>JARHVA010003726.1:0-130000 GCA_037957365.1 Torreya grandis | reverse complement strand
AAGTCACTTAATAATCTAGGCTTGGTTACTATGATGACCCCCCTCAATCTCACTCTTTGATACATCCATACTGGAGCTAAAGGATTCACTATCCCTCTAAGATCTTGATCAAGACTTATGCCTACTATCTATCCCATACCATTACCAACTCGATGAAAACCTATACATGCTCTAATTATAGATGTATATAGTCTTCCATTATCTTACCACATACCCCATATAGAGAATTAGGTATGGGAATAGATCATCTCTATAGCTCTACACATGCCTCATCCATATTAGTAGTTACTCACTTATATGACATAGTAGTAATGGATACTCAATCAAACAAGTGAACATGAATGCCAACATCTATGGCCCTCTCCACTAGCTCACTATCCATGACATCATTAGGGATATGTTGTGTTAGTCATGATAGTGAAGACTCAATGGTAGTCTCCCAATACTCATGATCACTTGGACCTACACATACAAACACAATACATTAGATACCTACCCAAATAAATAAGCAATGAAGTAAATATAATAGAAAAATATATGATGGCAACCTACCATTAACTACCCTAATGGGATAAAAATATAATATATGCTATATGATGATCCCACCTATTGGGAATAATGGTACCCAAATATGCTTCCTCTATAATGTTATGTAGGCATTGATTGTTCCTACATCATCCACATTCAGTATATCAAACACTAGATCCTGCTCTATCAATGGAATCATGGATAACTCTATAACTAATGCTTAGGGCCTACTCTCTAGCCTCACTAGAGCTTGAGAACTCCTCACCCACACCAATGGTACTAAACACATCTTGAATAACACTAAAATGTCATGTCACTCACTCATATTGAAACCTCTCAAATACATTGACCAAATGGTCATGAAACTAATAACTTAGTCTCACCCATCTCAGTTAAACACCATCCTTAGGCCATCCCTATTAGAGTATTTATTTCATGTATTTCTCATGTTTTCTAGTGTATTAACTAGATAATTTGTCATTTAGTGAGTTTTTCGTATGTGAATATTTATCCCACATTGGCTAGTTAGGATAGTTCTATGTTTTGCCTTGCCTATATATGCAATATCTTTTCTTTTTACTACCATATCATATTTATAAATAACACTTGATTCAGTTTGATTTGTAATCAATTGTCTGTAGCTTTATTATGTGATGTTTTAGAGTTATCACTTTTGAATCTTAGGTTGGAATTCTTGTTCATCATTCCTAATATGGTACCATAGCATTGAGGTGTTTCTCCCATCTACATTATTGCATTTTGGTTCAAAATCTTCCTTTTCTACTATTTCTTCCTTATTTCCATCTTATGGACCGAACACTTACATCAAAAATTTAAATAAAGTGCATGGTGTTTATTTTCAGAGGGAAAGTGGAGAGGAAGCTTGGGAAAAATGTAAAGAAGTGTTGATATCCCTTTAGGAAAGAGACACACCATTTTCAATAATTTTTTAAGATTTTGATTCTTATTGATCCAACTTTTTCAATATTTTACTTCTTCTTAATCTGAAGTGTTGAATATTTTTATTTTTATTATTGAATCTAGGAGATTCTCTTAGATTTGTGTATCTAAATCTAATAAAGATATAAGGCATTGTAAAGGAGGATAAAATCATCGTCAAGTTTGGCATTGCATCTGCTCAAAGGTATCCTTGATTGAGAGTTTGGTGTTGGAGTCTTGACATCTTAGATTTATAGAAAGGAAGAGAAGTGTTAACATTATCACTTTGGCATCCTTTTATATTGAGTTAGATATAATTAAGAGATATTCCTTTTTTATATTTGTTGAGGCATTAAAGATCAATCTGAGGCATCATTTTTTCCTCTTTGTTCAAATTTGTTTTTTTAAAGATTAGTGTTGTAGATTTTATCATTTTCTAAGTAGGAGGAGGAAACCAAGATCAAAATCTAGGTGATTTTTTAAGAGATAGGCATCATTTTTCATAAAAATGTTAAGTCTATAGGCTAAAGGAATTGGAGAACTACACTAAAGTTGGCACCAAGTCTAGTTTTTATAAATTTAGTATTAAAATGTTTTTCAATCTTGGTATTTCAGATCTGATCCATCTTTAGTAGAGTAAGAATGCTAAGAGAAAGGTGTCTAAATGTTGAGATCTAGCACGGAATTAGAATGTTGAAAAAAAGGTTTTGGACCAATAATAAGGTGATTTTATTGGATTTTTTATTTTTTCATTGATCATTTTCTTTCTGTAGACCTGTGTTGGATAAATAGAATTTAGGTGTTTTTTTCATTTTCTAGATCTAGTTTGGAATTTGTTTACTCTCTATTTTACATTGAATTTTTCTACAATATTATAGATTTGAACTATAGAGGAAATACATTGGAGGAAAAAGTAACACTAATTTTTCTCTTCATTGTTACATTATTTTTTGACATCAAATTTACTTAAAAAAAGAGGTGTTATATGTATTATTTCCTTCTTTCCTTGATGGAAAATATTATTTTACTACTATTATAAGGCATCATCTTGGAAGGTGTTAAATCTTGGATCTAGTAATTCATTTTTTTTCTTTTACAAGACTAAATTTTTACCTCAAGAGGAAGCAAACTTTACTTGCACACATACCAAGGTAACTAGGAGGATATTTTTTCACATTAGTTAGAATTTATGAGTTCATGGTCTAATTCAAGTTCCAACGATTGGTTGGATGACTATGCTATTTCTTGATTTGGTCACCAATATTAGTTTTGTAGTGTTTTTTAATGTTTTGACCCATTTTATTAGAAATTATAACATGTGTAACTTTTGAACCATAACTCATATTTGAGTTCTAGTTTTTCCAAAAGTGCATGGTTTTAAATTTTCTATCCATTGGTGTCATTAATTTTTAAAAATACACAAATTTTATAAAGTGACAAATTGGGGGGTCCTTAATACCATTTTTTAGGGGGTTATCTTAGTGCTTATTTTGTGCACACTTTTACATTCTTTCTATTCTTTAGTGATTTGTTGGCATGGATTCTAATTTTGATATTGACCATTTTGATCCTTTGACTACACATAATTACCATACATGGAGACCTTGAATGGAAATAATCATAAAGCACAAAGGATTATGGTCCTTAATGAATGAAACACAACCATAATTTACATGTGAATTTGAAAAATTTCAGCACCAATGTAAGTTTGAAGAGTGTATGGGTTTGATTAGGGGTTATGTGAGTGATAGTATTTTGTTTCATTTTGATGGGCGTGATTCTCCATTAAAAATGTGGACTAAGTTAAAGGGTTTGTTTGAGAAATTAGATCACTTGAGAGCCATGAAGCTTGAAGTGAAACTTAATTCACTAAATTTAGATGAATTTGTCTTAATTTTAGACTACCTCACTAAGTTTAAACATTTTTTGACATATTTAAAGGGGAGTAGATGAGATAATAAGGATTAAGAGTATATTTACTTGATCTTGTCTATTTGAGTGACCCATTCCAAATATTTACTTCTACATTTTTATTTAATATGGATGCATTAGGTGCTACATTCAAAATGTCAGATCTAGAGTTGTTTTGTGAGAGACTTACTAGGGAAGAATCCAAATTGTCTCACCTTGAGTCTTCCACCTCTCAAAAATAATTAGTTGTATCACATAATAAGAATAAGGTAAAAAAATAAGATTAATAAAAAAAACTTCTCTCATATCTCAAAATGTACCTAAGCCTAACACTAATACATGTAAACCCAAACTATCTTCCATATCCAAGAATAAGACTAACCTATCTTGCTCTTATTGTGGGGGTACTGGTCATGAAGAGTCTAGGTGTTTCAAGAGAATGAAAGCCTTAAAGGATGCTATTAATAAATGCAATTTTTTTTTATCTCCACTCCTTCTCCATCTCATGATCATGGGAAAAAACTTAATGTTGTCGAGAGATCATAGTTACCTATTTTAGATAGTTGGATTCTATATTCTAGTGCTTTACACCATATGAATTCTTCCAAGGAGTTGTTTGTATCTCTTGGTCTAAGTTCTACTTCCAACATTGAGTCTGGATATTCTTCCTTCATTTATATTAAGGGAAAGGGTGACATAAAACTAGATGGTGGTTGTATAAATGATACATTATATTTTCCAAAAATCACCACCAATCTACTTTCAATGTATCAGATGTATCATTCTGGTCAGGGCAAGATAGTGAATTTCACACCATAGGGTATTAGAGTTTGAGCTTTGTTATAGCCACACACAGTGCATAGGGTGTTATTGATCATATTTATTAACTTTATTATTTTGATGGTTTTGATGATACTCCTCCTATAAGGATGTGTTTAATTTCTCATGTAAATTCTAAGATTCAATTTCGGAATGAGAGATTTTGACACCTAAACTATAGATAGTTGAAGGAGTTAAGAATTCATAATATGGTATAAGGTCTTCCTAAAGTTTCATGTCTTAATTTATTTTTCCCTAGTTGTGCATTGGGTAAATATCACTAGGATCCATTTCCTATAGGCATGTCCATGAGAGATTATTCACTACATGATCTTGTGCATGGTGATTTGATGGTCTTTCCTAATCCTTTTAATAAAGATAAGTATGAACTTACCTTCATCAATAATTTCTTGAGGCATACTTGGGTTTATTACCTCAAGTATAATAGTGACATATTTTCTCACTTTAAATTTTTGAAGACTTTGGTCAATAAAAATTATTTGATTTGCATCAAGAAGAATCATACAGATAATGGGGGGGATTAATTTAGTTGAGACTTTTATGATTTTTTAGCACCCCATGGTATTATTCACCAGAATTATATTGCAAATATTCCATAATAGAATGGCTTAGAAAAAAAAGGAAGAACCAAACTCTAAAGGAGATGGCTAATTATATGATGCATTCATGTGCTTTATCTCCTATCTATTGGGTAGAGGTAGTTATGATAATAGGAATTTAATAATAGAGATGAGGTTAGATGAAGTTTTAGTTTTATAAAACAATTAAATCAACACATTAACATGCTAACACCTCTAAGCCTAGATCATAGGGGGAGCATAATGAAAAAAATACATATGAAAGCACATCTAAAATGAAAATAATGATAAATGCCTTAACTTCCTTGAGAGCTCAAAATGATTTATTTGTGGATATATTATCTTGTACTCAAAGAGTCTTTGGCAATGGAGTTTGGCTATCTCCTTCTCTCCTTGGCACCATTATGGCTTGTGGCTTGGTATGGATTATTACTTGTGGCTTGATGTCTTGGATCAAAATTTGGGAATTATAAAATTATTGTCATAAATATTATGAAAAAATTTAGATTATAATTATATAATATCCATGCTCTCCAAATGAAGAGGCAAAGGCTCATATTTATAGGCTTAGGAACTAACCCTAATTCGAGGTGAGTTAAAGTGTAGTTTAAACATGAAATATGTTTAAACCTAACTTAAGTGAGTTAATTAGCCCTAGTAGAATTAAAAAGTTTTAAAAATTAATGATTTGAAATGAATAGATATCAGTAAGATATTTTGAGATATTTACAAAGGCTTGACAACTCATAAATGTCATGATGAAAAGCTAGGATATTTGCATTTTTGAGTTCCCTTTTTTAGCAATTCATTAATTAAAATGGATAATTCAACTAGGAATTTAATTTGGTTTAGCTTGTTAATTAATTTTGATTATCCATTTATCATTTTAAATATTTTATTTTATGTGTGCACTTGCCCCACTTAATAGGTCTATAGGTAAAATTTCATGTTATGATACTGCAAGATGACTAGAAATGAGTATGTAAGAGGTTTTTGTTGATTATGATAGGATACCCTAATTAAGGATGTATTAATTATATCTTGATATTTGATGAATGATGTATAAGAAAATTTGGGATGTTTAGTTATTTTTAGGTTTAATTTTTAATGGTTGGTAAGAATCGATCTGAAGTCTACTATGAAGCCATTGGTGGCTAGTTTTAGGTGTCTACAGTTTTCCCCTATTTGGGAAGATGTTGCAAGCTATAAGAATAGTAACATATTTTGAAATAATTAAAAAGTATAAAAAGAATATAATGATTAAAGAAGAAGCTCTAAACAATGTTTAGGAAGCCTATAATGATTCCCCCTTGAGGGAGTGGCCAACACATATAATTGATGGATGGTCCCTTGAAAAGGAACAAGAAGAAGAATGAGATTAACCCATGGGTGAGATTAATAAAATTGAGAAAATTATTGCATGCATGGATTTAAAAAGTAATAATTTACCCAAAGGTAGTTATAATTAGTAACAAATGTTGAGACACTAATTTGCCTAAAGGCAGTTATAATCAGAGGTAATGACATATGCCCCAATTAGGGTTGATGAATCAAAATAATGATTTTCCCATAGGTGTTTATAATAATTAAGATGATCAATATAAAAAATGATGACTTGATTGTGTCCCATTAGGGAAAATTGGCAAATATAACTCAAGTATATAACTTATCATACAAATTAAAGATGAGTGGGTAAAAAGGTAGATGCAGTGGTCTAAAGATTGAAGAATCCAAAAATAAATAGGCATATGAGGATTTGCAAAGTGATGAAAGAAATGATTAAAAGAATAAATAATTGATCAATGTGAATTATTTTATTATACCTACCAATGTAGATATGATCATACTTATTGGCATTGGTACAACTAGAATGGTCAATGGGTTGATTTGATCAAGATGGGTGGGAGGATTTGCCAAGGTTACCAAGGAGAAACTTCTAAGGCTCCATTTCTTAAAAAAATTCTCAAGATGATTTTTGTTGTAACATGTGATAATATGCCTCAGGATAGGAAACCTTGAGAACTTTGTCAAAATATGCATAAGGACTAACTCTCGATCTAATAAATAATTGAATATAATTCACCAATGATAAAAACCATTATTATAATGTTTATGTATGAATATGGATGGAATCAAAAATAATGCACAAGGAATCACCCAATGAACACATAAACTGAGTTGAGGCACAATATTGAAAGAAAAAAACATGCAATAAAGTAAGTAAACACATAGAAAGCCTAAAAATAAAAGTAATAGAAAGCATCCTAATAATGGATTTTCCCTAGTAGGGTAGATCAAGGATTACTAACTAGGCTTAGACAAGACAAATGTTTTTGGATTTTGAAAATTTTGATGCTTTTGGATTTTTTTAGTATCTTAACTCATTAGAGATTGATAAGATATCACTTGAAAAATGGTGAGATCATTGGATTAGGTTGCTCATAAAATGGTGAGAGTGTATAGAAAATGGGGACTAAGATAACCTCAATATGAATTAAACATGGCCTATGTAGTCCCATTAGGACCTCAAGTCATAGTAGTTCTACCAACATGAAATGTGGGGAGAACCGACTAGGTCATAAAAATTTCTAAAACTAAGTCCAAATGACAAGGAAAATGAAAATAGTAATGGTAATGTGATGTGGTAATGCATGATAAATGTTTTGTTCGTAATTTTACCATAGGCAGTTATAATTAGGAAATAATGGAATAGGTTTGTATTACTAATTTTCCCATAGGTAGTTATAATTAGTAACACAAGGTGGACTACTAAATTGCCCATAGGTGGTTATAATTAATAGCACCAATCAAATGTGAATGAAAGATAACTTACTAGATCCACTATCACACTTATTTCATAGAATATCATTTAAACACATAATTTATCAACTACTAAAATTGGATCAAAATCCCCTTATATAAGGTATGGGAGGAACCAAAGGAACCAAGATCAAAATAGGATTGGGTAGGATAGCTAAAAATAGGCTTTGGTCAATAGTAAAGGTATGGTAAAATGTCATATGATATAGTATTATTTAAGATGATGGTGATGTGAAGATTGGTTAAAATGGTAAGATTATTGCTCCCAAGTGATAAGGTAAGGTAAAGGGAAAGGTATGAAAAAAAAATGTCAAGAGGAATGGTGATCCGAGCAGCAATTTAGGTGATAATTTGGGTGACAGTTCCACCCCAATTGATGATAGAACTTCTGGGAGCCATAACTTTTGCACCATAGCTCTAACTGACTCACCATTTGAACTGTTGGAAATTTAAGAATGAGGATAATGTCATGAGATTTAATTGAGATCCACTCAATGAATTTTGACCCCCAAAAACCCAATAGAAGTGCCCTAAATTTCAATTTTAGTAGTGTAGTCTAAAAATAGTAAGTTTCTAAAAATAGTAATTCCTCAAATTCTATATTATTTTAAAGCATAGAAGTCAAACCACTTAATCTCCCTTGAGATTGGTGACTTTTCACATCCTCCCCCTACTTTAAAAATGGGTATAAATGATGTAACCTAGAATGGAAAATCAGACATCTCTTCCTAGAGATAAGCATATAGTTGTATTGTGATCTTAAGGTAATAATACATCTCTTCTCAAATAATTCATTGTTACTATGTTATTTCTATGTTATTTAAATATTTATCAACTAGAACTTCTAAGTTTTGGATCAGTGGTATTAGAGCGGTTTGTCTTGAGAGTGTATGATCCTGAGGATGAGGTTAGGCTACAAGAAGCTTGGGTGGAAAATAATAGATCTTCCAAACTATCCACCTATTCATTCTAGATGACTTCAAATGGTAGATGACACTGAGACATCTGATCCTTTTAAGGAAATGGTGAATGAAACCATCCAATGGAAACAAGCACAGATGATGCAATAATTTTCCCAAATTCTTCAACAACTCTTGATGGGAAATTCTAACTCCTCAACTGAACTTCTTGGCTCCTCATCTATGGAACATCTTTTCAGTGCTCCAACACCATTCAAGGTTAAGGTGAATTTTGATATTCCTAAATTTGAAGGCAAAATCAATGCTGATGTAGTATAAATTTTTTTAGATCAATTATTTTCCTACTTCTTTGTAAATAAATTCATTGATGGAGAAAAGATCACTTTTGCTCTTTTGAAAGCATCATTGCTCATGAAAAAATGGTGGAAAGTGTACAAAAAGAGGTTTAATATAGATGACATTGGCCTTGATGTGGAACCTACCTAGGATGATTTCATGGAAGTGGTGAAAGAAGAATACTATCCCATTGGAGCATATGATGATCTATACATACAGTGGAAATAACTTTGCCAAGGTAAGGACCAATCTGTTCAAGATTACACATACATTTTTCATTTTTTGTCTACAAGATTAGGCATCAAAGAAAGTGATAAACATAAGAATCTCAAATATCATGGTGGACCATAATGGAACATATAGGGGGAAATGGAACTCTTCAATTTAGAAACCCTCGATGAGGCATACAAATTTGTAGTGGAGATTAAGCAGAAGCATGGTAGAAATAACATGAAGAGTCAGCCCTCAAAATGGAAAACTGACAAAGAAGGTCAAACATGAGGCCAAAATTGGAAGAAAAAGGATTTTCAAGATAAGAAACCCCAAAAGGGGAAGGATATAAAATGGTGTAATTATGACAAAACTAGAACTCACTTCAAAGAAGAATGTTGAGCCATCAAGTCACTACTTTCTAAGTCACAATACTTGACATCTACTACTTTGTATCCTACATAACCCATAGTTGAAGAAGATAAAGAATAAATTATAGATGTTGATCCTGACACCATCATCACTTCATCATAGACCCATGAGGAAAGGCTAGATGATAAGGAAAGATTGTTTCATTCCAAATTATGGGTAAAAGGTAAGCCTTTGCATTTCATTCTTGATAGTGGGAGTCAAAAGAATTTAATCTCTACTAAAGTTGTGAAAATTCTAAATCTATCCATGAAGCCTCATCCAAAGCCATACATTATTGGATGGCTGAGCCTAGGGAGAGACCTCTGTGTCACCCATCAGTGTCTTCTTTCATATGCAATAAAACCTTTCCAAGATGAAGTCTTATGTGATGTGGTCAATCTAGATGTTTGTGATGTACTCCTTAGTCAGCCATTCATGTATGAGAGACATGGCATATATGAATCATGAACTCAAAGAATCAACCTCACTCTTAAAACATGGTGCTATAAGGTACTAGAGGTACCACCTCCCACATCTATCTCTATGATCAGTGCTAAGTAATGTAAGAGATTGGTGGAGAAGACAAAGCAATTTGTTCTCATGGTGGTCAAACCACAAAAATCCAAGAAGGCAAATGTTGTAATCATAACTACACAATTAACACAACAACAAAAGTAGATAGGATGAATCATAGGAGAATATGATGACTTATTCAAGTCACCCACAGGAGTTTCACTATATTGCCAGGTAAAACATTCTATCGATTTGATCCTAGGATCACCTTTGCCTAACAGTCCTATGTATCATAGATCAATTTTAGAGAATGATGAGATAACAATATAGATTCAAGAATTGATCCAAAAATGTCACATCAAGCCAAGCTATTCACCCTGTGGTAGCCCAATTATATTGGTAGCAAAGAAAGATGGAACATGGAGGCTTTGCATTAACTATCGAGCCCTGAATAAAATAACTATGAAGAATCACTACCCTCTCCCCAAGATTGATGACCTACTAGACCAACTCCATGGTGTGAAGTTATTCACCAAAATTGATCTCAAATCCAATTATCACCAAATTCCCATCGATCCCACTGATGTTTGGAAGACTACATTCAAATCTAAGGAGGGGCTCTTTGAATGATTGGTTATGCCTTTTGGCTTAACTAATGCACCTACAACCTTCATGAGGATGATGGATGACATATTATGACCATTCACCAACTCATTCATGGTTTTTTACCTAGATGACATACTCATCTATAATAGAACATGGGAGGAACATTTGCAACATGTTCTTAAGGTGCTTCAAACTCTTTAGGAGCACAAGTTGTATGAAAATCTTGATAAATGCACATTCAAGATGACAATAATTTAGTACCTTAGGTATGTTGTGAATGAGGAAGGGGTCCATGTTGATCTAGAAAATATTTGGGTTATTTTAGAATGGCCCTCACCAAGGACCCTCACAGAACTTTGTAGCTTCTTGGGTCTTGCAAATTTCTATTGCAGGTTTATTCTTGGATTTTCACATGTTGTTTGGTCACTAACCCAAGTGACTAAATGAGGAGCTAAAGATAAATTTTAGTGGGGTAAAATACAACAAAGGTAATTTGATCATTTGAATAATAGACTTTTCTCAACCCCTATTATTGCCTTGCCAAATTTGCATCAACCTTTTGAGTTGATGATAGATGCATCTGAATATGCCACGAGAGTTGTCATCATGAAACATGGCCATCTTATTGCATATCATAGTGAAACTTTCACTAATATATTCAATAAATATCTGAAATATGATGAGGATATCTATGCCATTGTATAAGCCTACAAATAATGGAAACACTACATCTTGGGGAAAGAGATGGTCATCCACACTGACCACAGACCATTGGAATTTATCTAGACACAGAGAAAACTATGAAATGAGAGTCACCAAAAGTGGGCCACATATCTTCAAAAATTCCATCTAATCATCAAACACAAAAATGGGAGCTCAAATATAACTATATATATTATCTTATTCACCCATCAATTAATGTACTCACAATAGTTCTTGATCTGTGCGGACATAAGACTGCCACTTGGGGTGCTCTGTATGAAGCAGATCCTACCTTTTCTAATATATATTAGGTGCTTCAAAAAGGTAAACATGTTTCTAATTTCTATTTTCAAGGTAATTTCCTCTATCATATGGGGCACATCTATGTTCCAACTGTAGAGCAATATAAGATGATATGGGAAGCACATTTTAGTAGGATAATTAGATAGTTTGGTATAGAAAAGACATTGGCAGCTCTTCAAAACCACTTCTACTAGCCCCATATGTGAAATGATGTGGAAAGATATCTCAAATATTTCACCCCATATTTGATATCCAAGCCAACAAATAAGAAGCAAGGATTGTACACACCATATCTAGAACCAACTAGGCTTTGGGAATCTATCTCAATGGATTTTCTCTTAGGTTTGCCCACTTTAAAACATGGTAAGGACTATATTTTTGTGGTAGTTGATCATTTTTTAAAAATGGCTATCATGATTACTTGTAAGAAAAAGATATCTACTAAAGAAACTACTCAAATATATTTTATTCATGTATGGCTTCATTTTGGTCTCCCTAAGTCCATTGTCTCAGATCAAGATAGTAGGTTCTTAAGCATCTTCTAGTCCACTCTATGGAAGATGATGGATACCAAGCTGATGAAGTCCATAGCCTTCCATCCATAGATTGATGGTCAAATAGAGGTGGTAAATTGCTTGATTATTCACATGATTTGGATGTATCATTCCAAACATCTATGCACATGGGATGAGGGACTTATTTTTATACAACATGGATATAATCAGGCCCTGCACAGCTCAACCAAGCACAGTCCATTCCATGTATGCTTTGGGTTCTAACCCATGGCACCAATTGATATAGCCATTGCATTATCCACCATGGAATACACACCTCATGGAAGATATAAGGCAGAAAAAGCAACAAAGTTCATTGAACAAATGCAACACATCTAGTAGCAAGTTCATGACATCTTAGAGAAGATGAATCAGAAGTACAATCAATGCCATGATAAACATAGGATTGCACACCATTTTACTATGGGTGACAATTTTTGGTTACAACTTTAGAAGGACTGACTTGTAGGCCCACATAGAAAAATTTGGCCTTTATGATATGGTCCCTACACCATCACCAAAAAAGTTGGAGAAAATGCTTTTGAGTTGAACCTACCAGCCTACCTTGGTCTGCATCTAATATTCAATATGGTGATCCTCAAACCATATCATCCACCTCTATTAGACACTTCATTCATAACATAACAACTAGACATTGATGAGCTTGATCCATAGAGTTTTACTCTAGTGGAGGAGGATTAGATTGTGGAAACCTGGATGAAGACAACAAAAGGATGATCTATTTTGCTTTAATGAGTGGTCAAAAGGGGACATCTTAGCCACCAAGGTGAGTGGCTCATAAAGAATCAAATAAAGACACAATTTCCACACGTGATGAGGAACATTGATACAATGGGGACCATTTATTTTCAAGGAGGGAGGAATGATCAGGGCAATAATTTAGGTGATAATTTGGGTGACAGTTCCACCCCAATTGATGACATAACTTTTGGGAGCCATAAATTTTGAACCATAGCTCCAATTGACTCATCATTTGAACCGTTGGAAACCTAAGAATGAGGAGAATGTCATGACATGGCATGGAGATCTAATAGATTAATTTTTACCCTCAAAAACCCAATAAAAGTGACCTAGATTTCAATTTTAGTAGTGCACTCTAAAAATAGTTAGTTTCTAAAAATAATAATTCCTTAAATTTTGTATTGTTTTAAAGTATGGAAGTTAAACCACTTAATATCCCTTGATATTGGTGACCTTACACATCCTCCACCTACTTTTAAAATGGGTATAAATGAATATGTAACCCAAAATGGAAAATTAGACATCTCTTCTTAGAGATAAGCATACAATTGTATTATGATCTTGAGTAATAATACATCTCTTCTTAGAGAATTCATTATTACTATGTTATTTCTATGTTCTTAAAATATTTATCAACTAGAACTTCTAAGTTTTGGATCAAATGGGAAAATGAACACGTAAAGGTATATGGTTTTGTCCAAGGTGAATGATTATATTGTTCCTACTGATGTGGAGATTCATAACCTGATCAACATATGAGATAACCAAAATAATCAATCATGTAAATTACTAGCCCACACCCCTTATGAATAAATTCTCTATCAAGAAATTGTTGTAGATTTGGATGCAAATGATGTTGTTATGATCTTCATTGGTCATTATTTTTTTCCCTCTAAATGTTGAGAAAAGGTATCTTGTAGCCTCTACAAAGGAAAGTGTTTGTAGGGATGATAAATATAGATAAATAATGGATGGTAGGTCTGATTTGTAAATGTATAGGTGGATGATAATGGAATGTATAATGGTTGGGAAACAATGAATATCAATGTTTCTAACTCTAGATTAGACATAACTTTGAATGTGGTGGGGCTAAAGACTTTTGAATATTATCTTGATAAGACCACCAAATTTTTATATTATTTGGGCTTGATAGTAGATACCATATGATTATGCTATAGATTGGAAGCTATATTGATTTGATCTTTGATAATGTCTTCATCAAGTAGTGAAGGACTATTATACTTATTTATTGGTCCTTCAAAGAGGTTTTCACCAATGAAGTTATCTTGGTTATCCCATAATACTCTAAGAAGGTTTCACTAAGGAACATTGAATTTTTAATTTGACTATCTTTTAGTGCCTCAAAAAAAATTTCACTAGAAGATGTTGAGTTTGAACTTTGATTGTCCCCTAGCACCTTTAGAAAGGTTTCACTAGGAATTTTTATTCTTCTAATGAATGTGGTCGTATCCCCCCTAATATTATTGAAATTATATGTCTCTATGGATGCATTTTAATAAATTTTGATTTTGTCAGTCCCAATCAACACTTATGGGAGATGGAATGTCAATATAATAGATATGTTGGTTGGTAGTAATGGCATGTGGAACAATAATAGAATAGGAAGAGGCAACAGAATCATCATAGAATATACTAGGATAACTTATGTCAAAGTTGAAGTAATCAACCTCACAAACTATAAAAGGATCACAAATGTATTCAAACTGATTTTCAAGGCATGTGTAACCAATATTTTAACAACCATGAATGTTTTATTATTCTGAATCTAAGTCTAACTAAAGGGAATCTAAATATGATGTTGAGACTAATGTTTCTTCCACTTCTAATGCTAAAACTAATGTTGGTTCAATAATAGAACCTAACTCTAACTCTAATTCTTCATCTAGTGTGGATACTACTATAATAATGTCTTGTTGAATGTTTGGTATGGGATAGTTAATGGCTTGTGATGGAATGATGGGCTCCACAAAGACTTATTTATCAAAGTGAGACTCCTTCATGATAGGAAAAAGTTCAAGAGACAACTCCTTAGAGACTATCTTGTCAAGGGAAGGCTCTTTAAAAATAGGCATATGGTTGAGATAATGATTTTCCCAAAATAAATTATAATCATTAATAAGTGACTCAATAAATACTAGCTTGTTAGAGTGAGAATCCTTGACAACGACTGAAGGATCAAAAGGTGATTTATCATAGGTTGACTCATCACAAATGGTTAGTTCAATAAAAACCTTATGGCTTTATTGGTTCTCTTAGTCTTGGTTTATAATCAATTGTAAAATACCATTTTTGAATATATCTTGGCTCTTGAATGATTAACTCAGTTGGAGAGGTATTGATTGTCTTGATTTTTGTTGGATGAATAGAAAGGGTTTTATATAGTTGGGAATGATTGGAAAAAATTAAAGAATGGTTTGTGGTTAGATAATTATAGGGTATCGTGGATCTTGATTTCTCGCACAAGCCAAAGGATAAGGTCTTAGAATGGTTATTTCTCTCAATTTCAATTTATTTTCTTGGAAAAAAAGAAGTAAGAACTAGATATGGGTATGGTATAAGAACTTATTTATTTGTGAACATGTGATCTAGATGATTTTGAAGAGTTCCTCTTTGTCTTAGGAATAATGACATGTAGATAATAAAATACTAAAACAAAAGGGTTGTTAGATGGATAGCAAGGTGGATTGCCTAGCATGAGCTATATCTAAGAATCATGATCTTACTAGGAGGATGTCAATCCAATCTCTTAGTATAGTTAAGTTGACATAAATAAATATGAAGTAATTTCATCAAATGAAATAAATGACTGAAAGGGAATGTAAGAAGAAATAAATTATTTATAAAGGAAATAAACTAATTATAGTTATAAGTGGGTTAATAATAATGCTAAAAATGCTAGGTTGGGTTCAAAAAATACATGGGGATTATATGAATAAGAAGGAAGATAGAAAGTGGAATTTGGTTAAGGCTAAGTAGGTGGAAATAACTTATTATTTCCTACCATAGTGACTAGCAATGGTTAGGGTGACCGTTGATGGTTAAGGTGATCATCGGTGGTTGTTGTGGGTTATGAGAAGTGCTGAAAAGAAATTAGGTTGATGAGATTAATGATTAAATAGAAAAATTTTAAAGGTCTAGTTAGAGATGGGAGGTTAATAGATATGATGCAGAAGGGTTTGGGTCAGAAACTAAATAATTATAACTTGAAAAATAGAAATATACTTAACTAGTTATTTGATATTAGGTAGTTAATTTGAGAATGATTTGGGTAGAGTAATGGTAATTTTCCTAAAGAGTAATTTTAGAAGAGGTTCGGGTCTTTGTTGTAGTTTTTAAATTGATAGAGGGAAGACCTAAAAATAATTTATTGATGGTATAATCTCTTGATGACTGTTGGTTGATAGCTTGATTGTCTGATTTCCAAAATTCCTAGATCTCTAGATCCTTTTCACCTCCTACTTCCCTCTTTTTATAGGCAAATAGAGATAGAGGTATAAGGTTCCATAAGAGGTTTGGTTGATGAATTTAATGCTTCTTAATTTTTTATCTTATCATCTTTATTAAATTTTGATGTGTTAGCTTGCACATACCTCAAGTTCTCTTTGTTAAGATGGGGAAGACATGAACACCAGTGGTTGGGTTTAACCATTAGTAGTCATGATGACTATCAGTGGTTGAGTAACCATCATTAGTCAAGGTGATCATTGGTGGTTAAGGGTTGAATAAATTTGGGTCAAA
The DNA here is from genome assembly GCA_037957365.1 of Torreya grandis. Taxonomy (NCBI): domain Eukaryota; kingdom Viridiplantae; phylum Streptophyta; class Pinopsida; order Cupressales; family Taxaceae; genus Torreya; species Torreya grandis. Next base: position 113,308 of record JARHVA010003726.1, on the reverse strand, counting down.
AATGGAAAGTTAATGAGTTAGTTTAGTGAGTTATCTAGTTTGACTTAGCATCATTATCGAAGGTTGGGTAATGGTCTGATCTATGGGTGTTTCAGCATCTAGAACCATCATGTGTAGTTTTTAGTGTCTAAATTTTACCCCTTTTTGTTATGCATTTTGTATTATCAAGCTAAAAAATAAAAATAGATTATAAGCTGATGGGTTGGTTGCCCCAAGCATGGGAGGAGGTGTTCCTCAAATTGGGAGTCAATGAGGTGAAACAAAGTTGGGTGTGGGTTTGATAAGTGGTTATGGTGATTCATGAGGCTGGTGATAATGGTGGTTAAGAATTTAAAATGAAAAAATATGTAAAAAAATGTGACTAAGTGTGAGAGCCAATATCACGCATAGACTAAGTTGTCATAGTTGGTAAAAATAAAAGGTTGGTTCTAGAAGGATAGGTGATGGGGTAGCCAGGCCACATCATTAGGCATAGCTAAATAGGGTATTATTATCATGTCTAATAGATAAGGTTAGTGTTTTCATAATTATTCAAGGTAGGATGTGCTCCTGAGAAAAACACAAATAGTCTGGTGTGTACTAGGTGGTGGAAATTCAAATGTTCAACATGGCAATGTTGGTTGGTATAGTCAAAAGGGACCAGGCAAGCTCATCATAAATATGTGATAGATGGGGCCAAAATGGTCAATGTTAAGGTGGATAGGGTGATTGGTATGGTATGTGGAGAAGGTAATCTCCAAAGGGTGGCATTAGGGTATGTAGGTACCCAAATTTGAAAATTTGACATCTTGACAGTCAATGGTCAAGGGTCTCAAACTCGACCATCGATGGTCACCCTAACCATTGATAGTCATGGACAAAACCCTAAAAGTGTGAAGATTAAAAGTGAAAAATAGTTGTCATTTTCACTCATTTTATTTTTGAATCTTGACTTTGTGCATACTTATATCTTTGGTGTTTTGTGCAAGAGTGCTGACAAGGTAGTTGTTGAGTGGTTAATTGTATAGAGGTGATTACTGGGGTGGATTGAGTATGTAGGGTGGATAAGGACATGGCTAGGCCATTATACCTAGGATTCCTCCTCGATGATAGTTAAGGAATGAGGTAGGGTTTTCACTAAATTGTTTATATTAGTTTAATTTTAGCATTTTATAGTGGAATTATGTTGAGTTGTTTTGTGGTTGGTTTGGTTTTTGGGTTTGACCCTAGGTTTTAAGTTGGGTTTAGTGTTTTAGTTAAATTTATAAGGGAAAGTTGATTTAGAAGGTTTTTATAGGTTAAATCATGGTAGTTTAACTATCATACTGGTTTGGTGTAGGTTAGAATGGTGTTTAGGTTAGTTTGTGGGTAAGTTGGTTTAGGGGTTTTCCATCAGTGCTCACACATAGTGACCATTGATAGTTATACCCAACCATCAGTGGTCATACTCAAGGTTGATTTAGTTTATATAAGAAAAAATATGTGTCATTAGGTAGGATTAATGAGGTGAAAAAAGGGGTGATGTCCATGGGTAAAGTAGTTTTTGTAAACTAAGTGTGTTCACTATATTGAACTTTATAGGTACAATAACAGGTCTTGATGTGGGATCAATTTCCTCAGATCTTTGTAGAGGTCTACCATGGGATGAAAGATGATGAATAAGTATATATGAAGGAGGTTAGTCTAAGAGTGTTGATGCACTATCATCATGTGTTATGAGATGCAATGATGGTCATGGCCCTCATTACGAGATGGGATCTAGCCATGAACAAATTTCTTCTACTAATTGGTGAGATGATGATCTTGCCAGAGGATATACATAGGATCACATGACTATCAATTCAGGGGGAACCAATATATCACATTAAGTGAGATGAGAGGGATGAAATGATGGAGTAGCTACATGGTGATGATCATGAGTTCATCAGGTGGCATGCTAGTGGGTTTAACTATACACCTTTATATCATAGGGCTAGAGACAACAATAGGATAATGACCATGATGATGATGGTAGTATCATGTTTTATAGTTCTAGATTCAAGTAGTGGAAGTTTACATATCTATTATTGGGTGTATTAGTGGATATGTTGCTAGGTTGCATAATTTTTGGTTGGTCACCTATGTTATTGGTTTAGATATATAGGGAGTTGTGAGGGTTTAGAGCTCATAAGAGATATGACATCAGTGTGGGGTTAATGTTACACTATTGGGCCTATGAGCACATCTAGGTTCTAAGGCCAATGGGGCTACCATGGGAGGGATATGCTTATATGGACTTCAAGGTGTGTTTTATGTGGTGGAGGAGACATTATGTGCTCAAAAGACTTGGGGGAGGTGTACAAGTTATTGATTATTTTATAAGGGATATTAGATGCCCTGATGGTTGGAGATGTGGTTTAGAGGATGTATGTTAGTTTTTTAAGATGGGACCACTATACTCAACACATTTTATTATTACAAAGATATAGGTGGATATTTGGGAAGAGAGAGGGTGAGATGAAGCTCATCCCTTTTGATAGGGTTTATAGGTAGATCAACTTGATACATGGGATTTTAGGTCTTTTCTTGAGGTATTGGTAGGAAGATGATGAGTTTCTGCTTCTAAAACATAGTTAGTGGAGATGGTCTTTGATTATGAGGAGATACTTTCTAAAGTAAAAATTTATGATGGAGGTTTTGTTGATGGCTACATGGCATGGTATCAATCCCTCTATGTAGCAATATATTTTGGATGGGATGATGGGGTAGGGAGCCTATGAATGTGGACTAGATAGTAGGGGTCCATAGGTATATGTATAGGGAGGTGGCCCTGATGTATAGGTAGTGGTCATAGAGAAAGATTAGGCTTAAGGAAAATTAGCCATGTCATAGGCCATAATAGCTACTTTATAGGGTTATCTAGCAATAGTGTAGGGTTAGGTGGTGGCTATGATAGGTGAGAGGGACTAGGCTAGAGCCACACTAGCCTTGGTGACCTAAGAAATGGACTCCTTGAGACAAGTTAGAGGATGAGCTATAGCACTATTAGGTCTAACAAGTAGCATTCCCATGGCATGTTACTTAGCCATAGTTGAGGAGTTACATTATTATGAGGCCATAGTCCTAACATATTATCTTGATGAGCCCTGATGGGGTGAGTATAGAGCTAGTTTAGTAAGTAGTGTAGGTATAATGACTCCAGTTTAGTGGGATGATTTTGTGGGTGGATAGGTAGGCACCTTAGGGGGGTAGGCATTAGATGTTAATAGTACCCTAAGGGCATAGGTCATGATATTATATGTATAGGTGTAGATGATTTTGATACTAGCTTGCGAGCTGATGCAATGAGATGTATATGTTTTGAGAGAGAGATGCACATTATTACATGTACTATTTTATTTTGATGAGACATGATGTATATGATTTGATGATGATATATAGATGTGATTTTATGGTTCATGATTCATGGTTTAAATATTTATAATTTATTATGATTATGCTTATGAGATGTAGAATCACTAGCTAAAGCATGTGATGATTATGGATGATGTTTATGATAGATGGTTATACATTATTATGATGATGTGATGATTTATTTTAAATATGGTTATGGTTATGATCATGGATATGTGATGTGTTTTATGATTATGGATGTGATGCTATGATGATGTAATGCTCATGGTATTGTTATGATTTATAGTTGTTTTTTATGATAGCACATAGAGTAAGTTGGATAAGAAAACTAGATGTGGGAAAAGAGATAAAAATCATGAGACATACATCTAAATGAATACATGCACCAATTATGAGAGGATGATAAAAAGGAATGATGCTTCTTCATTGATAATTACTAAACAAAACTGAAGTAAGATTGGCTTAAGGAACATAACCCTTTCAAATGATTTGTATTAGCATGTGTTGGTTGGTAAAAAGGTGTCTTGATCACATCATGTCATGTAAGCTATGGATCCCTTGATTTTTAGATGGTATAAAGGGGAGATAGGTGATAAGTATTATGAAGGGTAGTTTAACATCTCATGGGTTCATTTTCCCCTTCTATAGATGACCTAAGAACCATAATAGATAAGTATATGTTTTAATGCAAGGTGTAGACTAATCGATGTGGGAAGTCTATTGATGCTATATATGAAAGTTGATTACAAATTTCTTGGGATAGTTTGTTTTGATTTTGATATGGCATATTTTTATTTCTTAGTTTTCATAAGTTTATGAATCTAATCGATACAGAAAGCTTAAAATGATTGATTTTGACAAAATTGAATTATCCATCCTTTAAAGGAGTGGTTTAATTTTGGATTTATTCATTTTGGTAGCTGTCCATCAAGAGAGTTGTCTATATTTTTAATCCATTTAGATTTTGGGTAGTTTTCCTTTAAGTGAGTATTCTACATGCTAGAGATATTTAACCTATGTGATATTTAGGTATCCCAAATTATTTTGATTTTAGGTTAGACATGGACAAGTCTATATAGGCTTGGAGGTTTACCTTTATGAGGGGAAAACCTAAAACATAAGAAGGTTAATGATAGGTGAAAGGGGTGGTGTTGAGGGACAATGACCATGGGGTTTCATCTGATTAGGGATGCAAAGTATCCATGAGAACCATGCCATGGGTAAATATGTGGTACCAATATTTAATATTAGGCTATGATTGTGATGGTTAATCACATGGTTTTATGGTGTAATTAGTTATCCTTAAAGGGATGGGATGAATGTGTGAGGAAGGTGAAAATCTCATAAATCAAGGGCTAAGATTAAGTTATACAAAAGGTAAGTTTAATCCTTATTTAACAAAAGAAAGGACATAAGTGCAAAGCATTGAGAGGCTCAAGTTTTGGTTTGCCTTCAAGAGAGGAAAAATGAGAATCTTTTGATCCATACTTGTGAGTTATGATGTAGGGTCCAAACTAATTGAAATAAAACTTACCTCACTTGCTTTTATCCATATTGGTGACATGTTTATTTTCCTTCAGGATGAGTTTTTTGATGTTGAATTCTCATTCTTTTAGGTTCTTGTTATAGGCATGTTTGAGTCACTCTTGATAGACATAAAGATGATAAAGCACATCTAGCTTATTATCATCAATTATATTAAGTCATGATAGATGATTTTAATGATAGTCTCTCTCAAAAATGATGTCTTGCAAGGATATTCAAAGAAAGGGAATCTAAACTTCAAGAGGCAAGATCACCTTTGCTCAGAAGACCAGAGAGAAAGGGTAATACCTGTAGAGGTTTGAATGATAGTGAAATAGGCCTAAAAAGTGAAAGGGATGTGAAAGTACCAATCCCAACCATAATCATTGACCATTTTAGTTAACATCTTGCTGAGGGTTTTAATAGAGGATTCTACCTACCCATTCAATTTGTGGGTGATAGGGTGAAGAAAAGCTTAAATTGATGCCAAATACATCACAAATACCTTAAAATTTTTTCCTTAAAATATTTTCCATTATCGGTGATGATCTTATGGGGGATACCAAAATGATAGATGATATGATGATTGATTAAATCAAATATATTTTTAGCTTTGGTTGAGATGAGAGGAATAGACTCCACCCACTGGGTGAAATATTTGGTGGTGGTGATGATGGAGTGGTGCCACTATGAATAATGAGGATTGATTTACCTAATGAGATCTAGTCCCCATAATGAGAAGGGCCAAAATTCCTTGGATACTTGAAGGTCATGGGCTGGTATGTGATGTAAATTAGTGTGTTATTGACATTTAACAAACTTCTTCACATAACCAAAATAGTCTTGGTTGAGGGTGGGATAATAATATCCAAGGAAAAAGATACATTTAGTGATATCTATACCACTAAAGTGTCCCCATATATCCCATCATGCATTTCCTTAATATCATGGGAAGTTTTATGACTACATAGACAATAGAGAAGGAGGTTGTCAAAACCACATTTTTAAAGGATTCCCCATAGTATGGTATAATGAGAGGTACTCTAAAAAAAGGCTCTTTAGGCATTCCTAGAGAGGTTCGGAGGAATGATGTTGAGGTTGAGATAGTCAAATGTTTGCTCATACCAAATGTCTGATGGAGAGTCCTCCATACTACAAATGGTAGGGAGGTAAGATTGGATATAAAAGGGTGTGATAAAATGATGAATGGTGACAAAGAGCTTAGAAATGGAAGGCATATATGAGATATAAGAAGTAAGGGAAGCCCTTGTATTTGTAAACTTGTTGGTATATCATATAATAGATTAGATAAGGTATTGATCAAATGAAGCTAAGAGTAAATCTACTAGTTGTTTATACTATTACCTGATATCATTCTTACATTGGTAGGATCCATTGATCTAGTTGACCATAAGTTGTAAAGCACCAAAGATACTGATCATATAAACTCCCAAGGCTAGAGTGGTTTGGAGACATATCACTAGGGCTTCATACTCAACCATATTATTAGTACACTCAAAATCAAGTTTGAAAGAAAGAGGAAAAGGTTCACCATCAAGGGGAATGAGAATAACTCCAGCATGCCTACCACACTAGCACTTTGAGCCATCAAAGAACAAGGTCATTTGGTAGGTGACATCCTCTTGAGAGGGTGTCATGATGGACTCATCTAGAAATGCAAGAGGAATTGGTTGGTTGTTTGGAAAAGGAGCTTTGGCTAATTGATCAGTAATGAATTTCTATTTAATCAAGTTTTTCTAGAGGAAATCAAGGTCTAACTTAGCTAGGAGCATGAGCCACTTATGCATATGTTAGTTTTAGTATGGTATAGAGTGTATGTGTTTGAGTGGGTCAGTGTTGGTGATGATAAATGTTTTGTGATCTAGGAGCTAATGATTAATTTTAAAAGCCATAAAGACTAAGGTGAGGCAAAGATTCTTTATATGGGTGTACTGATCCTCATACTCTATAAGTGTTTGACTTATATAGTAGATAGCTTTCTCTTTGTATTGTTCATCATGGTGAGCAAGCATTGCCCCTAAGGAATGGTTAGTGGTGAAGAAATAAAGGTAGAAGGGTTGATATTATTTAGGAGGGGTAAGAATAGGTGGAGAAATAAGGCACTTTTTGAGTGAATCAAAGGCTTTTTGATAGTCCTTAGTTTACTTAAAAGATGTATCTTTCTTGAGAATATGGTGAAAGGGTTGACATCTATCTAATAACTAAGAGATGAAGTGATAGATGGATTAGATCTTCCCTTGTAGGCTAAAAAGTTACATAAGGTGGGTTGGAGGTGGCATGTCAAAGATTAATCTAACTTTGGTAGGGTCTACTTTGATTCCTTAAAGAGAGATGATAAACCCAAGAATTTTTCTAGATAGGACCTAAAAAACACATTTATTGGGGTTGAGTCAGACATAGAAATGGGTTAGGAACTCAAAGATAATTTTCAAAACTTCTAGATGATACTTATGATAATTATATTTTCCAAGGATATCATCTACATAATCCTCTAAAATTTTGTGGATGAGATCATGGAAGATGTAGGTCATCACACATTGGTAGGTTGATCCATCATTCTTTAGACCAAACGACATGACCCTATAGTAGAAGGTTACCCATGGGGTGATGAAGTATTGTGTTGATCCTTAGGGGAAATCAAGATCTAATTATATATAGAGAAACCATCCATGAGAAATAAAATCTCATGATTGGTTGTAAGGTCAACAATTTGGTCGATGATAGGCAAAGGAAAGTCATCATTTAGTTAAGTAAGGTTGAGGTCATGATAGTCAACATAGAGTTAAATTCCCCCCATGGCTTTGGTGATGGGAATGATATTAGAAACCCATCAAGGATAATCAATGGGTTAGATGAAGTTGATAAAAAAGAGGTGCTAAAGCTCTTCTTTGACTAGAAGGGTAATATGAGGGTGTATTATGTGAAGCTTTTGCCTAACAAACTTAGCATTGGGATGGATGACAATGTTGTGGAGAGCTATGGAAGGGTCAATTTTGGGCACATCCTGATAAGACCAAGCAAATGTTATGATTAGGTCAAAAAGGAAATAAGGGTAATCCACTTTCTCTAAGGAATCTAAGGATTGACCAATCTTTACAATGTGAAGGTTATCCCAAGTACCCAAGTTAACATTGATAGTGGATTCATTCAACATGGTTTGGTTATTAAGAAGAAGGGATTTATGGATAGAAGAATCACTTACACCAAGATAGGTGAAAATGGAATAATCATCTTGATTTTGGATTGTGTGTATGGTAATAAAATCATTTTTTACCATTTCAAGATGAATAAGAGGAAAGGTTGTAGTTCAACCACCCTTTTGATAGGTTAGGGGACCCAAACTAATGGTATTGACTAAATAAAGTTAGAAGGGATTGTTTTAAAATCCTTAGACTTTGAAGAGATGGGGTTGGTGAGGATGGAATGTCCTCATCAATGGTGGTGATGTGTTTAGGTGAAATGGTGGGTTCTTCTGGTGGGATGAACCTAAGGCCAAATAGCTCATGAGATTTCTAGGTTTTGATCAAAGGTAACTTGTGGGGTCCATGTTCATAATAGTTTAGGTTGAATCCCTTATAAGCACACTTATGAAGTTACAATTTAGAAAATTTTAGTTTTTCCAAATAATATAAATCATAAGTAAATGGTTAGGTAGAAGAGGTGGTAGAGGAAGTAAGAAGGGGATGATCAAGTCCCCCATAGATAAAATTGGTTTGGTAGTTGGGAAGCCTAAAATGAATGATGGTTTTGATTATAAGATTATAAATAGGATTATGATCAATATTACCATACTCTTGAGGAGTATGGAAGGCATCTAGGGCCAAAATATGATACTCTCCTAGTGAAAGATTTTGGAATGTAGGTTTTAAGGGGTCCTCTATGGGGATTTGAGAAAAAGGGATATATGAGCTAGTTGAAGCTTCATCGATGGTGGGGGTGGATTTATTATTAGTTTATGTTGAGGTAGAAGAGTAATGAATAATAATATTTTTGCATTTATATTTCATGTTATAAGAATTGAAAGGACTAGGGTCAGCTTGTATATTGATGATCTAACCCTTGTGTTTGAACTTGACACATTGATGCAAGGTGGATGAGACATAACTCATGGAGTGGATCTAAAGGCATTTAAGTAAAATTTTGTATTAGAAATTCACTTTTATTATTTAGAAGAGTTGTAAAAAGTGTGTGAGGTCCCAAATAGATGTGATGGATAATTGTCCCCAAGGTGGTAGCCATAGTATCATTAAAGGAATGGAAAACCATTATATTTTTTTGACATGATATTCTTTGACAACTAGAGTTGGTCATAAGCATGAGAGGAGATAATATTAATATTAACTCCTCCATCAATCATCACCCTTCTAATTTAGTTTTTATTGATGTATGAAATGATGAAGAGGGGAGGATTAGGATCTTCAAGATGAACATAAAATGTATTTTTGAATCCTTGAATGTGATAAGGGTAGAAAGTTGAAGATCTCTAATAAAGGCTACAAAAGGTTGAGGGTCTTTCTATTGGACCTCTATAGATTGTAGGGCTTGTATCAGTGTTTGGTGGTGATGGGGTGAGGTGTTGATTAGTTCATATAGGCTCATCTTCACTAATGTTTGGTGAAGTTATTTTAGAACTACTCACTAGATAGATTAAGAAAGGTTAGAGGGAGAGGCACCCAAAATGGATATTTTGGGTTTTGGTAAAGATTAAGGTGATTGAGTCTAATTATAAGGTTGAGGGGTTGAAGGATATGTCCATGGAATGGAAAATTTGGCCTTTCCCTTATCATTTTATTGGGCCTGAGATCAGATGAGCATATAGATATTGTAGATGAAGGGAAGTGTCAGGATACAAGGCTACTTCAGTTCCTCCTCACTCTTAGATGAGAGTGATGGAGTGGGTAAGTATTAGATAGGTTTATTTGATGTTTAGGTTTATAATGGGCTTAATATAGGTTCATCTAATAGTAGATCATCCTTATCTCATAATTTATAGGCAAGTGCTTGGAGGCCTTTTTAGTTTTTTATGTTTTGTCTAGGTGTCTTATGGTATGAGAAGATTATATTGTCATTAAACCAAGATGGTTTAGGAATCAAAGGGTTAAAAGGGTCTGATAGGTGGTATATTTAAGAAATAAGTTTGTAACAACATTTATAAAATGGTTGAATAAGATTCAATCAAAGGTGGTAAGGGTGACAGGGTTTTGGTTTTTGGGGTGGGAACCTTCTTAGAAGTAGGCTTCACCACCAAAGTTATGGGTGGTAGAATGGTGTTGTTAGGTGGGATTTATTGGCATTAGATGGTTTTTAGGTGGAAGGTTTAAGGGTAAAATATTTGGAGGTGGGTGATTAATATGATGAAGGTTTGGAAATAGGTGGGTAGGTAGAGGTAGATAGCTTGGTTTAAAATGATGGGGAGTTTAATGATTTGGAAAGGGTAGGTAAAGGTATAATAAAAGGATGAAGTTTAGTTTGGATAGTTTTTAGAGGGTTATACTTCTTGATAGAAGGATGAGCTCCTAAGATGGAAGAAGGGAGGGGTCCAAAGATAGAAGGTAAGAGGGAAAGAGGTGGTATGATTCTAGTTCTAGGTGGGAGTTTGGGTGGCTCCACCTTTTTGGTTGGTTTGATTAAGGTTTTATTTGGTGGATTACATGGATTTAAATCTAAATTCAAATATGGATGGATAAGGATAGAAGTAGGAAGTACCCCTATATTCTTGATAGGTTTGATTAAACAAGTGTAAGGTGATTTGATAATTTTGGATGGAGGTGGTTTGGATGGTTTCCCCATGGTTTTCAAAAAAAATGTTTTTGATGGAGGGGTTGAGGTGATGATAGGTTTAATGGTAGGTGTGATTTAAGATGGGTTGGATGAAGGTAAGGTCAAATTTTCATGCTTATTTTGATAGGGAAGCCCGAGATGGTTCCAAAAGGTGGATTGATCTATATTGGGTTAAGAAGAGGATTCTAAGATTTTGAATAATATAGATAAGGCTTTGTAAATTAGGTTGGTTCCTTGGGCATTAGATTCAAATATTAGGCCCATAGGTTGAGGTAAGGTAATAGTTTTTTCACCCTTTTCTTTGATGAAAGGTTCCAATATTTGGGAGGATGTGTCCCCCATGGAAGGAGTAGATAAAGTGATCTCTCCTTTTGGAATGATTTCCAAAGAGAGAGTGGGTGATTCCATGATGGGGCAGGAAGGTAAGTCCCTTATCTCATAAAGTGAAGGAAAGGAGATGGTTTCTTCCTTTGTTTTAGTATCCAAAGGAATGGGAGATAATTTCACTACTTTAATAAGTGGAATGGAGGAAGGGGTAGTGGAGGCACTATTTTCCTCAATTATAAGTTCATTGATAATTAAATTGACCATATGGACCTCATGAGTTTTAGATTATTCTAGTTTATTATCATCATGGTGGGTAGCAGGGGCATGATTGGGAAAAGTTTATCGAAATATGTTGAGTGACTAATTTTAGGGTGCATTGAGATTATCCAATATAAGTTCTTCCTTATAAATCAAGTTTTGGATAATGGTTTTGAGGGTGTTATACCTACTAATATAATGTCCAAGGACATAGTGTAAAACACATATATCACTCTCATTGTACTAACAAGGTACAGGGTGAGAAGCATAAAATTATTGGGGAGGTTTGATGGGGGAAAGTTGTATGATGTTGGCTTTGAGAAACTTGTCCAAAAATAAAGAATATGACTCCCCTAATGGAGTGTATTATTTTGGGGTATCCCACTTTTGATTTCATATTTGTTTATTGGAGGATTTAGAGGAGTTGTTTTGGTTATGTTGGTTGAATACCATAGGTGGAACATTTTTAAGGACAACCATGTTTGTAGTTGCCTTTAGTTTGGTGTTAGGGTGGTTAGATTGGTTTGTGGTTTTAGATGGGGAAGGGTTGTTGGATTTGAAGCTAGAGTTTTTATTTCTTAGTTTCAACTTCCCCTCATCAATGGATCTAATTTCTAATTTGTGTGCCATGATGAAAGCCTTGTCAAAGGTTTTGAAGGTTCAAACTTGTAGATTAGGGGTGATGTGTTTGGCACAAGCCTAAGAGAAAAGTTCAATCAAATCAAGTTGGGGAAAAGAGAAAGAGAGATGGTTGATAAGGCCTATCCATAAAGATACAAAATTAGCAATTGATTCATCATCAAACTACCTAATGGAGTAGAGGTTAGTGATAGAGACATTCTTAGATATATTAATCAATAAGTGGCTTACAAAGGTTTGGACAAGTTGGGAAAAGGAAAATATGGAGTGCTTAGTGATAGCACTATACTAATTTAATGCTGGTTCAGATAAAGGCATCATGAAGGTGTGAAGGAGAAGAGAATAATCATAGGAAATCAAGTGGAAAGAATGACAAAATAATCTTAGGTGTTTTTTGAGGTCTTCCTTGATTTGGAATTTAGAAAATTTGGGTATTTCCCATTGAGGAGGGTAAGGTTGGATAGGGACAAATGTGTGAATAGGTTCATTATAGATTTGGTCATAAGATAAGAGGTTGTGATCCCTAGAGATAGATATCTCTAGGTTTGTCATTTTATCCATCAACATTTTGACCAAATCTATTTGGGTTTAGGGATTTCCATAATTGTATGGTAAGTTGTGTTGAGGTTAGGTAGATATAATATATGGATAGCTAGTAGGAGGTTGAAAAGATGCCATAAGTTGGTATGTGGTCATTGAGTTTTGGGATGATACCACATAAGGTTTAATTATCACAAGAGGTTGGGTAGAAGGTGCCACATATGGTTTAATAGGAAAAAGAGGTTGGGTGGAAGATGGAGCTATGAATCCTTGTGGATTAGGAACATAGCGTGGGTAGTGTATACACAAAATATTTTCAAATTTTTATTAATTACTGATACTTTGTATCTTGAAGGAACGTATCAAGTCTCAATATCTTTGAGTACATGCCTTAAGGAGTACGCTAAGAAAAGGGTGGGCAGATCATCAGTGATTCATAAGATTATTGTTCCTTTTTCTACTTGCCATCCACACTCTAGTCTCCTAAAACCTTGAACCCTAGGCTTATTATTCTCTTTCTTATCCATTCTAGTCATTGTCATGCTTTATTATTTTATTTTTTTTCCTTATTACCCTTTTTATCTATTCATCAAACTAAGTCAACCTAGTGTGTTTTGGGGACACTTTAGCTCTTTTGGATTGTTAGCCTTCTGGCTGACCTAACGTAGACCTAGTGAGTTAGCCCAAAAATGTACTAGGTCAACCTGATTAACCTAGTACAATGAACATATCTAATTTTTTTTAGGTAAGATACTACTATATATAAAAGGTCATTTCCCACCATTTTATAAGAAAACAATGAATTAAGTGAATAAGTGTGAATGAACATGTGCGTATTGACCATTCTACTTGAGGAATAAAGCTTTAAAGTTTAATATTTTATTTTAGGCTTTGATCTTGTCATGTATAAAAGTATTTTGGATGATTAGGTAGGTTTTATAGCCTAGATCTTATTTATCTTGGTTATCCTTACAAATGACAACAATCTCTTGCAAAGCACCTTAGCCAAGGGAGAGATTGAGGCTCGGCAGGTTCATCTTCAAAGGTAAGTATTCCTAACATTATTTCTCCTTTATAAGAGTAGATAGACAATGCAGTATGTATTCTTATCTTATATGTATTAGGATTTCATAAACATTAACATGAATATATGTTTCCTATGCATGTTTAGTTTAACTATTTTTTATTTGTTTTATACTAACCTCCACTTTGTGCCACAAGCTTTGGTGGACACTAGATTAGTTTACTTTTCTTGTTATTAGAATAGTTAATTTATTGTTTGTTAGAATAAGTGAAATATCAAATCACATGACACTTTTAGGGTTATTGTGTGATTTTGTTAGACTGTAGGATTTGGAACCCTTCCTATCATGATATGATGTGACAAGTGATACAAGTGATCCCCTAATCAGGTTTAGCATATCCCCATATTGGTCATACTCCCACTTAACAAGTGTATACCCAATCATAAGGGTAGGTGTGCTATATCTTATTTGATCCATGATTAATCTATGTACATCAATTATGATTGCATACATTCTAGTGAATCTGATGTGAAACTAACCCTTATAGGATTTGCTCACTTTTCTTTCATTTTTTTAGTTTGTCATCATTTATATCATATATTTTGACATACTAGTTCTGTTTCTATGCTATTTTGCTTTTTACATTCAAAGAAGGAATTAAGAAACTAAGAAGAATGGTCAAGGTTAGATGTTACCTGGATGTAGTCGTGTGCACCGAAATCAGATGAAGTGAGAACTCCTCTTTGGTTGTGGAGGATGACACCTGCAAGAGAAAGAGACTAAGACAAAGAAGGCGTTAGATGAGGAGATGGTGGGCTGCCAAGCGAAAGCTTAATCCCAAAAGAAAAAGCTTGAGGGATGTCAACCCACTGATTAATAAAAAGATGTCTGATAAAGGATAAAATGATAAAAGACTGAAAATGATAAAGATAGAATGAAAAATGGAAGCAAATGCTTACCTGAATGATGCTGTCGGGCTGGTCACAGTCACCGGCGTTGGTGATCCTACCGGCGTCGGTTGTCAAGGTCTACCAGCGTCGGTTGGGGCATTAGTCTGTGGACGAGGTCTAGATGAGTTTTGGTCTATGGACGGGTCTGAGACAGAGTTTTGGGCTTGGTTGAATGGTCTGGGGGTCTGGGTCTGAGAGTTTGGTTTTAGTTAATGGTCTAAGAGTCTGTGCAGAGGTCTGGGACAATGGATAGAATGTCAGAAAGGGACAGAGGGATAGAGGAGACCAACAGGGGGACAAGGATATAAAGATTTGGGTCTAGTCTAGTTTGGTGATAGGGAGTGCTGAATCTAGTTCATAATACTTAGAAGTAAATAATAGAAAACACAATAAAAGTATAAACAAAATACATACCTGTGGCCTGTAAAAGGAGTGTTGCAGACTGGTGTACCTATTGTTGGTGCTGCTGTTGTGAAGGTCCTATTATTGGTGGAGTGGCTGAATATAGAATCCCTACTGTTACACCTGAGGGAGAGAGTGGGAGGCTTGGTTTGAAGATTGGCAGAGTGGCAGAGTAAAGGAACAGATTGATTCAGGGAGATGTAAAGATTCTAGAGTCAGATGAAGAGCTGGGGCTAAGAGAGGATAACAGATGCAAAAAACTGTTATGAAGGCTACTGACGCTGGAAATATCACTGATGTGAGTTGACAGTTGACCGAGGTCGGTGGCTGGAAGGTAGGAAAAAGGCTAAAAATATCCTTTCGTCCATTTTCCCAACTGTCGAGTCAGCAAGTCCAAGGAAGAAACGGTCGAAGGTGGCTAAATGGACACGAGAGGTTAAAGGGGAGAAGTTGGAATGGGGGTCTAGGCATTAATATTGGCCATGTGGGGAATTAAGGGAATCCAAAGAAGGGTATCCAAGGGTGGTGAGGTGGCAAGGGAGAGAGGGAAAAGGGATTTTATTAATTTAAAATAGGATATTTATTTCAAATTAATAAAACATGGGTTAAGAGTGGTTAAGTGGATGAAGGGGACCAAGGGGGGAGAGGACGAGGAGGATGACAAGGGGAGTAGACGCGATTTCAGTGTCTACATTTGCCCCTTTTTGTCTTGTTGGTTGTTTTGGATGAACTGCAAGACACAAATAGGAGTTAGTTGCCCCAGGTGTGGGATAAGGTCGATTCCATCTTGTTGGTTGTTCAAATGAACTACAAGACAAAAACAAAGGTGGATTGCCTCGATTATGGATGAGGTATTCCCCCTCAAAGTAGGAGTCGAGGGAAGGGAATCAAGAATCGGGTGCTGATTTGACAAAGAGTAGATGAAAAATGTGTGAGGGTGAACACTGCAATAGTTGTAATTGCATGCATACCACTGCATGAAATGGTTGGGTCAAATTGTCGTAGGTCGAGGATCGAGGAGTGCCAAAATTGAAATAACTGAGCCCCAACATTTGGTTGTCTACTGATTGGGTTATTCAATCTAAGCTAAAGCTCCAATGGTCATCATGTTCTAGGTATCTCGAGCTCAAGAAGTGCTCCTGGAAACATGAAAATGTCACAAGTAATGGGGATCAACCGGCTTGTGATCCTATACTTGTGAGGGTCAAAAATAGTCTGCGGACAATTGTGCTAACTAGTCATGAGGTAGCATACATGCAAAAATAACCACGGCAACATTGTCTTGGAAGTGGTCGAAGTCAGAGGAGATAGGAATGATCTCCAATGGTCATTGGTCGAGGTGAATGGATGGACGAAAGAAAGTGGCCGAGCTAGCCTTAAAACACCCCATGTCAACTGAGTGCTGTCTACATAGCCCCTGTTGGAAGGGCCTCAGGCGAAAGTATTTCTCCCAAAAAGGGAGGAAGAGGGTCAAAGGTATGGATTGGTCTTGGTTGAGGTCAAGGTCATGGTCAAAGGTCAAAGGAGTGGTCAAAGGAAAGAATGGTTTGTCCATCAAGGAGATGAACAAACGAGGGTGGTTGAGCTAACCCCAAAGGATGGTCATGTCATCTGAGTGTTGCCTACATAGCCCCAGTCGTAGGGCCTCAGACCAATGTAGTTCAGACTAGAGAGGCAAAGAGGTCAATGATGGGTTTGGTCAGGTGTCGAAATGATGAGGAGAAAAAGATGTTACAGCCTTTTCCAAATGGTGTATTCTGCAACATTGGTCGAGGGTCTTTCATCCCTAGCAATTGTCCATAGTCGTGATGGACGTATGCTAAAAATGAATTGATGTCTATTTATGCTTCAGCAAGTATTGGTTTATGCTTAACATAAATTGTGTCTAGTCGATAGTTTCCATGTGTATTGGTGTCCATAGAAACTATGTGAATGGTCTAGGACGATGTCTGATGTCATGATGTCATGTTGTTGGTTTGAAAATGTTGAGGGTTGGTTGGGTAGAAAAAAGTTTGGTTGAATGTGACCAAAGTGTGAATAAAAGTGAAAGACAAATTGCTCTTTCATTGACAAGGACCAAAATGAGAGCATGGATAGGGGTTGTTAGAAAAAAAGCCCTGTTCATGCATCACGTCATGGACTAGTGTTGTGCTAGAGAAGTAGGTGAATCACTTGATGTTAAGTGAGCTCGAAGTCCCTTGAGTATGCTGGGGTGATAGGATGAATTATGAGATATGAGAGGATGGGGTAACCCTTTTTTTTGGTGGCAGGAATAACCTTGTCCCTTTTATAGGTGACCCAAGAACGACTATAGGCATGTCCAGATAACTTGTCAGCCATTTTTTTTTTGACGGTGGACTGATCGATGCGGGAAGTCCACATAGGGATGTTGTTTTGCTTGGCAGTCATGTTGTGAAGCTGATCAATGTGGGAAGCTTCAGAAAAAAAAGTGCTGTCTGTAGCAATAGTTAGTCATAGCCATCCTTCGAGGGAGTGGTCTATACTTTGCTTTTTATGTTTTTGATATGACTTGGCCTAGCTGTCCTTCGAGGGAGCAGTCTAGTAAATACAACAATTATGTAGCTGTCCTTTAAGGGAGCAGTCTACATTTAGAGTTTTATGACCGTTGATATGATAGGTATCCCATTTTTGATATATTTGCTGACTGAAGTTTTTAGCCATGGATGAGCCTCTAGAGGTTTAAGGGTTCCCTTTTATTAGGACAAAGCATTACTGCTTGACAAAAAGGGTGGACGAAGTGTTGGGAAATAGGGTTGAAAGGAATAGGAATGGCAATGACAAGGGGATTGCTCAAGGGATGAGCTCAAGTAAAACGTCAAGTGATTGAGTACTTGACTAACAGTAGAATGGTCGTAGATGCAAGGCATAAAAAGGGGCTTAGATTCTGGTAAGTCCCTGGGCTATGCTTGTGTTATGACGTAAGGTCCGAATCAATTAGGAGCAAACTTGCCCCATTTGTTTTGTTCCAAATTGGTCACATGTTGATTGATGTTGAAGGAGTTGGTCAATGTTTGGTCAAAGTCATAGTTGATGATTGGTTGGTGTCTGGTCGATAGTCTGGTCAATGTCTGGTCAATGTCTTGGTCGAGATTTGGTTGAGGTCTTAGTCAAGGTCATGATTAAAAGGTTGGTTGAATGGTTGGTCAAGATTGGGTTGAAAGGTTGTTATTTGGTCAATGATTGGTCAATGGTTGGGTTGAATGTTTGGTCGAGGTCAGGTCGATGCTTGTTTGGTCGAGACATGGTCGAGGCTTGGTTGAGGCCTAGTCAAAGTTTATGATTAAAAGAGTGATTGATATTTGGTCGAGACTGGGTTGAAAGGTTGGTCAAGGCTTGGATGAAGGTTGAATTCCCCTAGCGGCTAAGGAGAATGTTTGATAGATTGGTCAAGGTCGATTGAGGCTTGGTGGTCAGATTGACTATGTTGATGTTGAATAAGGGGGTTAAAGGCAGCGAAGGGACCATAGTCGGGCATGGAGATCCCGATTTAGGTGACGAGGTTTGAGAAGCATGGGTTGGTGTTGTTGATTTGTTGAAGGGGTGGTCAAGAAGATCCTTGATGAGAAGGGAATCGTTTCTCCATTGTTGACAAATGACAGCTTTAAGAGTGTAACAATGCTCAGTGTCATGTCCTAGAGTGTGATGATAATGACAGAATTTAGAGTTGTCAAACCAAGATGGTCTTGATTCGAGAGTTGATGAGTGGGGTGGTGTTGAAGGTTTGCTAATAGTGTGGTCGAGAAGAAGGGTGTCATTCCCTAGACATTGGCGAATGACAACCTTGAGGGCACAACAAGTCTCAGTATCATGCCCAAGCGTGTGATGATATGCACAAATCTGAGTGTTGTCGAACCAAGGGGGTTTTGGTCCAAGATATTGATATGGTTTAAGAGGTGGGAGATTGATGTGAGAAGATTAAAACAAGTGCCGTAATAGTAGGGCATAAGAACCTGCTAATGGGTCTGTGTGTCTTGTTGCATTGGGGGTTGATGACTTTGGTTTGAGAGGCGTAAGAAGCATTGGTCGTACCATCATTTTCATGGGTGGTGTAACCACACATGGAGATGGCACTTTGGTGGTGATAGGTGTTGGATGTTTTGGAGGAAATATATGTCTGATGGGTCGAGAGAGTAATGGAGGTGACTTGCCTCTATGAGATATGGGATTAGGAAGCACCCCTATTAAAGTGGATGGATGCGGGCCCAAAATTGAAGGTAATGATGAAGGTGGGGGAGGAGTCCTCTAGTGTGGTTTAGTGGCCTTCTTTGGTTTAGGGTGAGGGCCACTATTATGCGAGGCGAGGTTAGATACGGGTTTGGGTTCAGATGTGGACGGAGGTGAGTGAAATGTAGCAATCTCAGGCAAAAGACAAGAGGAAACCGTGACTGGGTCTTCCTTGATCGAAATGGGCAAAGAGACTAGTTCTTCTCTTGGTGGAGAAGAAACAGGAGAGTGTGGCTCTGCAGTTGGATAGAGCGTAGGAATGGTCATGGTCTTGATGTGTGGTCTAGGCGTGGGGAATGTATGATCCTCCATTGATGACAAAAAGGATGAGGGTGAGGCAGCTGGTGTAGGTACCATCAAAGTGTCTTCCAATATGAGCGAGGTCGATGGAGGACTAATAGGAGAAGAAAGTTTTTCACCCTGTGGGGGAGGTATTGGGGAGGAAGGGTCTTCCACCTGTGAAGGAGGTTGGTCAGAGACAAGAGAAAAGACAGTGTTGACCATGTGTATATCATGGTCTTGAGGGTCATTGGTCATGGTTTGGACATTGTTTTGAGTATGCGGGTGATTAGGAAAGGGTTGCTTGAAGATGTCAAGGTTTTGGTTGGCCAGAGCATTTGGATTATCCAAGATGAGATCCCCCTTGTCTAGCATGTCTTGGATGATATTTTTGATAGTTTGACAGTGGTCCATGTCATGGCCTTTGACACGGTGATAGTTGCAAAAGTCATTCTCCCTATACCATGCAGGGATAGGTGTGGAGGGGTTGAATTGATGTGGTTGGATTGAAGGGAGATTGAGGACCCCCTACTTGATGAGTTTATCCAAGATAGAGGCATATGACTCTCCAATTGGAGTGAATTGACGTTGTATGGCTCGACGTTGGAAGTGTTTATTGATGTAGTTTGATGTTGAAAATTGAGGTCGATTGGTTATTGTTGAAGATGATGGTCTAAAGATGATAGTGTTTACCGACCCCTTAGACTAGGAGTGGGCAGAAGAAGGTTTGGATGAAGAAGGGTCATTAGATTTTGTGTTGTTATTACGCAATTTGACCTTATTTTCATCGATGGCATAGAGTTCAAGCTTTCTTGCCATGGTGAAAGCTTCATCAAAAGTGTGGAATGTCTGAATCTATAAGGCAAAAGAGATGTGGCTAGCACATGCTCGAGAAAAGAGCTCAATAAGCTTAGGTTGAGGCAAGGAGAAGGAGAGCTGGTTAATCAGGCTTCTCCAATGGGCGACAAAATTGACTATTGATTCATCATCAAATTGCCTGATGGAATAGAGGTCTGTGATTGAAACTTGTTTGGTGATGTTGATAGAAAAATGGTTGAGAAATAATTGGGTGAGTTGGGTAAATGAAAAGATAGAATGTCTGGCAAGAGAGCTATACCAGTCAAGGGTGGGGCCAAAAAGTGACATGGGAAATGTGCGTAGAAGTAACGCATCATAATGGGCTATGAGATAGCAGGCATGTCTAAATGCCTGAAGATGTTGTTGTGGGTCTTCCTTACTCTGGAAGTGAGTAAATTTGGGAAGCTCCCAGTGGTTGGGGTATGATTAGATAGGGAGGGAAGGATGGATGGGTTCATTACAAATTTGGTCATATGACAGAGCATTGCTTGAACCAGAGATAGAGGTCTCGAGACTGGACATCTTATCCATCAGCATTTTGATTAAATCAGCTGATGGATTGGTAGATGGGGTACCCCCTAGGTTGTAGGGTGCCTGGAAGGTGGTCAAAGAGGCATATGACGTGCTTGGTTGCGCTTGTGTAGGTGCAATATATGGGTAGTGCATCATAGGGATAGATGTCGTGGTCAAAGAGGCTTGTGTCATGAAGTTGGAGGACACAAGTTGACTAGATACCATCATAGGTGGTTGAGTGGCGGTACTAGTAAAAGGATAGGTTGTCACTCCCACTTATATAGGTGCAAGAATGGGCGAGGTTGAGACAATCAAGTTCTGGTATGGTGTAGAACTTGATTGAATTGCATGAAGTTGAGGGGGCAATGACACCCCGATGGAGGTAGGTTCGAAAATAGATGAGGAGGCCAAACTTTGCATATTGGCCATGGTCAAGTGACTAGTCGAGACAATAGGCTGAGTCATGATGGGTTGGGTAGCAGATGATGTCAATGTCATTGCCGTTGCAAGTGAAAAGTCTCACATTTGGTTTCTTGTGAGATAGTTTTGGAGGGCTTTGACATTGAGGTCCAAGAATCTTTCGAAATCTTGGTCCCCTTTAGGGACGATGGGAGTTTGAGTCGGGGTTGGTCGAGTAGGAGTTCTTTCGGTCTCCGAGTGGAACTCCATTATAGGACTGGTTATGGATGGGGAAGATGGAAGCAGTTGATGTCTCGCATGGTCAAGAAGAGCTTTGGTTTGACTGCGTGTCAAAACCATTCAAGGCAAGAAGGGTCAGGTTTCAAAAACTGTGTTTTTTCAATTTTAGAAAACTTAGAATGTGGTTTTTGGTAGAAAAAAGGGGTGGGTTTTAGGCTGCTGTTCTAAAAAAAAGGACTGTGACAGTGACCAACATCGGTTGAAAAATTGATGTTAGTGAGAACAAATGGCCGATGTCGGTCAGATAACCGATGCCGGCGAGGAAAGGTGGCTGACGTCGGTGGTAAAACCGATGCCAGTCACTGTGGTTTTTAGAAACCCAAAAGATTTGAGAGTTTTTGGAAAAAAAAGAAGAAAAATGTCCTCACTAGCTCAAACAAGCAGATAAGAATAGAAAATATGAAGAACACAAGCAGAGCCTAAGCGTTAAATCCCTAGAAATAAATTATTAAGCTCGTATGGCTTATGCCTTAAAGTGATGTTTGGGGAGGTTGGCTGGAAGAATGGGTCCTAGAAGAGGTAATCTATGGATGGTTTCAGGTTTGTTTAGGTGCTCAAAAGTCTGGGTTAGGTTTGGTATGTGGCCTGGTGCTAAGGAGCAAGCTCCCCTCACTTCACGAGTCCAGCAATAAGCTGGTCTCGCTTAGCCAAAATATACCTTGCCTAGAGATTATCCTCCACCAGAGAATGGAGTGGGCTTTCCCCTTGGTGGTGAAATCCAAGTGGGATTGCCAGGGAGGGGTAAGGTATCTGCTGGGTGATGAAATCCCAGTCGGGCCTTGTCTCAGGTAAGTTAAGATGTTTGTTTTGTGCAAGTGGTTTGGTCGTGTAACATAAAGTGGACTAGATTAATTCAATATGCGGTTATTAATTACTAAGTGTGGACTAAGAAATGTAAGCAAGCAGAAATGCAATGCAACGTGTTTTAAGCCCCAAGTCGAAATGTTAAGTTCGGATGAAAAACAAGTTGAGAAAGGGTTTGAAGGATATGATTTTTGACTAGTCTAGAAGTGCAAGAAAAGAAAAGAAAATTTCTTTTTATTCCTGCTTATGATGTCATTTAGAAGAGAAGAAAGAGGTGAAGAGGGAGAAACCTAATGCACCTAAATGAAAAAAGAAGGAAAGGAACCCAAGGAAGGCCCTAAGGGTCCCACCAGGCGTGCCAGAATGTTTTTATGCTATTTCACTTTTTACATTCAAAGAAGGAATTAAGAAACTAAGAAGAATGGTCAAGGTTAGATGTTACCTAGATGTAGTCGTGTGCACCGAAATCAGACGAAGTGAGAACTCCTCTTTGGTTGTGGAGGATGACACCTGCAAGAGAAAGAGACTAAGACAAAGAAGGCGTTAGATGAGGAGATGGTGGGCTACCAAGTGAAAGCTTAATCCCAAAAGCAAAAGCTTGAGGGATGTCAACCCACTGATTAATAAAAAGATGTCTGATAAAGGATAGAATGATAAAAGACTAAAAATGATAAAGATAAAATGAAAAATGGAAGCAAATGCTTACCTGAATGATGCTGTCGGGCTGGTCACAGTCACTGGCATCGGTGATCCTACCGGCGTCGGTTGTCAAGGTCTATCAACGTCAGTTGGGGAAGTGACTGGCGTCGGTCGGCGCAGTAGTCTATGGACAAGGTCTGGATGAGTTTTGGTCTGTGGATGGGTCTGAGACAGAGTTTTGGGCTTGGTTGAATGGTTTGGGGGTCTGGGTCTGAGAGTCTGGTTTTGGTTAATTGTCTGAGAGTCTATGTAGAGGTCAGGGACAATGGACAAAATGTCAAAAAAGGATAGAGGGATAGAGGAGACCAACAGGGGGACAGGGATATAAAGATTCGAGTCTGGTCTGGTCTGGTGATAGGGAGTGCTGAATCTAGTTCATAATACTTAGAAGCAAATAACTAGAAAACACAATGAAAGTACAAACAAAATACATACATGTGGCCTATGGAAGGAGTGTTTCAGACTGGTGTACCTGTTGTTGGTGCTACTGGTGTGAAGGTCCTATTGTTGGTGGAGTGGCTGAATACAGAATCCCTGCTGTTGCACCTGAGGGAGAGAGTGAGAGGCTTGGTTTGAAATTGGCAGAGTGGCAGAGTAAAGGAACAGATTGATTCAGGCAGATGTAAAGATTCCAGAGTCGGATGAAGAGCTGGGGCCAAGAGAGGATAATGGATGTAGAAAACCATTATGAAGGCTACCAATGCCGGTAATATCACCGATGTCAGTCGACAGTTGACCGACGTCGGTAGCTGGAAGGCAAGAAAAAAGCTAAAAATAGCCTTTCGTCCATTTTCCCAACTGCCGGGTCAGTGAGTCCAAGGAAGAAATGGTCAAAGGTGGCTAAATGGACGCGAGAGGTTAAAGGGGAGAAGTTGGAATGGGGGTCTAGGCATTAATATTGGCCATGTGGGGAATGAAGGGAATCTAAAGAAGGGTATCCAAGGGTGGTGAGTTGGCAAGGGAGAGAGGGAAAAGGGATTTTATTAATTTAAAATAGGATATTTATTTCAAATTAATAAAACATGGGTTAAGAGTGGTTAAGTGGATGAAGGGGACAAAGGGGGGAGAGGATGAGGAGGATGACCAGGGGAGTAGACACGATTTCGGTGTCTACAAGTTCAATTTTTTTGACCTAGTTATTTTTATCTATATGTAAGAACATGCAAATAGATTAACTAGCTCAACCTAGTATAGGTTTTTAGCACTTTTTAGTCCTCTAGTTTAGCCTACTAGATTAACTAGGTTGACCTATTACATTTTTAGCCACTTTATAGTAGGTTCCTTTATAGCCTAATTGATCAGCTCAACCCAGTACAGGTTTTAGTTTTCCAAAATTCTATATTAGCCTACTATATTTACCAACTCAACCTAATGTATTTTTAGACTTCCAATTCAACCTAATAGGTCAACAAGATTGACCTAGTGCATTTCCAACACTTTTTCAATAGGTTTCTATATTGCTTGGTCAACCAACTTGATCTAGTTTGTAGGATTTTGATAGATTTCTCCAAGGTTCTTGATTAGAAATATTCTCATTTCTATCTCTAAACCATAAAATTCAATCTGTTATTCTTTGTTTATTTCTATTTTGTACTTTCCTTTCAAGTTTGTAGTCTTCAAAACTACCCCTACACAATCAACTATATCAAACTAGTCAACCTAGTTCTATGTTATGTGTGTTGTCTAAAACAACTAAATTATCCTGGTCAACCTAGTAGGTTTTCTAAAACCTATCTTCAATAGTAATAACTCAACCCTATTGACCTAGTTATGTATGTTGTGCATATAATGTTTTCATTATACCTTGTTTCAAAGTTGGAATTCACCTTATACGTTAATCACATTTTCTCTTTCAGTTGATTGCATGCTTAGAATAGTTCATATAGTCTAATTAGGATATTTTTAATTAGCCACTTAGTTTGATTATTTCTATTTTATACACACATGGACAAATCCCATAACATCAATAAGCATTTTAACATTTGACTACCCAGGCCAAACTACTTGGATTTCATCACCAAGGGGGAAGCTAAATTGATGCTATGGTCAAGTATAAAGCATGGTTAATGGTATATTATAGCTAAGTATCCAACACCCTTATCACTATAGTGTATTAAGTGAGGGGGTAGTCCCCAATACCAAGCTTGTATCATTACCACTATAGTCCCTTTCATCCTAAACTCACCTAAAACCATACATAGATTACTATATAGTACCCTATTTACAACCAATTCCCTATCATTTAACATTACTCTTAATAATCTAATTAACATTCTAGGTTGACCAATTAGTTAGCTTTACTTTCCAAGTTTTTTGCTTACTCTTTGCTCAATTTTGTGTGCAAGAACTTGCATTAGCTAATTTTGGTGCAAGGTTTTACTTTGTGTGCATCAATTGGATTGGCATCATCAATTAAATTGATTGTATAATTAATTTTAGAATTTAATTTATTATATCAATTTCAAACTATCTTGTTTCATTTCATAAACTTATTATCAACTCTTTCATTTACTTCATATTCACTGAACTAGATCAACCCTATTGACCTAGCATCTTTTTCAGCCCCTATACACTACACTAGGTTGACCTAGTTGACCTAAAAATATCTACAAGATTTTCCCCCTTTTTATTAGTCTCTGTATTGGGTCGATCTTGTGGACTCTGTATATTTTCATAGTCCATATTTTTACACTAGGTTGACCAGGTTGACCTAGTTCTATTTTAATCACTTTTTGATTCTTTGATTTCTCATCTTACCTCTTCTCTTTTCATCATGGATTATCTATTTGGTGATAAAACTAAATTTAAACCAACAAACATGATGTAATTTACCAATCCTAATAAGGTCTCTCATAGACAAAGTAGCATTCCTTTCGAAAATAATAGTAATGTTCATATTTCAACCCATACAACAAACTATGGGAATCCTCATACCTCTTTATATAAAAAACCTCCTCTTCTCTTAGAGGATCAACTTGAGTTATATTATACTCATAAAATTCATTTATTTATCATGAAATTTTCTCAACATAAAGGGAAGGATCCTTCCACCATTTATAACCCTATGATTAGTTATCAAGTTGAAGAACCTCATTCTCCTACTTCCACTTTCTCAACTAGATTTGGGGGTACTAATTTCTTTGCTTCTCAACCTCTTCCTTCAATTTTGAATCCTTATTATGCCATGACATCTTCTTATTTAACTTCTTCTACCTCCATTCTTAGTATCTCAACTAACATGGCTGGTTCTACATCTAGTGGGTATTTCATAAGACCCACTATCCTTAATCCATCCACTAGTTCATTGTTTGCTACCTAATTCACTCATGCTTCTAGTGATTTTTATTCTCAACCATTTACTATTCCATATTTTTATTCACAAGAAATTTTTTCCACTAGTGTCACAAATTCTCATAGCTCTTCTCACTCTCATATCAACACTAATAGTGGTACCCAAGCCACTAGTACCAACACAAACACCAATACTAATTCTAATAACACTAATCAAAATCATAAAATATTATTGAAAACTCTCAATCAAATGAACACATTTCAAGATCATAATATGAATCAAATGATTCAAATGTAAAACCACCTTCTTAATCTTTAATTCAATCCTTAACTAATGACTTCGGGCACACATAACCAAAGTGTTCCTCCTCCCCCTCAATGAGATTATCAAGGCAATCTCATTCCTCAACCTCCATTATTTAATAAAGTCATCAAAAATTACAAAATGAACCTCTTACTAATTAAATTTATAATATTGGAATTATAGGTATAACACCTACAATCTCTTATAATGGATCAACCAATCCTACCCTTCATATTAAGACATTTGGAAATATTTATAAGGATTGGGTCAAATTAAACACCTTTGCTACTACCAAACCCTTTCCAAAAACCTCATAGGTGATGCCTTGAATTTTTATAACCAACTTAGATATCATTCCATTACTAGTTTGGAAGATTTATTTAATTCTTTAGTACAATAATTCTAAACTAGTGATCTTCCTAAAAACACTTTGGCCCATTTCATCAATTGCAAATTAAAAAAAATGAAACTACCCAAGCCTTTTTTAAATGATGGAAGAATTTGTCAAACAAGTGTGAAAATAATATGTCCTATGACAATCTCTTTCATCTCTTTACCAATGCTCTTTATCCTAAATTACAATATCAAGTTCACACCCTCTCTCCATGTACCTTAGAGGAGGCCATTGAATAAGCCAAACAACAAGATTTCCTTATGCACCAATTTAAGCCACCCCAATATTATATGGGTCTTCTCCTATTAATTAAAAAAAACCATAATATTACCAATAATGATGTTACTAATTCATATGATACCATTCACAATGTTCAAACTGTCATTCCTACCTTTTATTCAGAATCAACTCCTTTTCAACAATATACTAATCATTATTTCTCTTCACCAGATAACATTAATGTTCATAAACCTCTTACTTTATCTGAATTTATTAAGCATCTACTAAGACCTCTTCCTTGAGATATTTACCTTACTCATCCTATATAAAAACCTATTATGATCCTAGCAAGTTTTGTTAGTTTCATGTTAGTTGGGGTCACTCTCATGAGACCTATAGACAATTTCATAATTTAGCTATGGAATTTATTCTTGGACATAATTTTGATCATGATTCTATCATTTTCAAGAATCAACAAGATTATGAAATTTATTTCAAGGACTAAAAAACTCATGATAAATCTCAAGCCTTAAATCAAGCAAATGCTCATTTAGCTATCTATAAGGATCCATTACCTAATCATCAACCTATTCAAGAAAACCAAGACAAGCCCACTCCTTCCACCAATAATGTATAAAGTATTGTTGAACCACATTATAAGGAGAACGTGGTTATCATGACTAATATGTGAAAGGTTTTGGTTTTCATCCATTCTCAACCTATCTACACCCCACCTCCTTTTCAAACATACTATGTTATCCAAGATTCTTTTCCAACTCATTTAAATGAGTTGGGGCAAGAAGATATTATAACCTTTGATGATAGTCCAATTTATGATCTTCACTTGGATAATACATCCCATTATATTTATACCATTATTCCATCATCTTCTAAAACCAATCATAATCAATCTTCCAATGATAATCAACCTTCTATTAACACTTCTACTTCTCAAGATCAATCTAAAAAAACTACATCACCAAATGATTTACAACCTTCTTATAAACTTTCTCATTCTTATCAACACAAATTTCAATGCTCTTTAGCTCCTCCTTCTGAAGACCTCCTTAACCATTACACACTTATATATAATAATATTCTCATGGGTTATGATGAGTGGGATCCCATTGTGGACTTCACTAATCTCCCATCTCAAATTCCATTTCTTGAGCTTATGAGGACCTCACCGCATCATCAAAACTATCTTATGTAATTATTATTTGAGATGAATGTCCCTCATCCTCCCTTATTAGCATGGGAGGCAACCTTATTTGGTTATGAGGATAGTATCTTGAAATAATGTGAAGAGATGTCGATTAATGTTTATGAAACTATAGACATTTCTCTTTCTTTGAAATTTTCCATCACATCTATGATTTTCAATAAGATTCTACTTCATGTAGATGATCATCCCTTATTTATTAGCATCTAAATAGTTAATATCCATGTTAAATGAGTATTTATTGATGAGGGTTCTATCACTTGTGCTATTTCTCTTGATTTCATTAAGACCCTTGAATATTTAGAATGTAATCTTAAGTCTACATGTAACATCTACTAAGGATATGATAGAATGAAAATTCCTCCTATTGGGTGTGTGTTACTTACCATTACTATCCCACCTATCACCTTTCATTTAAAGTTAATAATCTTTAAATTTACCCTATATTATAACATCTTTATTGGTAGGATATGGACTCATTATATGTGATCTACTGCTTCTTCTACCTACTAATGCATTAAATTACCGCATAATGGAGCCATTTATAAGATTCAAGGTGATAATAACCCTTATAATTTTAAACAATTCAAATATCATGCTGTTTTTAATATTCCTATTCTTGAGCCTTTTCCTAGCATTCCATTCTATGAGTCATAAAATTTTAATTTTCATGTCAACTCAACCAAAGGTTACAATGGGCATTATGAGCTCATTGGTAACATTCATGTCAACCTTTTAGACTCCAATGATGATGAGCTCGATGAGATTAAATTAAAGATAAAAACTTTCAATATCATACCTCATCTCATCTGATAGCTTCCTACTTTTTTATAAACTCATTCTCATAAACCTCCTTGCGATAACATCCCATAGTCTTATCCAAGACTAGACACTCTATTCACCATGATTCTTCTAATGATAAAGTTAATCCAACTTATGTCATTGATCTTCATACATTGGATTATGATGATGGCTATTATTTAGAAGATCCTTTATTAGGTGGTATTGTCTAATCCTATGATTCCAAGATTGTGTGTCATCATTCTTCTTTACTTGATTCTTTTCATGCATCTTCTCATGTTCTAACATTTATATTTCCTAATTCTTGAAATTTTCCTCTTTATCTTAGAGTAGAGATGATAATGACACTTCCAATTTTTGAGGATCCCCATAGGACCATGCTCTTGGATTTTGCTATGACCAAAATTTATCCCTTTTCCACACCTTTAACCTTTTGTTGATCCTACCCCTCCCATAGTGGAACCTATGTCATAACCAATTATTATTTCTACTTCCAATATTTCTAAGCCTACTCTTTCTTCTTCCACTAGTACTCCTATTATGCCTGGTTCCATTCTTTATCCATCACCACATTCTCTTGGTGATGGTTTGATTCCTTTACCAAATATGGATCCTCTACCAACCAAATGGTCCAATGATTCATATCTTTCTTATTTCATGCCTATTACAAATTATCCCATGATTTTTCTCCTAAAAATACTCACAAACATACATGTTACTTCTATGGGATAGATAATCACTCTTATTACCATTGTCATAAGTTGTGACAATATATTGATACCTTGAGTCCTTCCCCATTGATTGACATGACCTTTCCTCCTCCAAATATCTTTCCTTAATATATAACCAAGTATGGTGAGAGGTATTTTCTATGGAAACAACGTGACACACATCACACTAATCATTATTGTATTCTTTAGTAAAATCTTAAAGACCATATTATAGTTATTCTTGGACCTTCTACCATTCCTCCCATAGGTCATTCTCACAATAAGGATCCTCCTTCTTCTCCAATAGCTATACCTCTTATGGAACCTTCACCACTTTATATACCTCCTCCTGTGGTTCCTTCTCTACTCGTAGACCCTCCTTCACCCATGAATCCTTCTCCACATGTGATTCCTATGTCTTCCATATATCCTACTCCCACACATTATCCTGACCATCCTTTTCCCAATTTCCCTCCTTAGCACAATCCAATGAGTATTCCTACTTTTTTAGTTGAGGATATTAGAAAAAGAGTATTTTCCTAGTATTCAACAAAGATTGATGAGACATTAGCAACAATTTGTATTCAGATTCATAGAGATTTATCCAATGTCTTGGATAATATGTGGGGATAGATTTAATAGTACTTATGAGCACATGCATGGTACTTTTTCATTTATATTTGGATTGGATGTGTGGTCTAATATTATTTCTATTTTGATTATATCATTTGAAACTATGTCAAATTCTTTCTTATCTTATATCATGTTTCTCCTTCTTTTTGTACTATAAATAGCTTATGTTTTTGTTTTTACATTTTGCATATACTTCTCTTTTCCTTATCATTTTTATTTTTCACTTATCATTGCTTTCTTTTCCTTAAGATGTTTTCTCAAAAATCTTCCCTTGTATATTCATGATTGTTTGATTTCTTATCTTTATTATTCATACATAGTTGTCATGGTAATTTGGTTATATCTACCCTATTCCCTTTGGTTATAATATCCTTTTACCATGTGATCAATTAGCAAATAGTCTTTCTCATTACTATTTCATTTTATTGATCCACCTTTGGATCTCCTTTTTCCTTCTTCCTTTTTTGTAAACTAAGCATATACACGGTTGAGACTTAAGATCACATACTTGATCATTATCAAACTTAAGTGTCCTAATCCTTCTTTTATCTTGGGTTACTTAGCTTCCTTTAGCCTTAGCCTATATCTCATTCATGTGTATCACTATCTCTCTCATGATTGGTCATTCCAAATATGTATTGAGGAGGAATCTTAAAAAAACCTTGAAAATAAAGTTAAAATACAAATAATTTAAACAAAATACAATGATATCAAAAGTAAAAAATATTCTTAAAATTCAAATCACACTAAAAGACGTGATTCAAAGCACATCTCCTTCTTATAGTCAAATATCAAACTCCACAGTTGGCTTCATAATAGATCCGAGGTCATTTGGGGTATGGTATGCTAGTAGATTAGAAGAGGAGAATTGAAAAAAAAACAAATAGTGCTACCTACTTTATCATGTACATTTATTTGATTGATTATATTTTTTTAAGTCTTTTCACCCATTTATTTTTAAACATGCATGTGTAATCCATAATGATAGAAAAGAACCACACCACATATATTTCCTATAACATATACAACAAAGTTAAATACGTGTACTAAAAATAAATATATCCAAAGCATCCATAGCCTCACCATAATGAAAAAACATAAAAACCATAAATACAACATATATAACCAACACCAATATGCCAAAATGATACATCAATATATATATATATATATATATATATATATATATATATATATATATATATATATATATATATATATATATATATATATATAAGAGTTTGATACACCATATACAATCATGTACAATGCTCTAGATCTATGGCTAGAATCCATCATGTCTATCTCATGGACTAGTTATGTTTCTTGTTGAGGCATCAGTCTGGCTCCTCTGAATAGTACACTATAATGAGGTAGTTTAAGATCTCAATCCCTCTACCTATTCTTATAGACATTTTATTTTCTCCTATGCCTATACCAAATCAGTTTAAGTTATTGCATGTGCCTACGTTAGCTAGGTTTGCATCACCATATATACCTACATCATCTATATCACTATCTCCAAATATGAAGCTCTCTCATCAACTAAGGCCTACCAGGCCTGCCTTTCCCCTACACCCATCTTTGCTGGTGGATTTACCCTCTCTTTGCATCCATATTTCCCTCGTGGCCTCTCTTGCTAGTCTAAACTAGCTCACCTGAGCTAGGGTTGATGGTACACTCATATCTTCCATGGTCATGGGGTCATAAAGCTATAGAGTCTCATCTAAGATGTCATAGAGTGATCCCATAACTAGGGACCCCCATCTCTCCTCTTCATCCTCAGTTACACTTAAAAAATCACACAAGATGGATATTAGATCACTATCATATCTCATAATATCTATCTATCTACCAAATAATAACTTAAGAAATAATTCAACCATATTCATACCTATCTATGTATCAGCTCTAATGGTCTCACCATGCATGCAACCACCTAACATAGTCTCCTCATTTGCATGGTCTCTTAGTACCTCCTCTATAAGTCTCTTCCTTAGCTCTAACTTCACTATCATAGCTCTCATCCATATCAACCTATGTCTGAGTGGTCTCTCTCTCATTTGTCTCTGCTCTAGCTCCTCTACTAATCCACTAATGATGATGATGGTCTTTACTCTCTCCTTCCTCTATCAATGCCATGTCCTTGGTAATTTTAGCTTATATCTCTATGGAGTTAGTGGTGTTATATTTGGTATATCTACCTTTACCTTCATTTCCTCCTATTCTACCCCTTATCATGCTTGACCTTCCATGATTGCTCCTAGTATGGCCTCAATGTCAATCTCATTATTAATGATCTGAGTCCCCTGTTCCTTCATGGCTCTCTCACATGTCATGTGAAATACTCAAGCATGAGTATAGGTGTCATTAAATGAGGAAAACCCAGCTACCTTGGCACCCATACCACTATATATGGCTCTCTCTACCATGTATACTATTCTATCACCTCTCTCCTCTCTAACACTAGTCCAATTATGTGCCAAATCTCCTAGGTAGTCACTAACTACTCATATGGTTGCCATACTATATCAATGCATCTCACCATCTATAGTGCTAGCATGTGGGGCATGACCCATGCTACCTAGTCCTCCCTCCATATCCTCACTCAGGGTGACCTATCATCAACCACATAGGGAAACCTAGCCAAATGATACATTAGAAATATCACATATATCCATATTGTCAATAGTATGATCAGTCCCATGGTCTTATGTCCTATAACTTACATATCAAATAGATCATAAACAATCTATACCCAAATGATAGAGCCTAGATCATATAATACTACCTCTTCCAAAATTATCCCACTTAAGGCTAACATATATAATGGTACCTTATCATATAACTTGTGATAGAGCACTTGATATGTCACAAGGTTTATAATTTCCTTCTAAATATATAGAATTTATGATATTAAACATCATTGATACTCACTCTCTACCCCAAAAATATTGTCTCTAAGCTTATATCCCACATGGTTAAGGATCTCCTCTCCTCTATATTGCTTAGTATCCCTACGATCACTAGTGATCCTACTATGGGTAGTCTGAGGATGGCATGGACATCCTCTAGTGTGATAAACACCTCTATCACATTCCCATCCACCTCCCATCTGAAGGTGTTGGTCAACCATTCCCAACAACTAAGGAACATGACTAACACAACTGTGTTAAGGAGGATCCTACACATATTTGATATACCTACTAAAATCATGGCTACCAGTCTAGCTCTATCTCCATTAGTCAACCTATATAACAAATCTAGCAACCAAGACATATCCAATAACCTTTATAACCATAGTCATCTCTATAATCAAGAAACAACAAATGATGTATTATTTCCTCCATGTCATGTATAATCACAATACATTCTATTTTTAATTTAAAAGAAATCATAATTTATTCATTTTTTATCCATTTTATCCTATTTTGGTCCCTCTTTACCTTCTTTGGTCATTTCCCTATTCAACCTAATTTGACCAAAACTTCTCTATTTTTGTCTTATTTTATCCTAAATTTCTTATTTTTCCTCTTATCTTCCTCTCGCTAGTGTTAAGTTTCTATTATGGCCCTTATGGACCAACTAGACACTTTTCCACTAGGTCAACCTATAACTACTAATTATACCATATGTATTTTTACCTTGATTTAGCCTACTAAGTTGACTTGGTCTACCTAGTAGGTTCAATGTATCAACCTAGTATATTTTACTAAAAAAGTGCATTTTTTTGTTTTCTCCCTATTTTCTTCAAACCCATTTCCCATCTTCCTATTTGATACCCTTGGAATATAATTTTTTTCATGTTTGACATGTGTAAATTCTTAACATAAAATTTTATAAAAAAAATTAACTTAATTTAATATAAATTTCAAAACCTAGTTTGAGATCTATAGTTGCATACCTGTAGTGCACCTGTTTCCACCTCTAGGTGTCCCCCTCATCTAGCATATCATCCTCTCATAATATTATCCTTGTTTGGTCTCATATCTCTCTTTCCTCTCTTTCAAAATTCAAAATAACAAAACGAATTCTCTTTTTCCTATTTAACACCACTTTTTAACAATTTAAATCCTTTAATTATTTTCCTTCAGATTCCTTATTTTGTCTCTATCTTTGTTTCTGCTCATCCATTTTGTAAACCATAAAATGAATTGGATTCATGGTGATGTATAATTTTTTTTCCACTATTATATGCCTATCTTCCAAAAATTTCTATTTTTGGCTATTTTTTGCTCTAACTTCTATAGGTTCACCTAGTGTGCTTTACATTGGATGCCTTCACTTTCTTATGGTCTTCTTATTTATCTAAAAAACTAAAGTAAGTTAAAGGTATGTGTTTTTCAATTATATCATTTAATTATCTTATTTTATTCTCACTACACCATACTCAACATCAATATTGTGTGTTTTCATGTTCTATCTCTAAAGCACGATCTTGTGTTACACTTACGTGACATGTGATGAGCTTTAATTGGGGAATATGTATACACATAAAATTTTAAATATTTTATTGATTACTAATACTTATTATCTTGTAGGAACCTATTGAGTCTCAATCTCTTTGAGTACATTCCTTAAGGGGTACATTAGAAAAGGGGTTGGCAGACCATCGGTGCTTCATAAGGTTTTTGTTCCTTTTGCCACTTGTCATCCACACCCTAGTCTCTTAAAAACTTTGAGCTTAGGTTTATTCTTCTCTTTCTTATCCATTCTAGTGATTTTCATGCTTTATTCTTTAATTTTTTCCTTGTTACCCTTTTGACCTATTCATCAAACTAGGTCAACCTAGTCAACCTAGTGTGTTTTGGGGACACTTTAGCTCTTTCAGATTGTTATCCTCCTAATTGACCTAACATGGACCTAGTGAGTTAGCCCAAAAATATACTAGGTTGATTTAGTTGGCCTAGTACAATTGACATGTCCAATTTTTTTAGGTAAGATACTACTATATATACAAGGTCATTTCCCACCATTTTAGAAGAGAGCAAAGAATTGAGGGAAGAAGTGTGAATGAACATCTGCTTATTGAATAAATATTTAAGATTCAATAATTTTTTCAGAGATCTAATCTTTTCTTGTAGAGAAGTATTTTGGATTCTTAGGTAGGTTGTGTAGTTTAGATATGATTTATCTTCGTTATCCTGAAAAACCATAATAATCTCTTAAAAATCACCTTGGCCAAGTGAGAGATTCAGGATCGATAGGTTCATCTTCAAAAGTAAGCATTCCTAAATTTATTTCTCCTTTGTAAGAGTAGATAGATAATGTAGTATGTTTTCATCTCTTCCATTTATTAATATTTTGTATACATTGATGCAAGTATATGTATCCTATACATGTTTAGTTTAGTTGTTTATTTATTTTATTCTAACCCCCACTTTGTGCCACAAGCTTTGGTACACACTAGATTAGTTTACTTTTCTTTTTATTAGAATAGTTTAATTTATTGTTTATTAGCATAAGTGAAATATCAAATCATAGGAATCTTTTAGGGTTTTTATGTGATTGTCTTAGATTTTGGGCTTTAGAACCCTTCCTCACATGATATGTTATGACAAGTGATACAAGTCATCCCCTAATTAGGTCTAGTTGATCCCCATATTTTTCATGCTCTCACTTAAAAAGTGTATACCCAATTAGAAGTGTAGGTGTGTTCTATCTTATTCGATCTTAGATTAATTCATGTACATCATGAAATTCTTATTACATACAAGTAGGGTGTCATAGGTATTTATTGATGAGTTGATGTGGGTTGGTTTGGAGGTATGATCAGATTGGTATATTGGGTAATTGATATGGATTGGGTTGGAGGTGTGAATGGGTTAATTGGTTGGGGGTGAGTGGTAAATCGGGTGCTAATAGGTGGAAGGGTAGAAGGTATATAAAGCACCATATTTTTAAGTGGGGCGTACTGCTAGGTTGGTATTGATAAATGGAATGGTGGTAATATGGGTAGAAGGTATCCCCATGGTGGGTGGATTATGGGTAACAAAAGGTGTAGTTGCCCCTATGTTGGAGGGGTTGTTGGTTGATGTAGGAGGTGTTTGGTTATTATTTGTGTTGTTTTATTTATTTTTGATGGAGGTAGTAGATGGATTATTAGTGGAAGAATATGTTTGAGTTATCATAGGTTGGGTAGAATTAAGGAAATAAAAGTGTCTCCCATAAGATGGGGTGGCATCCCATAAGGTGGATCACTAGGAGGAACCAACGTAGGGGTGTGATAAGACATGGTGTTGAGGTAATGTTAGAGAGACATGGGGTTGTTATCAAGGAGGTATTGAAATAAACATCTCTTTAGAAAACTATCTGAGGCATGGTAGGGTTGGTATAAG
Organism: Torreya grandis; assembly: GCA_037957365.1. Taxonomy (NCBI): domain Eukaryota; kingdom Viridiplantae; phylum Streptophyta; class Pinopsida; order Cupressales; family Taxaceae; genus Torreya; species Torreya grandis. The sequence continues at coordinate 76,460 of JARHVA010003726.1, read as the reverse complement.
GATGGGAAGAACCCTCAACATTCTAGGTATATTTCATAGAGGAAGAAGAAGAGGGAGGTAGCTCTTTATTGGTTTATTTCTTAAATTGATGTCTAGTAAAAACCATGTGAGGAATAGAAAGGAGTAAAGGAAAGATCATAACTCAAACACAAAACAATATATATATATATATATATATATATATATATATATATATATATATATATATATATATATATATATATATATATATATATATATATATCAAGGAAATCAAAAACATACACTAGAGTGTGTTTAAATTCTGAGGGACCTTTTATCTCGCTTTTGGCTTATGCCTTAGTTAGAAAATGTGAAGAAGAACTTGGTTTATATAATAGGTACTAGAAAAGAAGTATATGGTTGGTTTTAAGTGTTTAAGTATCTCAAAAGGATATATGTTGGAAATCAATATGTGGCTTGGTATTGGGGCCTACCCCCTCCCTTCACACACTATAGTGATAAGGGTGTTGGGTGCTTAGCTAGTATATATTGATTTCTAACGTTTAGACTCAACTAGAGAGTTGAGTTTTCATTTCTCTTCTTGGTAATGACCTCTAAGCAAGATATCTAAAGGGTGAAGGTGAACCAATAAGAGATGAAACCATAGTCAGGCCTTATGTCAATTATTATGATGTTTAGTTGATATAAGTGATTTTGGTTTTGGTGTGTGGATAAAAAGGTGAAACTACGATTGATTTGCTTAGCCTTTAATTTTAACTATGTGAGCTAAACATGAAAGAAATCAATGTATACAAGGTTTATTTTATACCAAAAATAAATTTTGATTTCTTTATATGATAATATAATACAAAATAAAAAGGCACCTAGATGCTACTAGGTCTCACCGAGCATGCCATAATGTTTCTCTCAATTTTAGTTTATTTTCTTGGGAAAAAAAGTAAGAAGCTAGATACGTGTATGATAGAAGAACCTATTTGTTTGTGCACACATGATCTAGATGATTGTGAAGAGATCCTCTTTATCTTGGGAAGAATGACCTGTAGATAATAAAGTATTAAAACAAAGGGGTTTTTAGATGGATAACAAGGTGGATTGCCTAGTGTGAGTTAGATCCAAGGAGCATGATCTTACTAGGAGGTTATCGATCCACTCTCTTATAATAGTTAAGTTGAAATAAATAAATATGAATTACTTGCTTCAAATGATATAAAATATTGAAAGGGAATGCAAGATGAAATAAATGCTTGATAAAGGAAATAAACTAATTATAGTAATAAGTGGGTCAATATTAGTGCTACATAGGATAGATTGAGTTTAGAAAATAGGTGAGGATTATATGAATAGGCAAGAAGATATAAATTATAATTTGGTTGAGGGTAAGTACATGGAAATAAATTGTCATTATTTCCTACCATAGTGACCATTGGTGGTTAAGGTGACCATCGACGATCAAGGTTGACCATTAGTGGTTGTTATGGGTTCTGAGAAGTGTTGCAAAAATCTTGGGATGATGAGGTTTATGATTGGGTAGTAGATTGTTAAAGGTCTAGTTAGAGATAAGAGGTTAAAATATATGATGTAGAAGGGCCTTGGTTAGAAACTAAATAATTATAACTTGAAAACCATAAATATACTTAACTAGTTATTTGATAGTGGTTAGCTAATCTGAGAATGATTTGGGTAGAGTAATAGTACTCTTCCTAAGGAGTAATTTTGGTAGAGTTTTGGGTATCTATTATAGTTTATAACTTACTAGAGGGAAGACTTGTAAAGAGGTTCCTGATGCTAGAAGATCTTGATGATTGTTGGTTGATAGCTTGATTGCCTGATTGCTAAAATTATTAGATCTCTAGATCTTTTTTCGCCTCCTACTCCCCTCTTTTTATAAACAAAGATATATGGAGGTATAAAGTTCCATAGGAGGTTTTTTTGATGGATTATATGCTTCATAATGCATTATCTTGCCATCCATATTAAATTTTGACATGTTATCTTGCACATAACTTAAGTTATGTTTATTCAGATGGGGAAGACCTGACCATCAGTGGGAATGGTGATCGTAAGTGGTTGGGTAACCATTAGTAGTCAAGGTGACCATCAATGGTTGAGGGTTGAATAAATTTGGGTCAAAAAGGGAAAGTTAGTGAGTTATTTTAGCTAGCTAGCTAACTTGACTCATGGCTATGGTTAGAGGATGGGTAATGATTTAATATAGGGGTTTCCTGACATCTAGAACCATCATGTGTGTTTCTCTAGTGTATAAAATGGTAATGGTATGGATTTATATATATTTATTACTCACACAAGCCAAAATATGAGGTCCTATAATAGAAATGATAGGGCATCATGTAACTTGATTGCTTGCACAAGATAAAGGATGATGCCCTAGTATAGAAATGGTAATGATTGGGCATCATGGAGCTTGATTGCTTGCACAAGCCAAAGGATGAGGTCTTGGTATAAAAATGATAGGGTGTTGTGGAGCTTGGTTTATTTTAGAATCTAAAGGATGAGGTCTTCTAATGGTAATGGTTGGGCATTGTGGACCTTGATTTCTCACACAAGCTAAAACATGAGGTCTTGATATAGAAATAGTAGGGCATTATGGAGATTGATTGGTCACATAATCCAAATGATGAGGTCTAATTATGGTAATGGTATTCATTGGATTAGTGGAGCTTGGTGGATCATGTAGTCTAAAGGAAAGTTAAAGGTATAAGTGAAGGATTGGTTGCCATGAGTGGTATGGGGATGAATATCATATTTCAACCTACCAAAATAAGGTATTACCAAACACTACACTTGAGGATCTTGGCTTTGTTCCCTAAATTGAATATTTTAAGGAGGATAATAATCCATCTCAAAAACCACTTATTCACCATAGGGGTTTTGAGAAAATACAATTTGTGTAGCCATTCTATCATAACTTGGATCATACCTAACTTCACCACAAGTGTAGATAGACATATCTTCATAAATAATTAAAGCTCCACAAAAAGGCCTAGAGTTTTATAAACTCTTAAAAATAATGTCTGAAGGATAAAAGGATCAAAATTGGTCTAACTTGTTCTAAGGGAGCTGTATCTCTAAAACGATATGTTCTAGAACTTGGTATAAAATAATCTAATGTCATATGTCTAACATCAAATGTCTTATACACAAAAGGTCAAGTGGTTGAATAAAAAACATCACACCATTCTCTAAGTACAAAGTGTTCCAAACAAGTCTAATCTAGGAAAATAAAATTTGATAGGTCTTTTGGACAAACATGACATCAAAATCTAGGCTCAAATAAGGCATGTGTTAGGACTTTTGGCCAAATGTAGCGTCAAAATATAGACTTTAAAAAAAGGTGATATTTTTTAATCTAATAAATTTTTAACATGTTGTCATAGACTGGGCATACAAAATCAAACATAAACTTGGTCAATCAACATAAGGCATAAGGTAAAATTCATATAGAGAGATAGTTTGTTTCTCTTAATTAAAAGTCACAAACAATAATTAAAACTAGGATCTATTAAAAAAAAAGATGGACAAAACTAAATGGCATAACAACACTAGATAAAGATTCAAGCAATAGTTTTCAAATTTGTGTAACAAATTAATCTAAGTTTCACAAATCAAAAGAGAAAGATCAGTATATAAGCCCCAATTAGACAAGGCTTAAATAAAAATCAATCAATGTTTGAATTTGAACTTGTAAAGGTTAATTAAAAACTAAACTTAGGAAACTACCCAACTTCAAACAAAAAACAAGTTAGACAAAATAGAATGGCATAATGGCACAAGACAAAGATTCAAAAAACATACATGGCATTGGTTCTGAAAAATGGCATAAATCACAAGGCAAACAAATCTTGAAATGAATATAGTAGAATAACAATGTTATTACACTATAAATATGTAGTAAATGGTTAGTTTTAAGACTCAAAGTCTTAAAATCTTGAAATTGTTTAGGAAGTTTAATGTTACCTATTTCAATCAAGTGACATACACACAAACAAGTTTGGAAAAAGATTTAAGGAAAAGGTGTGTAATAAAAATGGCCAGCATAACACTTCCTCAAATAAAAGGAGTGACATATAAACAAAAATCAATATGATGTGGCATAATAAAAAAATGGTTTTGACTCAAAAGACTAATAAATAAAAGGATGAAATGACATAACATATAAATGTAACATCCTAGATCCTATAACTAATAAGGTTGGTTAAATAAGGTTGACTAAAACTATAATTTTTGAATGTCTAGATTGGTCCCAAGCATGGGTAATGTTAGATATGACTCACATCAATTAAGTTCATACCAATTAAATTACTATGAAAGGGTTTATTCCTTTGCATAATGATTCCATATGTGTACTACTTAGTGGAATCCTTTAGTTAACCAGAAATAACTTAGGTTTTTATTACAAAAGGAGAGGTTAGATACTCAACCCCTTAGCTCTCATAGTATGCATACCCTAATTTATATACCAAACCATGGAGAAGGGTTTAAAAAATTCTAAGAGATGAATCCCCAGGTTAAAGCTTCCCTAAAGTACTTGTGAAGAAGCTATGAACTCCCCTTCATAAGATAGATTACATGAAAGAAATAACTAAGTGGAAAGACTTTATAAGTTTTTTTTTAAAACACCCAAACCATACAGGTTTTGGAGAGAGCCTAGACAACATTCTTTCCATACCTTGGACTAGGCCCAAATTATAAGTTAAAAGGTGACTTTGATCATCCAAATTACTTATAAAGGATGGGGGGAGAGCATATGCACACTCTTCATTTTGCATTAAAAAAACACACAAGTAACAAATAGTTTCAAGAAATTACAATCTAAATGAATGTTTGTTTTAGGTAGCAAATATATATATATATATATATATATATATATATATATATATATATATATATATATATATATATAATGGTATATATATAAATAGGTCAACAAATATATATATATATATATATATATATATATATATATATTTGTTGACATATTTATATATATACCATTTTATCAATAATAATACTTATTTTACCTCTTTTTGAATATTTTTAGTGTTTTTTACTTGAATTTTGGATCTTGCTTAGTGAAAACTATGGATTCATTAGCATTTTGTCTCATTCTTGCATCCTATTCACAGCTAGAAAGCTTTTTCTTGAAGGGCATGTGAAGTTTTATAGAAAATGTCAATGATTGAGTGAGTTATTATATTAATTAGTGTCATTCAAGTCCTTTTTTCTAGTCCTCTTAACTTTTCACATTCATCCATAACCTCGTAATGTCATATTGATGTGAGAAGATGCAGATTGAAGGAGTGTATGTTTAGTTAGTCCTTTGTTTTCATGTGTAACATGTTACTAGTTGGAAGTCATCATATTATTTGGTATATCACCTCTCTTATAATAGTTTACTTTTATTTATCTCTCTCCCTCCCCCCCCCAAATTTTATGTGTATTTGTAATCCAAAGTGGTACATCAAGGGAGCTAGCCCTATCTAGATATTCACCTCAACCTTAGGCTATGCACAAGCCTAGAGGTGTTTTCATTATGCCAGTTAGATAAGGAGATATTTGAAATATCCTCAAAGGGTGAAAATCCAAGTGAAAATAAATTTTGGCATGCTCAATGGGAATCTTGGTCCAAGAAGTTGAGAGATTTTTGGTGGTTTCTCAATAATCAGCATTTGGAGGCATCTATCCAAGCATTAATGGTGACTCCAAAGCTATATCAGTTGGTCAAGAAACCCAGGTTTTCCTTTGAATATTGTTGGTAACATTTTTATTTTTGTTATTTATTTTAGTGAAGTTTAATGGCTAATTTTGGTGTTGAATACTATTTTACACAACTTGGTGAGACACATCCATTTTATGGCAATCCTTATCAACCTTGGTGTGATCCTTATGAGTCTTATTATAATCCATATAAACTCCCACATGGCCATTATCAACCTTCTCATGATTCTTTCTAGTCCTATTGATAACTTCCTCAATGTCTTGCTCCCCTTAGTTAACCTAGACACTTCTCAACTCAATCCATTTCCACCTTCAAAAAGACACTCTTAAGATATGAGAAGTAAATGTTGGAGCTTGATAAACTAAGGGGAAATGGGTAATATATCCCTATACATTTCATTCATAACGTAATAGATGCACTAGAGATAGTAAAAAGAGAGTGGATACCTATTGCGAGAGCTAATTGGTAATGGATCACAAGTGAGATGCTAGATGTGAGTGGTTTCATTGCATCCTTGGAGGATAAACTAAGAGTTCTTAAGGATTAGTCTCACCAAGTTTATATAGCTTAATATTCACTTCTCCATGTTTTATATTAGCCATATTTTATCCCTACTCAAGAGCCCAATCAAAATTTCCAAATTGATCCTTTTCCAAATCAAGTGGAATAGAGAGTTGAAAAGACTAGCTTTATGTTTGAAGTAAAACTTGATAGGAAAATTGAGTTGGTCAATATGCAGATGAAAAAATTCATGTTATAATAAAATAAAGTGTAATTTAATCCCCCATTATTCTCTCCCATTACATCCCCACCTCAAGAAGAGACCTCTAGATATGCCATTCCAAGTTGGAGATAAAGTGGAGATTCCAAGCTTGAGGAGACTCCAAGTTCCTTGAGTAATTCATCCACTCCTCAAGTTGCATAAAAAACTCAAGAAAATACTCCTAATTATAACATCCTAATCTAGATTAAGATAGTGGAATCATTTGGAAAGGAAGATAAAATCCTAGATAAGGACTGTGAAGTTGAATAAAAACTTGATCCTATGCAAGTTTCTCCCACCTTCCTCAAGAGACATCTTGTTCTCCATGTCAACCCTATTATACTCCTCATCTTCATGATTATTCTTATTAAATTAAAGAGAGACTTTTCCAAGAGAATCTATTTAAGAATATTGAAGAGTTAGAGGTAAAGATGAAATTTCTAACTCAAGGTGTGATCGAAGGTTTAGACCCAAAAGAAGATCATATGCCTAAACACACCCCATCTACCATTCCTCATGAGAGTCCTCAAGATAAATAAGATTTTAATGACATGTTTTTCAAGTGTAAGGAATAAAATCAAGTGGTTTTATCTCAAGGTCTCCCTCCCCTTCCTCAAGAGCTTCCAAAAGAATCCCCTACATTTCACTCCCAATCTGATTTTGAGTTCTATGTGCCACCTCTACCAACTAGTTCATATTGTCCTCAAAACATCACCCTTTTCATTGATGGACATATGGTATGGGAACCTAAAGAGGATAATTTTCCTAAAAAAAACTCAGAACTCTTACTTGAATAAATCCTAACTCCTTTGTATCCTTATTGGACTAAGTCACATGATTATAAGATGCCTAGTCTTGGCATCACCAAGAAGGAGAAAGAAACGGAAGATATTTCAACCATTGAGAACCAAAGTCATGATATGTTAGTTGAGATGAAAATTTACCTCCCTCAAGGGATTATAAATTATGAATAAGAGGTGACTTCTTGTGTGGATATTTCTAATTAGGTTGATGAGAAAGAATGTTTCCTTTTGCCAAAGAAGAGGAAACCTTCATTGGTTCTTTCGTCACTTTACAAGATGTCATTGATGGGAAAGGATAATTTATTAATTAGCCTTTGAATTAATTTTTTTAAATAAATTGATTAGGCTATACCCCTCTTCAAGGAGGCTATGATCTGGTCAAAGATGGAGAAGGCATCTTTGGCACTCAAGTATGTAAAGGAAAAGAAAACTTTAAAATTTGTCCTTTTAAGAAGAATATGCATTTCATGATGACATGTTTGAAGTCATCAAGATGGGATATCATCCTCTAAATTAGTTGGGAGAAATACACTAGCTCTTAAAGGATGAAACAAGCTCCTATTCACCTCAATCTTCTAAGGAACAAGAAACCAATCCTCTTGAATCCATACCTACAAATAAAATGCAAGTTGACCATGAGATGAAGAGTGGGAAGTAGTATGAGGTATGTGAACAATTTAAGGAGTAACACACACACACACACACACACACACACACACACACACACACACACACACACACACACACACACACACACACACACACACACACACACACACACAATATAAACCTATTTAAGGATGATCTACTTGAAATCATATCAAGTGAAGTAATAAGGAATAGGTCTAATCCACAAAGCATTCAATTCAAGGAGAAACATGCTTGGCATTATGTTTCATCTCAGCATGATGATGATTCAAGAAGTTTTCCTTTTGATCATAGAAATGAGGTATGATTAGTTTCTAGTTTTTCATAATAGTTAGTTTTCTAATTCCCATAAGTTCCTTGAGCACGTGTGTGTGTGTGTGTGTGTGTGTGTGTTATTAGTTTGTTGCCTTATTTTGTGTGTGTCTTTTACTTTGTGTGGTTAAGGTAATCAAGTGGTCTTGTCTTAATAAAATCCTATGGTTAAATTCATTTTATTTGTCTCAGACTTCATATGAATCCCCAAGCCCAATGAACTAATAAGGCTATTGGTATAGTTAGTATAGCAAACATACTACCCCTATGAGTCACTAATTTGTTAACCAAATTAGACTTTTAGGTCAAATTGTGGCACCCCTAGATAAGAATTTGACTTTTATGTGTTTTAAGGTTCTAATATAAATGTCACAAGGTGATTTATATGCTAATTTATGTCATTTAATGTTATACTAGCCTTGGTCTTTAATCATTTTAGTCTTTTTAATCATTTTGGGTCATTTTGAGGTTAAAAAAGGGGTATTTAATGAGTTGTACATATTTATTGGGAAGTGTGAAGATTAAAAGAGGTGATTTCATGTGACATATGTCCTGAAAGGTCTTAATAAACTATCAAAATTGAAAAGTGGTAGGTTCTTTAGAGGAAGGGGTAGTTTTCTTAGGGAAAAAGTTGAGTTTGGCACTTGTAGAGTCGAAGGGGAAGTGTACCACATGGGATAATATCATGGTATGTATCTTTATAATAATAAATCTAATATTAATTTTTTAAGATATATATAATTTCCATTTTTAGTCCAAAACTATTTTGATCCTTTTTCACCCTTCTTGGCAAGCAAAAGTAGTCTTCAGGTTTGTACTTGGTACGACCAATAGAGGAGGTTTTAGAAAAAAATCATTGGGAATGTGAAATTAAACTTAGATAAATTATTTTATATATAAATATTTTTAATAATGGTTATTTTTAATTAATGAACCATCCTCATGATGATGATTGTACTTTTTTACTTATTGTTTCATGCACCTTATAAGTTTTGCCTCATTTTGGGCAAGTCCATATAATCAATTATTATTTTCATAATGGTTGATTATAGATGATTTTGGATTCCTAATATAATTATTACCATTATTATTTTCATGTTTCAAGGTGTTTGGATAGGTCAAATATCTTAAGTTTCAAGAGGAAACACTTTTATGTGCAATAGACAGTTTTTACCATGTTCTAGATTTTCATGCTTTATCAATGGTTCCAAAGGATTGTGATGGTTTAATTTCCATTTTTTAAAGATTATTTTGTTTTATTTTAACTTAAAAATTCATTCTATAATGAAATACTCATATTTTTCAATCTCGTATGCCACACAAATAGTCATTATATATCATTGCTTGCCCTAGATCTTTTGGTTGTAAAGGGTTTTCACATTGGAACAGGTGTTTGAAGACTTGAATAAAGATTAAAATAAATAAATAAACTCATTTTAGGGATTTATTTTGTCTTATGTATTCTCATGAGACCATTCATCAACATACCTTATTAAAATTATATCCATTATACTTCTACATAGTCAAGTAGCCATTAACACTCATCTACAGGTGCCCCATAGAGAATGTCAAGTTTTAAGGAGTTATTTGAGCTAATTAATATCCTATATAATGTAAAAATTTTGTTTTAAATAATTTTTATATACATAAAACCTATTAAATTACAAATATAATGTATATTTCTCATATTCAACTCACTACCTATGCATCAGAATACACACCTACAGGATTTGTTGGCAGAGAATTGAGGACATTTGTGAAGGAATTTGAACAAGTGTTGGAGATATTATAAATTCCTAGTATGATAATTTGAAAATTATTTACCATGTTTGAAGTGTAAATATGGAAAGTGGAAATTTAAATCACTTTGAAATATGTGATGACTGAATACACGGACACTTTCCCTAAAAATGCAAAATAGAGGTCAAAGGGCTTTTATGAATAACATATGACATGGTTGAAATAACCTTTAAATCATATAGATAAGTAAATAATATAGAAAATATAGATTAAATATACTATTCAAATTTTAATGGGTGGAGTATTAGTGAAATATGGTTGTTGGGAACCTCAAATTTGCCCATTTATGCACTAAATATAGGTATTGTTATTTACATTTCTGAGCCAAAAGGAGACCTTGTCACCCAAAGTTGTAACTTGAACTAGCCACCATAGTTTGAGTGATTTAAAGTAACATTTATTAACATTAATATAATCATTATTATTTAAGTGGTGATGATATATAATACAACATGCACCTATAGGCCCTTTTCATCACCAAATGTTCACCTACAACCAACCATAGGTGAAATTTTGAAAAGATGTTTCTTTCATGATAACCTAAATCATTGTGGATCTAAAGCATGTTTTTATTATTTTTTATATTTAATAATAAAATTAATGGTTTATATATGGATTTTTGATGTTAAACACACCTACAAGAGTCCCCCCAAGTGAAACTATGCACCTATAACCACTATAGATGACTGTGAGGGACATTAAGCAAAGAAAGGGTGATTCAAGGGATGTTTAGGATAATATCAAGGTGGATAATTGGTCCCATAAATTTTATTTGGTCCTATAAGGTGTAAGGTAATCTAATTAAATGTTTTAAAGGTCTAAACTATGCAGGGTTTCCTACAAATGACCCCCTCCAAAGCAAAACATAGTTTGTTGTTGCTGATTTAATAGTGAATAGGATTAAGGTCGAATGTGATAGTCTGAGCTAAAAAAAGTGTTAAATGGGTATGAATAAATTTATATGATAATGTAATCTTAAATTTATGTCTTTAATCATTTATTTCATCTTAAAACATACAAACATACACCCATAGGTGTGATGTTTTGAGGCCAATATAACAGGGTTTGTGCATACAGTCATGAAGTTTAAGAGTATGAAGGGTATATGAAGGGTCAAGGTGTTGAATTGATATGGGATTAAATATATAATTACCATGAAAATAGACATAGGATTTTTTATAGTGGATAAAAAACATAGAGAGGACCTTGGGTAAGTAACATATAGGCCACATGGACAAAACCTTGCATACAGTCCCTTCCTTGAGAGCCTTTTTTAGTTTTGAAAGTTTTGATGGGTCAAATGATATTACCAAGGGATATATTTTGGTTTCTGAGGTCATAAAAACTTTATTATGGCTATCCAATATTCATTTTTTTCTAAGATAATAGGGGAAGTACCCCTTGTTTTATCTTAGATAAGGGGTACTTCCCCTTGAGCACAAACTGACAGATTTAAGAGTCAATGACAAAAAATGAGTCTAGGAGCCATAGAAAAACTTAAATAAGGTTTTTTGAGTTAAAAATATAAATAAATTTTTTGATAACATATCACAGGAATATATAACTAAATAGGAAGGTCTAAAATGCTAGAGTTGCAGTCAGGCTTAAGGGTAGGGTTTTACCCTAGAGGCCAAATGGAAGGTCACTCTCACTTGAAACCTTAGAAAAGAATTATAATTAATTTGGGTATGATCATAGGGTCATAAAAGTGGTTATAAATCTGATATAATTCAAGGAAGCTTAGTTGGAAGGTCTAAACCACAAGAGTAGAGGTAGGCCTACTAGACAAGTATTAGGCCTAATGTCTAAATGAGGGGTCATTCACATTTAGAGACTGAAATGAGAATTAAAATTAATTTAAAAATGTTCATAAGGTCACTAAAATTCCATTTCATCTTATAAATTATAGATAAATCATTAGGAGAGTCAATTTTGGCTTGAGACAAATGTTAGGCCTATGCAAATGGAGGAAATAATTTGACAAGAGATGTTCAAATGCTCACACATTTCACGAGAATTTGCATGGAGTCTAGGGAAGTTTATAAGATAATCACGTGTCTTATAATATTCTCTAGTGGAATTTTTTGGCAAATTCAACATCCCATTTTTATGAACAATGCTTAAGAGGTCAAACTACTCAAAACCCTTATTAAACCCTTGTAAAGACCAGTGTGAAGAAATGGAGTTGGAAAGATAATATAATGGAATATTTTGACCAATATTATTATTTTAAATTATATAGGACTCCATAAATATAATTTCCATGCATTTTTACTATACGAAACTATACAGATAGGGTGTAAAATAGGGTATTTTTTACCACTTTGTGTGTTTTATAGGTTCTAAAAGGATTCTAAGGATGAAATAAATTTTTGGAGGAATTTATATAATTTATATAAATATATATTTAAATTTAATGATTTTAAATGAATCCTAAGTATGAAAATAAATAGCTTCATCTCAGTCAGTCAAAACTGGCATATTGGACAAGCTAGTGAGAAGGGTGGAAAACTTTAAGTGGGGTGATTTTAAGGTGTGCCTGAAGATTATTATGCCATGGAGTGTCTTGAAAATTGTCATAAAATATATTCCATGTATTTTTATGAGAAAATAAATCAAAATTTGAGAAGAAGTGTGCAAGGTGCATGAAGGAGGAGTTTTGTGGACTACAGATGATGATGGCTCACTTCCAAATGATTCTAAATGACCAGGCCTACAAATGATGGAGAGGCATGTTTGAAATAATTATACTTAATTCCAATAATTTTACCTATTCATAGTTATTTATTAGGCATTAAAGAAACCTAATCATGAAGGTAGTTTTTTGAGCTAGTTAAGAGAGATTTATGCCACTTTGCAAGAGTTTGATGACTTAAATAGCCACTTTTTGCTTCTAACCTTGCATGGTTCATCCCATATCATATTATCATGCATAAGTAACTAATTATCTCAATTTTAAAAGTTTCCTTGTGATCCATGGACTTCTATCTTCTCCTCTCTCTCAAGTTCTTTAATAACTAACCAGTTTGGCCATTTTAACTTATGCTCCACCTGAGTATGGTGAAGCCTTGCTCATTTTCATACCATTTGATCAATAATACTACTAATTTTTACCTATTAATTACTTTTATTAGTGTGTTTCACTTGAATGTTTTATCTTTCTTAGTGAATACTATGGATTCCTTAACATTTTGTCTCATTCTTGCATCCTATTTATAGTTGGAAAGCTTCTTATAAGGCATGTTAAGTATTCTAGAAAATGTCAATGATTGAGTGAGTTAGTATATTTATTAGTGTAATTCAAGGCCTTTTTTATAGTCATATTATATTTTCACATTCATCCATAAACTCATAATGTAACATTGATGTGAGAAGATACAAATTGAAGGAATGTATATTTATTTAGTCCTTTATTCTCATGTGTAACATGCTGCTAGTTGGAAGTCACCATATTGTTTGGTGTATCACCTCCCTTATAATATTTTTATTTTAGTTATATCTCTCCTTTTTTCCCTCCAAATTTTAGGTTTATTTTTAATCCAAAGTTTTACATCAAGGGAACTATCCCTATCTAGAGATTCACCTCATCCTTAGGCTACCCACAAGCCTAGAGGTGTTTCCATTATGACACTTGGATGAGGAGAGCTTTGTCATCTCCTGAAAGGGTGAAAATACAAGTGAAAACAACAACATTTATCTTATTCATTATTTTATCATGGTTTATTTCTAGCTAATTCTTTCTCACTTTTAGTTTGGAGTGACTCTCACTACCTCTTGTACTACTTCACTTTGTGATCCTATATTGTATAAGAAGATGGTTAAGAGTCTTAAGTATTTAACCCATAATTTACCCAACATTTGATTTGAATTTGGGATTGTATCTAGGTTTTCACATGACCCTCATATCAATCATTAGTAGGATCCAAAGAGGATTTTATTATACCTATAAGGCACTACTCTTTTTAGATTACATTACACCAGGGGTTCTACTTAATTAGTTGGATACAATGATTCAGATTGGGTAGATTATATTTATGATATGCATTACACTTTTGGATACATATTTTATCTTAGTTTTTAAATTATTTATTGGTTGTATAATAAGTAGTAGGCTATTACACTTTCATATTTAGAGGCTAAGTACATGGTAATAGTTACAATGAATCGATAGGTTTTTAGCTTTGTCAGTTTTTGATAGAGTTTGGTTTAATTTAGGATTAATCCACTATAATTTGGTGTGAAAACTAGAGTGTAATTTATATATCTCAAAACCTATTCAAGCATCAATATAAGAAATAAATTGAGGTATATATACACTTCATTTTGTGGCACATTCAAGATGGAGTTTTTAGCTTGGAGTAAATTCTAACTCAACATTAGGTTGTATACATCTTCATGAATCCTTTTTCATCACCTCATTTCCATGAGTTAAAAGTTATTCTTGGGGTTTTTTAATTTATCCTTAGGGGGTTTTTGTGAGGACATATTCATTTTTAATTTCATTACATATTGTACATGAGTGCCTTATCAGGCCTAGTTGGTAGGACTCATACTATAAATATGCCACTATTTATTTTTTGGTTTTTGTTATCCCATATATTTAATTGATGTGGGTTGTTATACTATTTATTTTATGAATTTATTAGGTTTTCTAGTGTATTAGTTAGTTATTTTCTCATTTAGTGACTTTGTCTTATGTGAGGATTTATCCCACATTATCTAGTTAGGCTAGTTTTGTGTTTTTCCTTGCCTATATATGCATGAGATTTTATTTTTACTAGCATATCATATTTTTAAATAAAAATTCATTCAATTTTATTTACAATAAATTATCACTAGATTCATTGTGTGATGTTTTAAAGTTATCACTTATGAATCTTGGGTTGGAATTCTTGTTCTCCATTACTAACAATCCTTTTTAACCCTTATAAGGTCTCTATATAATATCTCTAGCCATCAACCTACCCAACACATGTTAAAACTACTTCATAATCATCTTTGGCATGTAGGTTATACCAATCAACCTCTCTACAAATGTCTAGGGTGAGTCTAATCACCTCCTTGAGGCAACATTAGTATACTCATTGTTATATGATTGTAATTCCAATAATGAAATAATGTATAATACCAAATACCACCTACACAAATATCCTTAGTGAAGTGGTATAATTATCAATATAAGTGTGCTAGCATAGTGCAACCCCATGAGTACATGGTGTTGTGCTCCTTTATATTCTATACTACCCCATTTATCATATATGATATAGATACCCTACTTCCATCCATACAAACAAACAAATATAGTCTAACTACTAAAACCTTCAACAACCACATA
The DNA here is from genome assembly GCA_037957365.1 of Torreya grandis. NCBI lineage: Eukaryota > Viridiplantae > Streptophyta > Pinopsida > Cupressales > Taxaceae > Torreya > Torreya grandis. Next base: position 61,080 of record JARHVA010003726.1, on the reverse strand, counting down.
AAATTAATTATAAAAATCAATGATAATAATACATCACTATTACTCCTTGATTGATGAGTCCCCATGAGCATCACTAAAAAATAACTCACAACCTACTCTACATCTCAATCACTAATGTCCTCTTGTATCAATTCCCTATAAATAGTAATCAACAACCCTAAGATCCTATAGACATCCTCAATGTGATGATAATATCCCCATTGGGTAACCAAAATGCACTTATATTTTCATTCCACATCTCACACAATGTTGTCATCATATGGTTATCCCAAGGCATCAGAGCCAATGATGCCACATGACCCAAACTAGCTCTATCTACCGCAAACCTCTCCTCATATATAAAGGGTAATACCCATAAAGACTCCATCATATATCACTTTGAAACTCTCCCATACCCATATATTCTTATAAAATATAGCCAAATCCAACATTAACTTCATAGAATATCATATAAACATACAACAACAGTCATAAAACACCAATCAAAAGTAACAAGCCCCCAAAATTGGCCTAGTGGATAATAGTGATATATATGAGATAATAGCATTGGACATTAGCACCCTACCTAGGACATTAGCACCATGCCTTTGACACTAGCCCCATTCTCAAGACAATAATGCCACATTTCTCAAAATGGACCTAAACTACCAAGTTTTCACTAAAAATGATAGAAAAGGTACTAAATATGTCAAAATCATGGAAAAGGGATAAATCCCTTACTAGGGTAACCTCCTCCCTATTTTGGATAAGTTCCTCTACTTTCTCATACTAGGTTACAATCATTCCTCATCTCCTTGACATGCTTTCTAGCTCAAAACAAACAATCAATATCAAGTCAAATAGTTGAAATAAGTTATAAAACCAATCGATCAACCTATATAAGACACATTTTACAAATATTTCCTACCTAAGGTTGACCTTGCATTTCAAATTTTTCAACTAATACTAATTTATTCTAAATGTAATATCTAAAGAATCGTAACTCCTATTTGTGATCTATTTCTTATGCTTGTAAATTAACCCTGATGTACCTCACCCTATATTAGTTATAATAATATCCTAATGAAATTTGACTCCTAAAAATGACAAAACCTATATTTACTTAACAAACTCAAAATAGACTAAATGTCTATCCTATTACCTATTGGTTCCTAGTTATACACCTCTCTAATCTAGCCCTGCACACTTGAAGAAAATGGCAAACAATGATGAAAAATCCACTAGTATGTCATTATAGTTAGGGAAGGGTTTAACATCAAGAAATAGACTAGACTAAGAAAATTATTGAGAGGCACTTACAGAGGGTATGGTTAGCTCCCTACTAATTTTGGCTCTACCTAAACCAAGGTGAGAGAACCTATGGGGTAGCTTGCTCACATGGAGGGATTTTAAAATTCAATCTCCATGGGGATTCTTGGCACAAGGAAAAAATATGACTAGAGCATAACCAAGGTGAGAGAACCTATGGGGTTGCATAAAGATAGATGAAATTATGACTGTAATCTTAATTCTAAAGAATCTTCAACAATAAATGGATTAAAAAGACTACAATGCTAGGATTTTAAATCACAAACTACAAACACATTCCAAATAGGTGAGAAATTATGCATTTTCAAGGAAAATAACATGTATAGTATGCAAGGGGTGTATTATTTGTTGGGTAGGACAAGGTAGGACAAGTTAGATAATTATAAAATGGAGGGTGGCATGTTGGTGGCTTTTAAATACTAGGGTGTCTAGTAGTATTTCATGAAAATATTCCTTAGTGGAGATGTAAAAAAACATCAAGTGTAAGATGATGGTAAACACCAAATGATCCCTGAGAGACTAGGCATATACTAAAACTAGAATCTCAAATACTTTCTCATACTAAATTCATGAATCCAGGGTGCCCTTACAAAGTATTCAACAACACATTTCCAAACATAATTGTATAAAGAGATTTATAACCTAGGTATATACTCAAAATGACAACCAATAATGAACACAAACCCAAATATCCAATCAGTAGAAATTTTAAAACATATTATTGCATTCTATTAATAGGATACAATAAAGAACCACAAACATTTTCCATTGACTTAAAAAGAAATATTAAAAACACAAACACTTCAAATTTTTTCCATGAGGACAAGCATGGTGATATTTCTCTTTTGACATGGGAGACATAAAACATGCTCTCAAATATAGATAATGGTTATACAATTACAACCACCTTAGTAAGGGAGACAAAATCTACACACAACAATTGATCCCAAAAACATTTCTATAGAACCTAGGCTTAGGTAAAATGGACACCTAAAATAGAGATCTACAACAAACAACAACTAATAACAACCTTAGAATAGAGCTAAAACCCCCTATTTATACATTTTCAATCCTTCCCAAATCTAAGACTATGGGTTGTAATTTGTGGAAAATTGTGTAACAAACTTTTCTAGTCCTGTCAAGATGTTCCTAGTTGGAAAATGCCTTTTGTTGCACCTATAATTTTTGTCTAATTTCAAGAAATCATTATTACAACTACCTCTACAAGGAATGATGAGGACTGGAAACTACCTATAGATGATTTTGATAGATTACTTTCATAACTTGAGGGATAAAAACTTTTGAGGATCCATACAAAATTTATCCTCATGTCAAACCATGTAAATATGCCCCTTTACACCTGCTTAGAAGGTGAATTATGTGGAAGATGTCAAACAAACTTTGTTACTATGTGAAACTACCTAGAGATGCTAGTAAATAGTTTCCTACATGGCTGGAACCTCCTAGATAATTGTCTTTCCTTTTGTGCACACCATGGAACATGTTCTTGTAATGATGGCTTAGGAATGATCCAGTTGTGACATGAAACAAAAAATGATATGCAATCATGATTGGAAATATTCACTTTAAAATAGATCATGGACCTTTGTTTTATGCTTTAAATCTTTTCTATACCAAAAAAAATCCATCAATTTTAACTTTTAAACCAAAGCTTTCCATATATTGATAACTGGTATTCCACGTTGGATTTGATTGGGCATCTGCACAACTTTAAACTGACTAGGCCACTTTAATGGCTCTAATCTATGAAAATGTTACTCTCTTATTAGTTTGGAACCTTTTAAAAAGTCTATATTATATTTTACCATTATATATACTCACCTAAGCAAGTGCATGCCATTGATATTGATCCAAAGGATCAAATGCCATTAGTTGTCTATAGGGCCAATGGCAAAATGGTGCCACTTGGTAGTTCCATAGGCTCTCTACATATTTCTTTATTAGTGCTATTATGTTAATATTCTCTTATCAAGTGGTAGTCCTACATTCACTTGAGGCTTCATTAAAATTCATGACTCAATGTGCATAATAGATTAGATAGTGTATGTTTGAATGCATTTCATTGATCTTTAAGAATGTGCTGAATATTTAAATCATACCCTATGAGATCGACACTTGTCACACCTAAACTTGTCCTAAATTCCTTTGACTATTTAGATTTGATCATTCATCATCAAATAATATTTATTCATATAAATTCAAAGTGTTAGATCTGCCTCTATTTAAAAACAAATGGCTAATTCATGGGATCTAAAATTGGCACTCACATGACCATCCTAAAACATTTGCATCCCAATGACTAATCCTTGTATTTTAAAGTTGATGTCTACACGTATATCAAAATATGTCCATGATACTCTCACCTTTTCAATTATAAAATTTCTTCAAGGACTTTGTTCCACATCAATTTGGTTTGATTTTTTGTCTTCAACATTCTTGCTTTCATCAGACCTTTGGTCTTTGGAAGAGTTTTATGTATTCATCTTTTTTTATCCTCAACACTTTTGCTTTGGGATTTTATTTAGCATAATTATTTTTGGCATTTTGTTAGGATAATTATATTGGATAAAGTGTCTAAGAGAATTAACCTAAAATATTTTAGCCTTTGTTGGAACAATTTTTTTAGACATTTTGTTCGAAACAATTTTCCCAAAGAAATTGATCTTTTAAACTTTTATTGAAAGAATTGGACCTTTACACTTTTAACAAAAAAAATAAGACTTAGCTCCTTCATCTTTTTTAAGAAAATTATTTTAGACATTTTGTCTAAAATAATTTCCCCATAGAAATTAAACTTTGCCTTTTTCCCAAAAAAATTGAACTTTACACATTTCCTAAAGAAATGTAATTCTTTCAAACTTTTTTACATGGGAAAAATACCCAAAGGAAGTAGGACTTATACTTCATAGTTGTTACCCTTGTATTTACCCTTATTTGAATTTTCATAATTCTTCCTCAAGTAATAATTGATATATCATTTTACTTTAATTGGCAAATATGTTCACTTTTCTAGTTATCCCTTTGTTATTATAAATCATTTGCTTGTTGTCTTGGTTTGTGAAGGAATTTATTATCTTGAACCATCGAACTTGAACCTTTTTCAAAATATGACGGTTCATAAGTTCAAAGTTAACTATTCTATATTATTAAAAATCCACTCACTTTTGGTTCATCATGATAATTTTTTTAAAAAACATGTCTTTATGTTGATTCTTGTTTATTCCCTTAAAATTTTCATTGAGTTGAAATATGCGAGTATAAAAGAACTGAAAAAAACTAAGATTGAACCCAGGTACTCTTTTGGTTGGGATACAAAATTTCATTATGTGTAAAAGTATAAAAGTGGGAAATACATATGGAGAGAATTAACCAAAAAATAATATATTTAGAACATTTTATAAAGTGAAAAGTTTTAATTCATGAAAATCAAGGGTAATGATTATACATTAAGGTTGAGTGTGAAAATCACTTGAAATTAGTGCATGTGTTATAATTTACATCATATCAAGGGAATTAAACATGAATGTATTGATTTTGTAATTATTTGACTAGATTTTGTGCCCTTATTAAATAATGAGTAGGCTAATTTGACAAAATAAAACACACAAGGTGCCACGAAAGGAGGACAGTGCTAGAGGTATCAAATTTTCTTGCTCAATTTTATAGAGAATTTTGATTTGGTAAAAGGTGAATTTCAAATTTTCTCATAACTATTTCTATTTATTTGTTAAAATTAAAAGTCATTTTGAGTCTCTGATACTATTAAGAGGTTCAAACATTTTATGTTTTGTTTATCCAAAATGTAATCATGAAAGCTACATGCCTTCATTATGAACATGGTTCAAGTCTTGTTTATTCTTTACCCAAATATGGGGATACATTTCTATGAAGATTTTAAAGAAAGATCTAAAAATTCTACATCTACTCCCATGTTGGAGAAGATAGTGGAAAGTGGTCTAATTGAAGCTGTAGCCTTCCCCATATCCATAAAATGCCCTAAATTAGTCCTTGAATGCATGAAAAAATATTACCCACATGAAATATGCATCATAAATATGAATGTATATGTATTGCTACCTATTAATATAGAAACCATAATGGCTATTATGAAAATCCTACCTAAAGAACCATATTTGGACCTTAACATCTCTTCCTCTTATAGTTAATTTTCATTAAAAAAGGCAAACTATAAGAGTATAATCACAAGAAATTGGTTGTTGAAGTTCCAAAATGGAGGTTTAAGGTTACCCAAAACTTTAACTAGAGAACATATGATACCATAAGTGAAATATATTGTCATGTTTATACATAGACTAAAAGGTAGTCCTCGAGCATTCTTTTGGGAGGACTAGATGTACATCTTTATTCAAGTAGTTATTAGTGGAAAATAATATCTAGATTGAGCAAAGATCATAGCAGAGTGCTTACATCAGTGTTTAAGAAATCTCTTATGGAGTAAATTTTTTTATATGTCTTCATATCTTTTCTACTTCCTAGCATGTACAAAAGAATGGATAGGGTTACCTCATAAACCCTTAATTGAAGACATCATAATTTATGATTATTATCCCCATTTACAAATACATAAATGTTATGAAAATTAAAAAAGGGTTAATGATGTTTTCACTAGAAAAACTATTTATGAACTAATAGGGAATGCTAATAAAAGGATGTTTGATGAAGCTATGCAATTGATTAGCATATATGGTAGTTATTTAATTCAATTTTCTAAATTCACCTATATTAGAGATGGAGGTTTTAAAGGTGAACCTATGAAATTACCCAAATATGCCCTTGACCACTTTGTGTTAATTGAATTATGTAGGAAATTGGATCATATAGACAAGAAAATCTTAACAAAAAGAGAGTCAGGTATATATTTTCCCATTAAACTTGGTCATTATATATGCCAATCAGTTTCAAATGCCTTAAATCTAGAAGTGGGTCTAAAAAAGTTTAATTTTTATTATTATAAGGCCAGGCCTAAATTTGATATCAAGGGTTTTGCTAAAGATCATTTCTAGTTTTGAAAAAAAAATTCACACATTCCCTAAATAGAGACTATTAGGAAGGTTTCTCAGTTTGAAGTCAAAAGAAGACTTTGGTATAGATTCTCTTTAAGCCAAATAGTTAATTTTAATCTAAAGATTGATATTGCTGATATAACAGATGATGGTAAGGATACGATTGATCCTCAGTATGAGTAGGTAAAGTATAAACCTATTCAAGAAGTTAATTGGAATAAATATGAAGAAAATCAAATTGAAGTTAAAATCCTCCCTGTGATAAGAACTAAAAAATGGTTAAAAGAATAGAGACTAAGAACAATCTAGATTGAAGATCTTTAACCATATGCACCTATCAATGAACCATCATCTCTTATAATATATTCTAATCATCTTATTGATATCTATGATTCAAGTGTTTCAAAATCAAAGGTTAAAAAGTATTCTACCTCCAAAAATTCTAAGAAAACCCTTGTAATCAATTTGCCTAACTGCACTACCAGGTCAAAATCTAAGAATAGGAAAAAAATCTCTAGAAAAAGTGATTATAGACCTGAGTGCTTAAGAAGACTTAGATAGGATGATAAGTGATCAAGGTATTGATTCAATAATGGTATAGGGAAAAAATATAGATTAATAGGTGGGAATCACCTTGGATTCTACCAATTCAATAGAATTACTAGACACCCCTTTAAAGAAACTTATTCCTGATAAGGAAACCCTAGTTACTACACCTTGGTGGTTACATAATTTAATTAAAGAGAAAAGGAAAATAGTTACATTTTATTTACCATTAGAGGACATGGTTAGTATATCTTTAGGGAAATATCCTAAATCTAAAAATCTAAAAATCACTTCCAAGGTAGACATTGATCCTAATATAGGAAATTGGAGTGCAGAGATAGCTCGACCAGTGATAAATGATGAAGTTCAAAATCCCACAGCACAAGATTATATAGTGGAAAAAATAAAATTTAGAGTTTCATCAAGAGATATAGATGTACATCATATTAAAACATCCACCAATAAAATAGTAAATTAAACATGGTAGGATGAAAGATATAAGAAGGAACTAAAACAAGCATTACACTCGATGGCCGAATACATTGATGCCATTCATAATCTAGGTCCTTATTCCATTTCTCAATTTCCCCTATCTTTTGATCCAAAATCTCCAATTAATCAAAAATTTCTTGATCAAATACATAGTATTAAGATGGTAATGAAAGTGTTCAATGATTGGTTAGATGGGATAATCCAAAAAGGCAACAAATATATTAATGGTTTAAAGAATATATATGATGAAAATATAATTACCATTGAAGATTTGAAGATACAGAACATCTTATGGGAGAAATATGAAACAAAATGGACAGCTATAATTAACCAAATGATTGAAATCCAAAAGTATGGTGTGATAAAAAAATTTATCAGAGAATAATGTGACAAATTTGAATGACAAGACATTATATGTATGCAAAAAGAATCTTGAATGGAGAAAATTAGTGTCAAAATAGGGGTGGATATAACTTATAAAGATGATTAAAGAGTTAACCAAATTTACTCAGTCTCTATATCATGATTTAGAATGTATTTGAAATATGATGGAAAACCTGAGGAACATATCAATATTGTGATACATTTTTTTAAAGAAAAGATCAATCTCATCAAAAAAAATGAAAATAGTGTAATAGATGATTTTTCTAAGGTGTCAAAAGTGGAATAATTAATTCATATTTATATCAAATCACTTGTAGAGCATGTACAAAAATTAGATGATATTCAGAAGATTAAGAAGGTCTAGAAATAATGAATTAAACATATTGGAGTTCCTAATTCTTTGGTAATCCAAAAATTCATTGCTACATTTAAGGAATGGAAAATGTAATGTGTCTCTTTTACAGAGAAAAACAAATAAAAATATTCTAATGCACCTCCTTAGTAGTGATCATGCCATTTTTAAGCTTTATATTTTTAAGTTAGATACTTTACCTAAAGGTTCTATCTTTTAAATCAATTTTGAAAGCTAAATCCTACTAAGGGTTAGAGTTTGTTTAAATATAAGTTTAAAGAATAGTTACAAGTGAAAAACTATATATATATATATATATATTAAATGGGACATGTAAAGGGTCCAAAAATCTAGAATCTTGTTGAACTTTGCTTTTATAATGTGATGTTTCCCTCTTTATTTCATCTGTGAATGAAAGAATTAAATAGTTACTGCAAACTTAAATCTATGTGTTTGAGTGAATGCAAATGAGTTTATATGTGAATTCATGCTTTAAATGTGGTAATTGTTTTTCTACTGAGAGTCTTATCATATACATTTTATCAATTATTATTGGTTCACAAAATCTATTGGTATATGTATATACTTGATCATTGTTATATATAAAATCTATGTGTTCTATCATTAAATAGTTTCATAGAAAGAAAATATTACATTATAGCATAGTGATGTATGGATGTTAGTCTACCTTAAATGCTTTTTGGTTAAAAGTGTATCCAAATGTTAGTGTAGTTTTATGTATTCATTGAAGATATTTAAAAAGGGACTTGTACTTTAATTCAGAGGGAAATTATTTATGAGAATTTACCCAACTATTGTTTACTTATTTGTTCTAAAAATAATAGGTTAAAGGGTCAAAATAAACATTATTAGAATAGGACAATTTTATCAACTAACAACAAAAAATTTGATAAAAGTACCCTTTTGCCATTTGAACATACTTTTTATAAGTTTTTTCAAAGGCACTTGCCCTATAGTACCCTATAAGTTTTTTCAAAGGCACTTGCCCTAAAGTTTTTTTTAAAAGTACCCTTTTGCCCTATAGTATTGCCCTATAGTATTGACCTTTTGGAATGGCCCTTTAAATCTCTTGATAGTGCCTTTTGGACTTTCTAAAAATGTCCTCTGGATCTTCTTAAAGTACCCTTTGAGAATTTTGCAAAGGGTAAAATGACCCTTCTACAAGTGTCCTTTAGGCATTTTACAAGGGAAAAATGCCTAAAGGAAATGACCCTTAAAAAAAAATTTAAAGTCAAAATGACCCTTCAAACTATTTGTAGATACTTTAGCTGAAATAAATAAGTCCTTACAATTATTTTAGGATTTTTGTGTAGGCAAAATTCCTGAAGGGCAAGTGCCCTTTGGACCTTTTGTCATGGATAAAAAGTATGAAACAAATAAGACTTATTTATTTTTTCCAAAATAAAGGATTTATTTAAGGATTTTTGTGTGTGGGCAGGTGCCCTTCAAACTTTTTTCTGTGAATAAAAAGTTTGAAACAAATGATCCTTCAGATTTCTTGTGAAACATAAAGAATGAAATAAATAAGACATTGAATTCCTTTGGACCTTTTGTAGTAGATAAAATGTTTGATGTAAATAAGTCTTCAAACATTTTATATAAGACAAAAGTCCTACATAACTATTTATGTGAGACATTGTGTTCATGTAAAATCTCAAAAAAGTCTAAGGGAAATATTCACTTGCTAAGAAAAAACTAGATTAAGACTTTGTTAATTTTTACATGAACTTGACCTTCCAAAGAAACATTTGGAGATGGAAGTTAGGCTAATGATAGTCATTTACACTTGAGAAGGTCCCAATTACTTCAATGAAATTTTAGGCACTAACATTAGCTCTCGCTCAATGATGCATAACCCATGTGAATGTGCAAAGAACCACAAAACATAAGATTAGGTGTGAGTCCATTGGGTCACATAGTTAAGACAGTGATTTTTAGAAAATTCTTATGAAGGATAAGCAAAACATGGTAGACTAAAATAAATAAATAAGGAGGATCTGGAAACAAAGACACAATAGAACATAAAAATAAACTATATAAATAAATATCGAGGCAAAGGGGTAACAAAATAATAAAAAGACAAAGAAAAAAAACACTATACAATATATACATAATTTGGACTCAGTTGAGGAAATAATTTAGGTATTTTCCATTAATTGGTGGCTACAAAATTTTTCCATCTCTTAATCTCTTGAATTTTTTTAGCAATTTGGTATCTAAGATGAAGTATAACAATCTTTGCACATGCCTAAAGGTCCTATTATTGGGCTGTAATAGGATGACACATTAAAGTAGACCCTCTTTACATGATCTCAAATCTAGATAGGATCATGAAAAAATATTATAGTACTCCTTTAGTAGTTGTAAATAAACATTCTTCTCAACTAAAATTATGAGTACCAAGAAAGAGTGCATTGGGATCAATAATGCCAATTTTGCACTCAAAGTACTGCTTGAAAGTGGTCTAGAAATTTTCATCTTCTAGGGAATAAAAGATAGCCCCATATTCATTAAATGACATATTCCAAACAACATCTCCATTTTCAAACCTATTCTCAAGAATAACTAGTTGTTCAATAATGGCCATACTCCCAATAGAGTCACCTAATTCTACACCTATGCCCAACACTTCTTTCAAAACACACTCTAGATCTTTAATTGCATCATGATTGGGTAACTCATATGGTTGTGTTATATTATCATCACAAGAAAACTCATACATCAGGATTCTATTGAAGACACTCCAAAACTAATCAGCAGTAGTAGAAAACATCATTTCCATGAAGGTAAAAAACTTACCTAGGGATTCTTGACAATCAAACATAAAAATCTCATATTTGGGTGATGCATACTCAATTTCATTCAAATATTCATCACTTGGTTCAATATTATCACATAGGGGATGTGGGAGGAAGCACATGTCATACCAATCAATGTAAATATCAAAACATACAACATTACTTTGGCATTTAACAGATCAAGCACTTCCATTTTGGGCTTTAAACTTGTCTCCTTCATCTTTGATGCAAACATAGTGGTGAGACAAGGTTATAATGAGTCACATTTAAAGGATGATCTTAATACTTCCAAATTTTCAAGCAATATAAAAGATACTCAAATATGAAATGAAGATATTCAAAATAGAAACTGATTTTCCTTGAAACCAAAAAATAAAGTTAGAGTTTCCAGTAGAATTGAAACTCTAGAATATAACAGTTAACAAATTGTTGTGATACATGATAAAAATATAATTTTATAAACTTAATGAGATATAAATAATAGACACTAAAATTTTAAAAATAATGTTCAAAATGGAAAAGACATCTTCCAACATATAATGTTTTCATCTCTTTGTAATAAATGCAACTAAAGTCAACTATCAAGCCTAAACAATTCTTGGCATGTTCATAGTGGAGTGATGCAGTCTTGATGGACAAGATAGTATAAATATAGAAAATAACAAGTATATAACCTTCAAATTTCAAATAATTATAGTTATATCTCTTTGTAAGAGTCCCTGACAACATAAGTGTTAAGGGTGTCTTTTCTATCCCTGATAACAGTGACAAAAGAGTGTTGGTGATTTTGATGCACCAAAGATAGTCAACTAAGTGTAGATATAGGGATAGAACTTAAAAAATGAATAAATATCTCTACAAGAGTCCTTGGAAACATAAATGACTTGGACTTTGATTTAATCCCTATAAATGGCACTAGAATAGTGTTGGCAATGTTGATGCACCAAAGATAGTAAACTCATTGTAACTATAGGAAAATAACTTAAAAAATGATAGTATCTATCTAAAAGAGTCCCTAGTAACATAAGTGACATGGAATTTTATTTAATCCCCAATAATGGTACCATAAGAGTGTTGGTTCCCAATTATACACCTCTCTAATCTAGCCTTGCACACTTGAAAAAATGGAAAATAATGATGAGAAACCCACTAGTATGTCTTTATAAATGAGGAAGGGTTTGGCATCAAGAAATGGAATAGACTAATAAAATTATTTAGAGGCACCTACAAAGGGTATGGTTAGTTCCCTACTACTTTTGGCTCTACCTAAACTAAGGTGAGAGAACCTATGGGGTAGCTTGCTCACATGAAAGGATTTTGAAATTTAATCTCCATGGGGATTATTAGTACAAGGAATAAATATGACCAAAGAATAACCAAGTTTACACACTTCACCCATAAAGAGTTATCACACAAAATGCACAAATTCTCTAAGTCACACACAAGCTACTGAAGATAGATGAAATTGTGATTACAATCTTCATTCTAAAGAATCTTCAATAGAAAATGGACTAAAAAGATTACAATGCTAGGATTTTAAATCACAAATTATAAACACATTCCACATAATTGAGAATTTTATGTTTTCAAGGCAAATAACATATATAATATGCAAGGGGTGTATTATTTGTAAGGTAGGACATGGTAGGACAAACAAGATAATTATAAAATAGAGGGTGGCATGATGGTGGCTTCTAAATAACAGGGTGTCTATCAGTATTTCATGATAATATTCCTTAGTAGAGATGCATAAAAAATTCAAATTCAAGATGGTGGTAAATACCAAATGATCCCTGAGAGATTAGAATATATATTGAAAGTAGAATCTCAAATACTTTATCCTGCTAAATTTATGAACCCAGGGTGACCTTAAAAGTATTCAACAAAACATTTACAAACATTACTATAGAAAGGGATTTATAACCTAGGTACATGCTTAGAATGACAACTAGTAATGAACACAAACCCAAATGTCCAATCGGTAGAACTTGTAAAACATATTATTACATTTCATTAATAAGATACAATAAATAACCATAAACATTTTCTATTAAATTGAAAATAAATATTACAAACATCAACACTTCAAAATGTTGCCATAGGGACAAGCATGGTGAGATTTATATTTTGATAGGGGAGACATAAACATTCTCTCAAAGCTTTCTAATGGTTGTATAACTACAACCACCTTAGCAAGGGAGACAAAATCTACACAAAACAATTAATCCTAGAAAAATTTATGTAGAACCTAGGCTTAAGGGAAATGGACACCTAAAAAAGTGACCTACAACAATCAACAACCAAAAAAAACCTTAGAATAGAGGGAAAAACCCATATTTATAAATTTTTAATCCTTTGAAAATCTAGGACTATGGGTTGAAATTTACAAATATTTCATAACAAACTTTTCCAGTCCCATCAAGATGCTCCTAGCTAAAAAATTCCTTTTGTTGTGCCCAATATTTTCATCCATTTGTAAGAAATCATTGTTACAACTACCTCTACAAGGAATAATGAGGAATAAAAATCAAATAGAGATGATTTTGACCACTTAATTGCACATTTGGAGGGAGAAACAAATTTAAGAGACAAACAAACTTTGTCCTCATGTCAAACTACCTAAAGATGCCCCTTTAATCCTGCCTAAAAGGTGAATTACATGCTAGATGCTAAGCAAAATTTTTACCATGTAAAATTTCCAAAAGATAATAATGAATAATTTCTTACATATTTGGAACCTCCTAGACAACTAATTTTCCTTTTTCACATGCTATAGAACAACATGATCTTGTAATGATGGTTTGGGAATGATCCCTTTGTGACATGAAATATAAAATGATCTATGATCATGAAAGGAAATATTCACTCTAAAATGTCTCATGGATCTTATTCTATGATTTAACTCATTTTTAAACTAGGAAAGAGCCATCAATTTTAACTTTTAGATCAAAGCTTTCCACATATTGACACCTAGTGTTCCACCTTGGATTCAACAAGGCATTCATATAACTTAAAACTAACTAGGATAATTCATTGGCTTTAGTCTAGGCACATGTCACTCTCTTATTAGTTTTGAGCCTTTTAAAAAGTATATCTTAGCTTACACCATTAGATATGATCACTTGAGTAAGTGCATGATATTGATCTTGATCCAAAAGATTGAATGTCATTGGCTATCTCAGGTTTTGTGCTAAAATGGTGCCACTTGGAAACACCATAGGATTTTTACATCCTACTCTATTATTACTATTGGGATAATTCACTCTTATTAAATGGAGGCCCTATGTTCACTTAGGGCTTCAGTGAAAAGTCATGACTCAATATGAACCATAGATTGTATAGTGTATGCTTGAATGTATATAATTGATCTCTATAAACATGTTGGATATTTAAATCATGCCCCATAAACTCAAAACTTGTCATGCCTATGCTTATCTAAGGTTCCTTTGAATATTCAAATTTGATCTTGTATCATTATATCATCCTAGTCCACCTAAATACATGTCATTATATTTTCCTTCTTTTTAAAATAAATAGTTAGTTCATGGGATCTAAAATTAATGCTTACATGACTATCCTAGAATATTTGAATCCTAATGGCTAGTCCTTAAAACTTAAAGATAATGTTTGTACACTTGTAAAAATATGTCCATGAGACTATCACCTTTGTAATTCAGAAATTTTTTTGAGGACTTTGTTTCATGGAAATTTGTTTTTAGTCTTTATCTTTGGCATTCTTACTTTCATTGGACCTTTGGTCTTCGAAAGAATTTTCTATCTTCAGTTTTTATTTATTCTCAACACTTCTTCTTTGGGATTTTATTTAGTATAATTATTCCACAATAAATATTTTATGTATTTTATCGAGACAATTATCTTAGAAAAAGCGTCCAAGATAATTTCCCTAAACGATTTTTGTCTTTTTCAGAACAATTATTTTAGACATTTTGTCTAAAACAATTTTCTTAAAGAAACTGATCTTTTAGACTTTTGTCAAAGGAATTAGACCTTTGAAATTTTTCCAAAAGAATTAAGACTTAGTTCCTTCATATTCATTAGGACAATTTTTTCAAACATTTTGTCTAAAATAATTTCCCTACAAAAATTGAACTTTACCTTTTTCCTGAAGAATTTGAACTTTACACCTTTCCCAAAGAAATGCAATTCTTTCAAACTTTTTTACATAGGCAAAATGGTTGAAGGATATAGGACTTATACTCCACAAAAACTTTGACAAAAGTACCCTTTATCAATTTGAACATACCCTTTGGAATTTTTATTAAGGGCACTTTCCCTATAGAATTATCCTTTGACCTTTTGGAATGACCCTTTAAATCTCTTGATAGTGCCTTTGGACTTTCTAAAAATGTCCCCTAGATCTTCTAAAAGTGCCCTTCAACAATTTTTCAAAGGGAAAAATGGCACTTCTATAAGTGTCCTTTGGGAATTATGCAAGGGTAAAATGCCTAAAGGAAATGACCCTTCAAAAAAAATTCAAAGGTAAAATGACCCTTTAGACTATTTGTAGACACTTTGGCTGAAGTAAAACGTCCTTACAAATTTTTGAGCTTTTTATGTGGGAAAAATGCCTAAAGGGTAAGTGCCCTTTGGAACTTTTGCCATAGACAAAAGGTCCAAAATAAATATGAATTATTTATTTTTTCTAAAATAGAAGATTTATTTTGGGATTTTTGTGTAGGAAATATGACCAAAGGGGAAACACCCTTCAGACTTTTTGTTGCAGACAAAAATTTCAAAAAAAATGACCCTTAAAATGTCTTGTGAAACACAAAGCCCAAAATAAATAAGACATTAAATTAATTTGAACCTTTTGTAGTGGATAAAATTTCCAATGGAAATAATTCTTTAGACTTTTTTTCTAAGATAAAATGCCTAAAAACCTATTTCTATCAAACATTATGTTTGTGCAAAATCCCAACAAATTCTACAGGAAAGACAGATTCTCCAAGAAAAAACTAGATTAAGACTTAGCCAGTTTTTACATGAAATTGACCTTCCAAATGAAAATTTGAGATGGACGTTGGGCTAAGTACATAGTCATTTACACTTGAAAAGGTCCCAATTGCTTCAGTGCATTTTTGGGCACTAACACTACCTATTTAAAAATAAACAACTTTGTTACAATCAATAAATCAATCAAACTCCCTAGATATAACTAATATATCAGTTGGTATCAGTTTTGATTAGACACCCTCACCATAGTTTTGGATTTCTCACCAAAAGGGGGAATATAAACAATATATATACATATAGGTTTACTTAGATATATAGATACTTAGATATACGAGTTTACTTAGATATACAGATATTCAAATACATAGGTTTACTCGGATATATAAATATTCAAACACACCAATTTGCTTAGATATACATATATTCAGACAAACATGCTTACTCAGATATATAGATACATAATTTGATTTTTATTTCCAGGGTTCCATGATCTTATGAGATAGGTGTTTGGATATATAGTTACATTACTCAAATATCAAGTTTAGGGGCATGATACATGACACATGTCCTTGATGCCATAGAGATTCACTAGATTGTATGATGGAGTGGAAAGTTATACCATTCTCTATGATTATATTTCTAGGTTATACTTAGATGACCACCAAGATGTATCCAAAATTTCACTAATTTAGGTCACATGACCATTTACAACATTTGATCCATAGCCTTTCACTAAAACTAGATTATGTAGGTTGAGTGACAATTTTGACCTATAGTTTTAGATTACATTCATAGACTCAGTATAAATATTAGAGTGGGGGAAAGTAGGCATTATTTCTCCACATTTTTAGATTACATAGTCAGACTCAATATAGTTATTAGAGTGGGGGCAAACATGCCTTATTTATTTAAATTTTCAAATTCCATACTTATACTCAATATAGATATTAAAGTCAGGGTAAACATGCCTTGTTTCTCCACATTTTAATATTAAATACTTAGATTTAGTCCATATATTATGGTGGGAGAAAGTGGGCCTTATTTCTCCCCATTTTTACATTACATTCTTAACTTCTAGATATCAAGGTGGGGGAAAAATAAGGTTTTATTCCTCATAATTTAGTTCACTATTCAAATTCAGTATAGGGGGCACCCAAATTATGGATTTACTCTTCATGTACATCATTTTATCTTCTATCCTCTTTTATAAACAAGAAGTAGGCCAGGTCTAGAGCACATCCACACTAGTAAGTATAAGTACACAATTCTATTTTTATTTTAATCTAGTACTTTCATGTCATTTCATTAATAGAATAAAAGGGGGGGGGGAAATGTACACACCCTAATTTTGTAAAACAACCATAAGTAATATGTATTTTTTGGTTCTTTTAGAAGAATGTATTAGTGATGATTATAACTCTTGTTCACATGGTCATTTTGGGTCTTTTGGTCTTTATTATGTCTTTTTTTTCCTATTTATTACACCCCAATGATCTTGAGTCATGCCCTCCCAGTCATAAGGGCCCTTAGTTTGTTTTGCCTAGTATTTTCTCTATTGTGGGACCTAAGGACACTAATTCCCTTATCTGTATAGTATCACCATTGATACTAGTGTCCAATGGTCATTCTCTTCAATATTTTAAGTCATAACCTTCCTTTAAACCTTCTCTTATGTTTTATCCCTATTTTTGTGTCTTATCAGCCAACAAACAAGAATATTACATTATGATATAGGGGAATCCTAAATTATCCCACTTTTATTTCTTAATAATGGTTAACTATCCAAAAATTTGTGTCAAATTGGTAAGAAGTCATGATGGTAAGCCAAATTTGAATTAGAGTCTAAAACTAGTTTCCCACCCTTTTATGTAATTTGAATTTTAAAAAATTTGATGAGAGTCTAATTATGTGTTTGAGATATACAAGGGAATGTAAGAGGATAATATTATATGAGGGAGTCTAAAGGACCTAAGTGGATGATATACATTTTTTTTCATGATAATTTTGTGCTAAGTCAAGTTTAGGAATGAGGTGGCAATTAGGGAGTCCACAACCCTTTGTGGGTCTAGAGGTTATGAGAGGTTTCTTGAATCAATAAATAGTTATATATGTCATTTTTTAGAGTCTAGATGGTAGGTACGAAGAGTGGGTTTTTTTTTTTTTGTAGATATAAGGTGGGTAAAAAGTGAGGGAAACAAATATATGGAGTAGTAATCAGGAAAGAAGGATAGAGGAACTATGTACTCTATATTTCAAACATGGTAGTTAATGTTTCAATCCCTACAATCAATAAAAGTTGGTAAATTAGTATGATATCATTACAACTCTATATGGTTGATGTTTTTTAATTCAATTTGTTGCTCTGAAGGTTTCAAAATCATTGGAAAAGTTTGATCATTCATTTAGTACTTTAAAACTAGTCACAGTAAGAATGTTGTCTACAGGGTTATGGTGAAGGTCATGTGTTGTTATTTTATAATAACTATAGTCTAAGAGGAAGTAATAGTCTCAAAATTATATATAATTAGTGTCTCTAACATATTTAATTATTCCATTTGAATATTTATCTTCATACATATGGTGTGTGCCTGATCATAACAAAGGAAACAAACTATGAATACACCATATTTCTATTACACAATAAAATAATCTATGTATGTGCATATGTTGAAAAAATTTAATGGAAAGAAAAGGAATTTAAATAAAAGGAGATATTATGAGATGTTATTTTGATGAGGAAAAATTTTGAAGGAATGACCAAGAACATCTGGTAAGAGCTTGAAGCCTGTTGCAATTTGAGTACAAGTTGATTATATTCTAATAATCACTATGAAATATATGTTATAAAAGTATTGAAGGATCCTTTCAAGAGATTTTAAAGTTTGAATAGGTATATTGATGTTAGGCAGACCCTACTAAGTTCATTTTCACATTTGAAATCCTAAAACAAGCCATTAATGTGCATTGTAAACACTTGTTTAGAGATATATAAGTAGATTATGTTTTCAACACCTATAGAATCAAAGTGTGGAACATGTTTCAAAAGGAATAAAACCTAATATAAGTGTTGGAAAGTTATAGATAATGAATTCAATATCAAATAAGCATTATTTAAGCCTCACAGCCTTTAACAAAGTAAGAAACCCCATAAATTAGGGTTTCAAGGATTATGGAAGATTAAACCCTAAGAAAAACATAAAAATTGGTATCCTAATAGTAATGAGTATGTTTTTGAATATGTTTAAGTGATTGGTGTTGTACAAACACCATACAGAGTTGTATGAAGATTGTCCAGTGGTGTGTAACCCAAAAGACCTAGTTGGAGATAGGTTAATGAAAGAAAGACAAATTTGTCCATAGAAGAGGGGTAAAAAATAATTGATTAAGTAGGAGGAGCTAAATGGGTATCAAAAAATTTCTTGGATTTGTATTAAAATTATTTATTTTTTCCAAACCAAGAATCTTTCTAGCTTAAGAGGGCTAATTGAGAAGGGGTGTTGTGAAAAATGTAGGAGAAGCATAGGGAGTTATATCAAGAAGGTGATGTGTGAGTTTCATGGCTTAAAATAATCCTTAAAAATGTGTTTAGTTTCTTAATAAATGTTATCAGCTATTCCCAATAAGGAGATTTACTCAAAAATAGGGTTAGTAGACTTTAAAGATAAGAAGTTGTCTATTGAGTGAAATGCAAGATGATGAGTGATAAAAGTGGATTGAAATGGTTTAGAATAATGTGTTAAAATTTTTTATGTATCTTGTAACTTTTTATAAATATTGAATTTGGTTTTGTTCCATTTGGATAAGATAAGCCTAATGTGAGTCAAGAAGGAATGACAAGTTTGCAAGCAAGTGTAAGAAGTGTAGGTTGATTAAAATATCTAAATAATTTGGTATCAAAGACATCTAGATGCTCTAATAATAAATTTATATAGGTATGAAATCATTAATTAATTCATGTTGAATGTGGATAAATAATTTAAAGGTAAGTAAAGAGGTAGTGTACAAGGAGTTTTGTTAAGAGACATAGTAAGAAGGCAGATTAAGGAAGGTATGATCTATTTTATGGTTGATTTATTGGTTTGAATGCATGGCTGATGGTATATGATATGTGAGGAAAGGAAATAATTGAATAGTGTAGTGGTAAACCTTAAACAAGAGAGCTATTAATAAGCTCAAAGAAGAGATAAACTATAAACAAAGCTTGGGAAAGATGAGATAGTCCAAGCGTGAAGGACAAGAGGTGGAAAGGCCCTAGTGAGTTTTGAAATAGAGAGTGAAAGGGGTTCCAAGTGTGAAAAAACATAAGTGGTCTAAGTGAGGCCAAAAAAAAGAGAAATATGTACCCAAATGAGGTACTCAATATGAAGATGAAAGAAGGGGTAAAAATAAAAGTGAGAGACAAGGTTAAATATGAAAGGCATAGTAAGGGAATGATGGATATAGAGATAATGAAAATGAAGGATGCATTGATAATGATGGAAAGAGAGTTATTGTAGATGTGTAATGTGTATAGTTTGTAATGTGGAATCAAGATCAAGAAAAGATTCAAGTGTAGCTTTAGATAAATAATGCAAGAGAAAGCAAACCAATAAGTGATGGAACATTTGGAGAGATAGTTGAAGATGATGGAAACATAACTTGCCATAGAAGAGAAGAGAGAGGAAATTGGGCCTCAAAATTATTAGTCTAACATTGATCTATCATGGTTGAATGTAGGTCAAGAAGTGGAAAGTGAAGAGTATGATTGGGATGAATACATTGTTTGGAAAATAGTCCATAATGAAAAAGAAGTTGATGAATGGAAAAGAGTAGTAGATAAATAAGACATAACATGCCACATGAAGGTAGCCAAACTAGATCAAGAAGGTAAGCAAACAACAAGTAATGAAGAAAATATAATTTTTGATCAATATTATGAAGATAATGATGATATTTTATATAAAGTCACAATAATTTTATTTGAGGAGTACATTAGATTAGTGAAGAATAAAGAAGCACATGAAGTTCTTGAGGAAAGTAATGAACAAGTTAAAAAGGATGTGATTGATTTACCAGTCCATGAAGAGAAGATGTAAGGTGATGAGTTGGCTGATTAGACAATCAAAGAAGGAACAATTGTAGTGGATTACAATAGGGTAGTTAATGTTGATAACTAGAATATGAGAAAACATGAAGCTTTGAAATGGTCACCAAAGGAGGAAGAGAGTAAGATATGGAATAGGTATGTTGATGAAGAGGCAAAAATAGCAATGTTAGAGGAGGCAATAGAAAGAGAATGTTAATTCATTATAAATGCCATGAAGATGGAAGAGGATTATGAAATAAGACAAGGAAGAAATAATAAACAAAGGAATGACAAGAAAAGAGAGACAAATCACAACATGAAATGGATGGAAAGGGGGACAAAGAAATCAAGGTACAAGTATGGTAGTCATGAGCACACATATTTATATGAGAGCTTGAATGAAGAGGATTGAATTTTTTTCTCCCCTTAGGAGTATGACATAGGGGAATTCTAAACTATCCTAGTTTTAGTGCATAATAATGGTTAAGTGTCCCAAAGGTTGTGTCAATTTGGTAAGAAGTCATGATGGTAAGACAAATTTGAATTAGAGTTTAAAAATAGTTTCCCACCCTTTTATGTAATTTGAATTTTTAAAATCATAAGGAGATTATAATGATGTTTTTGAGGTCTACAAGGGAATGTAATGGGCCAAGGTTGTATGGTGGAGTCCTAAAGGACCTAGGTGGATAATATAAATGTGTTTTCATGAGAACTTTGTGCTAATTCAGGTTTAGGAGTGAGGTGAAAATTAGGAAGTCCACCACCCTATGTGGTTCTAGAGCTTGTTAGAGGTTTATTGAATCAAGAAACAATTATATATGTATTTTTTTAGAGTCTATATGGTAGGTAGGAAGAGTGGGTTTTGTTTTTTCATATATATAAAGTGTGTATCAAGTGAGGGAAGCATAAATATGGAGTATTAGTGAGGAAAGAAGGATAGAGGAACTCTGTACTCTATATTTTAGATAGGGCAGTTAATGTTTATATGCCCATAATCAATAAAAGTTATTAAATTAGCATGATATAATTATAAATCTATATGTTTGATGTTTATGAGTTAAATTTTTTGATTTGAAGGTTTTAAAAGCATTGGTAAATTTTTATCATTCATTCAGTATTTTATAACTAGTCACAGTACAAATGTTATTTACAGGCTTGTGGTGAAGGTCTTGTGTTTTTTTTCTAAGAACTACAGTCTAAGAGGAAGGAATATTATCAAGTTTATATTTCATGGTTTCTATAACATATTTCATTATTAAATTTTAATATTTTTCTTCAAACATATGGTGTGTGCCTAATCATAACAAAGGAAACAAACTATGAATATACCTTATTTTTAAACACAGTCAAATAATCTCTATATATGCTCGTGTTGACCAAAGTTGGTGTAAATAAAAAGGAACAAAAATAAAAGGAGATATTGTGAGATTTTATTGTGATGATTAAAACTTGTGAAGGGATTACTAAGAACCTCTAGTAAGAGATTACACACTATTGTAAGTTGAGTACAAGTTGATTGTATTCTAACAACCACTATGAAATATATGTTGTGGAAGTATTGAAGGATCATTCAAGAGATTTTAAAGTTTAAAAATGTATATTTATGTTAGGCATACCCTTATAACATAATTTTCCTATTTGAAATCCTAAATCAAGCCATTAGTGTGCATTGTAAACCCTTGTTTAGAGATATACAAGCATACTGTGTTTTCAATACATATAAAATCAAAGTGTGGAACATGTTTCAAAAGGAATCAAGCCTAATATAAGTGTGGGGAGGTTTTAGATAAGTCTTTTAGACCCCGCAAAAAAGTGTTTTGGATATTTGATGATGAATTTAGTATCAAATAAGTATTATTTAAGCCTCTCAACCATTGACAAAGTAGGGAAACCCAAAAATTAGGGTTTTAAGGATTATGGAAGATTGAACCCTAGGAAAATTCTAAAAATTGGTATTATAATAGTCCTAAGTATGTTATTGAATATTTTGAACTAACTAGTGTTGTATGGACTCTGTATAGAGTTGTATGAATACTATCTAGTGGTGTGTAACCTATAAGACCTAGTTGGAGATAGGTTAATGAAGGAAAGACAAATTTATCCATATAAGGGTAAGAAATGATTAATTAAGTAGGGGGAGATAAATGGGTATCCAAAATGTCTTGGGTTTGTATTAAAAGTCTATAGTTTTCCCAAACCAAGAAGCTTTATAGCTTAGGAGGGCTAATTGAGAAGGGGTGTTGTGAAAAATGTAGGAGAAGCCTAGGGATTTGTGTAAAAAAGGTGATGTATGAGTTGTATGGCCTAATATTTTCCTTTAAAATGTGTTTGGTTTCTTAAGAAATGTTATAATCTACTCCCAACAAGGAGATTTACTTAGAAATAGGGGTAGTAGGCTTTGAAGATAACACGTTGTCTATTGAGTGAAATACAAGATGATGAGTGATACAAGTGGATTGACATGGTTTTAAATAATGTGTTAAAATGTTCTATGTGTATTGGAGATTTTGATAAACATGGAATTGGGTTTTGGTCCATTTGGATAAGATAGGACAAATGTGAGTCAAGAAGGAATGATAAGTTTGTAAGCAAGTATAAAGAGAAGTGTAGGTTGATTTAAAGCTCTAAATCACATTCAAATTAAATTTACTTATATATAAAGAGCCTCACAAGTAATTTTAAATATAAAATTTACTATATTGACACATAATTACATAAAATAAGTTAATAGTACATCTCAACACATTGCAAATTACTCAACTATCACATCTATACTTACATGATTGATCTAACAAGGGCCTAAGTGAAAGTCATTTTAGCATACCATGAATGTTGAATATGAAAATTCCATAAGAGAGAAATACATATGATCTGAGACACATATAATTGGGGTTAACGTAGGTAGTGGTGAGGACAAGGGTTCTATCCCACATAATCATAATATTTCACAACCTAGTTTTTCCCTTTATTTTGCATTTGATCTCATTTTTATTTCATGTGTGCAGGTGTTAATTATGGTTTTTAAAGATATCCAAGAAAAATATTAAAATGGATGAACTTCTAGGATTCATAAAATCACCTACAGGTATCTAAAACCCTCTTGCAACATCTATGAAATTTTTTGGTAGCTCTTCTATAGAAATACACTAGTGCCATAATTGGACACTAACATCATTAGAACTACTATCCTCATAAGGTTTCTATTGTCTAAGGATTTTTCTCAACTATATTACTATAATGAAATATGTGTAACTAATCATCAATAGTGTTCCAACCTCTTGACTTACATAAATACCTATTTTTCTCTAGATAAGTACATTTTCTCACTACCTTTACTATTTTTGGAAAAACCTCTAAAATTAACTATTTATTACATTAATCTCAATTTATTAATATAATAATCCCTTTAACAACCTAATATTTACATATAATAAGTCCTAAATAGTTTTAAAAACTACCAACTTGCCATTAAATAATGGTTTAACTGAGTTGTATCCATCATTACTACACCCATTTTATATGTTATTGAAAGGTATCTTAGAGTGAATTAAGGATTAGATATATTAGAATAAATTATTTAAGTTATGATAATTAATTAAATACTTTTAGAGAGATTTATAATCAAAATACATATGAAAGGGCACTTGAAAAAATTTAGGAGCTTTTGACATTGTCAAGACAAAAAAAATAAATTCAAAGAAATTCACAATGTTTTTTGAGAAAAAGAGATGTTTTTTTATCATCTCAAGTACATGACCAAAACTCATATTTTTATAGGAATATAGGTGACCTCCAATTTTATGCCAATTATGGTGTGAACAAAGGAAACACAATTATCAAAAGCTTACAATGAATTTTGTGAAAATGAGAGAGGTTCTTGATAAAATCAAGAAAACATTTTCTTAATATAATAAGACTTTTTTTTAATTCATATTCAACCTCTAAAAATTCATAATTAATTCAAAAATCAAGTTACCAAATATATGAACTCTCTTAGTCAAGTTTTATGAATTTCAATTACCCATTTTTACATACTTTAGATATGATTTTATAGTTACATTGTTGTATTTATTTTATAATTTTATTTTGTGAATATTTACACATGTTAGTGTAATTTTATTATCCTAACATCCTATTATGAACTTTACCATAATAAAGGGAGTTAAAAACAACTAATTTTGTATCAAGGTAATTATTAATCATAGAATTACATTTTTATAGGGTGTTTGTATCATATTATTAGCATATTTTCCCTCATATTTTATTATTGTTTTAAAATAATTTCCTTTTTAAATTATTATATCATATTTATCTCCACTTTTTCAAGTTTTATTATTTTTTGGGACTTTTATTAAGACCATATAGTTTATGGTCTTGGGACACTAGGACTACATTATGTATGGTTATGAATTTGGCCCTTCTAAACCTTGTTTTGGGCTTCCTAATCATTAATAACCATTTTTATAAATTTTTATTACAATATGTGCTAGATCACTTGCATATTAATTCATAATATGAATTTTTATAAGTATATAAATATGCAAGTGAATTAGTGCATGTAAGACAATTAATGAAAAGTGAATTTGAAAACAAGAGCCACATATTTATTCAAGAGATATATTGTTAAAGTGTTAAGAGTATAATTTAAGTATTTATATAATATTTAAAACATTCATTTACTTGTATCACTTATCCCTTCAAAACATTTATTTCCTTGCACCACTTATTCATTCTAGCATAAAAGGTCATATATGCCTACAAAATGAATCTAAAAATTTATTGATGAAGTAAATTGAATAATATTTTACAAATTTGCTATATATTATGTTTTTTATAAAAATATAGGGATAATATATTCCCCAATTAAATCTCCCATTATTTTATATGGTTTCAAAGAATGAGACCAATTTCTAAAATATTTTTGTAGAATTTAGGATTAGATAGTTATATTTTTGAAGCCATAAAATAGAATAAAATGATCATGAAATTATATTTTATAAATTCATAGTTGGAAATAAATATTTTTATAATTCTTTCAATTTAAAAAATTGTGCAATTTGAAAAAACTATCTTTGTTCATCTCAAATTTTATGGGTTTTGTTTAACTCACCATTTAGACTCATTTTATGTTCAATATTTTGATAACTTACCCAAGATTCATGACATAATATATTAACACAACCATAAATTTTCATTTATTATTTATTAAATATTATTATCTACATGAAATTATGTCTATTTTACCTTTTTATTAGATTAAATCTGATTAATCTTAAGTTTACATTTTACATAGGTAGACATGTTGCACTAATGATGAAATTTAACCTAAATCCATTTTTAATAAAAAAATTATGGTGAATCCATGTTCAATTACACCCATTAAGGTAACATATTTCTTTCATTATTGTAGATATAATTTTACTATGAATTATTATATGTTTTTTTAAATTATCAACTCTAACCCTTCTATGTTATCTTTAAAACTTAGTTTGTCATGATTGCATCCCTAGGGTTATTTGGATGTTACATATGTTTCCAACTAATTCCACGTAAATTAATTAGATATAAGAGTAGTACTAGGAGAACTACTAGCATAAATTGTAATCCAATTATTATTTTTTAATTCTTTTATTTAAATCTAAAACTTGGAATAGAAATGGTGTCTCTCAATGATGTTGATGCTCCTTATACTATTTAAACTTATATTTTAAATTATGTTGAAATGAATTAGAAACATAATTTTGTGAATGTATATTATAATGTTTTTAATAGTGACATATTATAATGTTTTTAAATAGTGATATATTATAAATGTTTTTAATAGTGACCATCATGTTGAAAATTATAAAGCTAGAATACATTATTTTAGGATGCACATCATAATTAACCTTAAATAAATAATTGAATGGTGTTTTTATTTAAATGTGTCCAACATGAGAAATAAGGTCAAGAGCCTCCAATTGAACCAAAAATCCAATGTATACCTTAAATAATCAATAATGAATATTTTAATGCAAATAATTTAGATCAAACTCTTAGAGTATCACCATACATGCCTCATAATGGGGTAATTTTAATTATTTGTTTTGAAAATATTATTAATGTTGTTTCCACTCTTTTCAATGCCTATCTTATAAAAATAGGTTGATCTCTTCTTAATTATTGGCCAACTATATCAACATGCTTCTCAATTATTTTCTATTTTTCACAATAATTGTCAATTTAATTCTTTAGACAATGTTTCTATCCCTAAATTATTATAATACCACTTCTCAAGTACAACTCATAAAGTTACCACTATGATGTAAGTCTTGCATGATGTTCAACAATAATTTATATTTATTTCTTAAGGGTCTCAAAAGACAAGTAACAAGGTAAATTCACATGATCTTTTACTTAATAAATTATGTTATGAAGTTATTAAATACACTTTTCCATTAGTATTTGTTTCTACAAAGTTCTAAATATTAAGTTAAAATGATACCCTTTCCATCATATCAAATAACTCTATACTTATTTTTTCATTTTTATCAAAATCATAAACTATTAATTAAGATAATTCCCTTAGGTTAGAAATATTATAATATTTATTAGTTATATCATTTTACATATATATTTTTGAATTATTTCACTAAATTAGTTGATGATTTCATTTTTTTTGAAATTTTTTGTATGAAAGTTACAATTGCACAATTTATAAGATTAAATAAGGAGCTAGTGAGGTTGCTATTATGTGATTAGATTACATATAATGGTTACAAAAAAAAAAAAAAAGACTCACTAACTACCTGATAATGAATTAAGAAGTATATTTACTTAATTTTAGGTTTTAGATATTATAAATGAGTATTGTTCTTCAACATTTACCTATAATTTAATTATCATTTTAATGATTTTTGACATGTAGTTAGAAATAATGAGATCAAGATTTTAGAGGCCTACATACTTAAATATCAGACCAAATACCATACCTCTGATGGAACTAAATTTCAAGGTAAAATAATTTTAAAGGATTAAATTAATGAAAATAATTTAAAAACTAAGTATGAGGCCAATAATGTAGTTAATGTGGTGGAGCAAACACCTAATATACTAGTATTATCATAATAAAGAGCAAAAAGATAATTAAAAAGATTGAGTTAAAGTTAATTTTTTCTTACATAATTGCTTAGATCTAATGCATTTACTTCACCTCCTATTATGGATTTTGTGCATATAGTCCATTATAAAAATATGATTCTAATTCATTTTATGACTATCATAGAGTCATTAGAAAAATCTTTAAAAAAATACATTACTTTGAATCATAAGAACCAAAATATCATTAACGATAAATAAATATAGATAGAGTGTCTCAATAATAATTAGAATGAATCAATGGCTCGACAAAATCATCATTTGAAAATATTTAAAAATTTCATTCCAAATCATGCCACTCAATCTAACTATCAGGACAATGTTCCTATGGTAGATTTAATAGAATAAAAAAATATTTTAAATCCCATCCAATTGAAGGAGTCATATGTGTGATTAATATGATTAAGAATGAGACTCCTATAATTATATTATATGTTCATGAAATTTATAATGATAGGTCTAAATATGGACCAATATTTAAATGAGATTTCACTACTGAACATTCATAGGAAACATATGTAAATATGATTGATAAAGGTTCAATTACGAATGTACACGTGTAAATTTATCAATGTATTGGATTTCATCAGAGAGATTTATTAGATACCACCAAGATTATTATAGGATATGATGGGATCATAAGGAAACCACATGGATGTATTCCTTAACCTATAAAAGTGGGTTCTAATACCATATAATTTTTTTATGCTTCTAGATAATGAGGCATATCAAATTTTGTTTTAAACACCATGGATTAATTAAATGTGATATTTTTTTTAAAAAATTACATCAATGATTATTGTTTTTTCATCATGATAAAGTGATTAAATACTTATAGAAATAATTATGATACTCTAGTATAAGTTAAAATTTTGGATTTACCTGAGTTTTAGACACCTAGTTTTGGCCAAAAAATTAATCATTGGCTATGTTATTAGTGTGCTTATGTGTTTTTGGATCATTGGTTCACATTAGAATATTATTGGAGTTTTTACCTAGTGTTATGGGATTTGTTTGAATAATATGCTTTCATTTTTATTTTTATATCATTTCTATATGTACCCTATGTTGATGATAATAAAAAAAATTCAATTGAAAATTCCTAAAAAAAATATAAAATGACTATTCATTTGTCCTGATGTGGCCCCAAATGCTCATGAAATGATAAAAAAATGATTTTAGGGTTTATTGGTCATTTTGACTAGGATCATACCACTATGAGACTTATATGATCAATAACATACCAATATGATCTTGGTCATATTTTTAAAAGGGTCCCATGAACCCATTTCATAATTTGTTTGGTTCCTTCTTCAATGTTTTTAATAATTCATAGGTATTGTATGTCAAATTTTGTACCAATAAGGTCTTAAGTTGAATTAAATTATTATATAAGTATATGAATGAATTGATGCATTTATAAGGTATAATTCAAAATTGAAAACACACACACACACACACACACACACACACACACACACACACACACACACACACACACACACACACACACACACACACACACACACACACACACACACACACACACACACACACACACACACACACACACACAAACACACACACACACACACACACACACACACATCAATTGATAATCCACTTATTGAAGTGAAAACATAAGGGTGGTGTTGTTAGAGCAATACTACTATAATAAAACTAGAATTTAGGGATTAATTAAAGAGAATATAGATTATACTAGTTTCTTTCATATCATTCATATGGATAAAGATAGGGTCAATATCTTCATATTAAATGAGGTTAATTATCAAACTGTATATATTTACTATTTTTGACTTGTTAGAGAACATGGGTCTAATTTAGGTAGGAGCCTCATTACTACCCATATTTTAATTTTTTTTGGATATCTGAGATGATTATGGTTACAAGTAAGGATACTAATTTATATTAGATCCATACTAATTTTTAAAAACTTTAATGAAAATTGTGAATAGTGTAAGTAGAGGAGAACATTCATAAAATTTATTTATTTAAAAAAAACACTTTAACCATGAATTTACTCTACTTAACCAAAAGAGAACCTAATTTGAGTAGGAACATTTCCTCTCTCCAAGAGTGTATCACTACACTCTTGGTAAAATTGTTTAGTTATCATACCTACATAAAAATTACAATTACAATTTATATTAGTATCTAGACCTATTTGCACCTAGTTTCATCCTTTGATAGTATACAAGTTTAATACATTTTGTTTTTTATCTCAGGACCCTATAAGGACCATTTATGATACTTTGGACTTATAACCCCAAATATTATCTAGAGATAATGTTAGAAAGGAATAATATCCATATTTTCTAAATAAAATAGACTAAGAGTATGGTAATAATTTTTATATATTCCCTATTTGCATGTTCTCTTATATTATATGGTTAATCCTTACTATTTTTGTTCTAGATCTATTTTTTCTAATGTTGATATTTTTATCATTAGTCCTAGTTCCTTGTGTATTGTTATGAATCTCGGTTTGTAGACTATACATATATCCATATTATTCATCAAAAATATATTATATATAATAAAAATACTATGAAAAGTGATAGATTGAGTTACAAACCTATTTATTTGAGTGAAATTCCTTTTGTACATACTCATGATAATTTTAGAAATAAATTGGATATTTTTAGTGATGTTAATTCTTCTTTTCTTGATACATATGTGGATGATAATGTGAATACAAATGATTTTAATGTCATTTATATGAATTATAATGTTTCAAATGGATCCCAACATATCAATAATTTTGATGTAGATTAAGATAAGGTATTCTTAATTTAATTTATTATAAATGATGTCCAAAACTATCCTAAAGAAATAGTTATATTGTTAAGGGATATGTAAAATAAATCATTAGCTTAGCAACCCAAAATTGAAGAGATAATTTTATAAGATAATCATGGATATTTAAATTATTATAATGACATGATATATTTTATAGGCTAACCTCCCATACTTGATAATATTTTTGTGTCTCAAATTACTTCTAATTTTTTTCCTCCTATTTTTTCTACTCATGTTACTATGTTGTTTGTTCTCAGACCATTTTTAATGCTTCATTTTTTTCTCCTAAATCTATTTAACCATATAAAAATGTTATCTAAAATTCATTTATTATTTATAGTGTGTCTCTAGTTCCAATTAATGTTTTAATTTCTACCAATACCTTTACCATGTCTTTTCAAAACCTTAAAGTTAGCATCCTTTAACACCACATCCAAACTGCTACAAAAAGTTCAAATGATACATCAAGGGTCTCAAAATCCAAGTAATAAGGTTAATTCATGTGATATATTAATCAAAAAATTTAATTATTATTTCATTTCCTACCCTTTTCCTATCAGCATTTTGGCTCCAAAGTTTGAACTATTTATTGTTAAAAGAGATCCTTTTCATTATATCATTTTTTATATGTTTCATGTCTTGAATTTGAACATAATGATAAATTGTTGAAAAAAAATATTTCATATAAGCCTTAAATACTATGATATTTATTGGTTTTACATCTCCCATATGGATCCATATATTTTTTCAATGCTTTAGTCAATGATCTCTTAGCTCACTTTTTAATTAAAATTAACATGAAGTTCATGTTTTCCTATATTTATGAACTTAAACAAAAGACCTATAAATAATTTTAGTGAGTATACACTTAAATTAAAAACCATGGATAAAAATATGACTTAATAATAACCTGATAGTTTACATTTTACTCTAATCTATAAAATATAAGTAATTTTTAGTAGTTACTAATATTTTTATGAAATTTGTCACATGGTTAGAAAATATGAGAATACATTATAGAGGCTAAGATTATCAAATATGGGACCAATCCCATATTTATAATGGTGTATATGGTAAATAATTATTTTAAATTTAAGGTTATTGATAATCATTTCCACTTAAAAATGAGGCCATAATATAATTAAAATGGTATATGGAAGCCATTTTACCTTAATAAAATATGATATTTTTACCTCGTTAATGAGATATTGAATAACCAAGGTCCTTTGATAATAACCATGATGATAAAACATACTATAATAATTACTATATAATTTTTATCCATTCAAAAAATACAAGCATTATTTGGAAGTATAAAATCTAAGACCTAATTGAAATAAATAAAATATACATATAAGGTCGCAAAAAAACTATGAATGAATTAGATGCATAACCAAATAAACACTTTAAATATTTACCAATACTTTTTAAATCATGGTACTCAATCCAAAAAAATATGTAATATATATGATAGCCCAAAATAAACCATCATAGGCTTACTATTCTCATCCTATTGATGGATTCATTGGTCATCCATAAAGAGCCTCCCAAAATTATATTATATGACCATGAAATTTGAAAGGATGAGTCTAATAATTTATCACTCTTCATTCAATATTTTAAAGATACACACTTGATTTTAAAATGCAAGATTATACTTAATAATGGTTCTTGCATAAACAGGTGAAAAATAGAACTTGTTAAAACTCCCGGATATAGTTATAAATATTTAGCTGGTAAAAATTATATTATTAAATGATATGATGGAATAAGTAGGACACCACTTAGAGGTATTACCTTACCTATCACCATAGGTCATAATACCATCTTAGTTGGTTTTTATGTATTACTATATAATTGTGTACATATGATGTATTAGTTAGTGACCTTGGGTTACTCAAACAAAGGAAATACCAACAACACTAAGCCAATAATTTGATTTTGTCCATGAAAATAAACTGATCAAAATCTAAGGAACTACCTATGAGAATCCTACATAAATTTAACTTGAGTTTTTTCCTAGAGAAATACCATAGAATATAATTATAAGATATCAAATATGTTAACCTAAAGTTCAAATACCTACCCATCGATGTCTTAAGTTAATATTATAAAAAACTCTTATATTTATTTAAGATAAATTAAATAAAGGTGGGCTTACTATGTACATGGAATGAGTCACTAGTCATGACCCTAAGTTCTCTACTTAATTTTCTAAAGCTTAGAATAACAAAGTATTCTACATGAGGGTATTCAAAATTATCAATTAAGAAGAGAGTATTATATCTATTATTAGAATGTTGTTGGATGACACCAAGGCATAAAAAGATAAATAATGTAGGGATGAGCTCATAACATCATTAGTCAAGAATGATTCTTTGAAAAAAAAATGAATAATAGATTTTTTCAATAAAAACTTCTATACCCATGGCTGGATGTTTACCTAAATATCATGAGGTACCTAAATTTTAAAGTAAAAAACAAGTGGTGCATTCTCACCATTTTCTACTACTCAACCATTTCAAGAATAACTTTGTCTTCAACCTACCATTTTTATATGTGTATCTCTTAGATCCTCCTTAGAGGCCTACCAAGGGTACACCTAATATGTCATCATTCAATAAGCCCTCATCATGGTTTTGGTTAAGGGGGACAAGCCCTAGATTAATAACTGAGTGGTGATTAAGGAGGTGGGGGATATAAAGGGCTTATAGAGAAATGAGACAAAAAACTCTATGGAGACATCCAAAACAAAGTCAAAGGATTATAATAAAATCTTCCCCTAGATTTTGGAGAGCAAGAAAAGTAAGGAAATAACGGGGAGAAAAATGGAAACAAATTTTTTCATATGATATGTGGAGTCATACCATGTTAATTATGGGAGATAAGACTCTTTTTAACTTTGGAAATAAGACCCTAGACTTTACAAGGAAGGATGATGAAGTGAAGGATCATATTATTATTTAGAAGACTAAATTAAAGGATGGGGTTGTGTAGGGGTCCTTACTAAAAAAATATGAAGAGACCATCTTAAACCTTAAATAAAAACTCACGGCTCTAGAGGGGAGACTTAAATGTTGTGTGAAAGTTATGAGATAAATAATAAAGGATATTAAGTCCATTAAAGAAATTATCTTGGATAGAATGGATGTGGTAAAGAGAGGAGGTGATGTTTGGAAGAATCCAACATATATGCTTAATTTGGATCTAGATAAATCACTCAAATAAGAGCACACGTAGCTCAAACAAAAGGATGAATCTCAAGTGAAATGTAAACATAGGGATCCTATTTAGAAAAGAATAAGATGGAAGAGTGTAAGGTGGCTCATGATAAAATGCTATAGGTGGCCAACATTGGGGGTCCATGCAATAGAACTAAAGATAATATGAAGAATAAGGAGGATGATAAAAAATAAATACCTTGTAGGCACCTCAAAGACCATGGAGACTAAAGACCCAAAACTATGATTGGTAGGGAGGTTGGTTATATTTCTCTAGTTTCTTGTTGTTTTAGGTTTTTTTGTTATTATTTTCAGTTTTCTCAAAGGTTATATGTGGGTTCTAGGTTATTTTTTGTTAGATCCCTAGTGGGAGACCAATTTTGGTGGGGTTTTTTGGGGATTTGGTGTTCTCTTATTTGGTATATAAATCTTATGGTATCCCATAAAACCCAAATTTTATCTATATGTAAATTACTTTACCTAACATAGATATAATCATATGCCATTCCATTTAGACACCAAAAATTAAAACTCAACAAGATGACACCAAATATATATGAAAACATGCAATGATAATGATTATCATGAGGGTGATTACACTCATGATGATGCATTAACATTCTTGGAATAATGGGTCCCAAGACATCTATATCTTCACCACAAAGACATGAAAACATATATTTATGTAAAATATGCTCACATAATTGGATTTGTTGGTTAGATTTTACTACTAACACCTTATGCCTGAAATGAAAATTTTATTTTTACATAGTTTATTTTCTTTGCTTGTTTTCCTCTATTTTTTTAATTTTCCTTGGTTTTAGTTTATTATTATGTGTGGATTTTTGAGAATTATTGTTTATTATTTATCTTCCTTATATGTTTTTATCCCTTTTGGGTCTTTTGATTATTCAATTTTATTCTATTTTTTTGTTTAACTTATTTTAAATTTGAAGTTAAGTTCTTCTTTCTATACTTTAATAATTTAGTTGTATTTGGTGAAAATATTTAATTCATCTCATGGTTTGTGCCATTCTTCTAGCCTATCCATATGTTTCATTTTTCTATCTTATTTATTTTAAACCCATCTAAAAACCTTTCATAGACTTTCATAAGATGAAAATAGATTATTTTTCCCAATGTGTACATAGTTATGAGAGAATTAATAGATTAGTAGGGATCCTTCCCTTATTAATTCATCCTCTTTCTACACTTGTATTTTATTATATTTAGTTTATTTATTTTATTATTTCAAGTCTTCTTAGATTTATTTATTTTTATATTTTATTTTTATATGCTCACAAAACTTAAACATATTATTATTATTATCTACATATTGATGGAGGTTATACATTATTAGATAATTTGATAGTGATGGTATTATTGAGTTAGATGAAAGATACAAAGATACATACATATGATTATGGATTAAATGTTGACCAACCATCATGATCACTCTATGGTAATCCTAAATGATGGTTCCTAATAGTAGTTCAAGTTGTATCTTTCTTGGTTTCCTTTATCAAAGTGGGATTATATTTACCTATATATCCTAATCTAACATATGTATTTCATGTTTCATGTTATGCTTTAGTGTCACTTTGTACTCTTATATATGAGTGATTTGA
Organism: Torreya grandis; assembly: GCA_037957365.1. Lineage (NCBI taxonomy): Eukaryota > Viridiplantae > Streptophyta > Pinopsida > Cupressales > Taxaceae > Torreya > Torreya grandis. The sequence continues at coordinate 25,289 of JARHVA010003726.1, read as the reverse complement.
TTTTATTATATATTTATTGATGTGTTTGATATATTTATTAATATTTAGCATGCCTCTATTATTTTCCATATAATTCATTATTTAGTTGTATACTTTATGTCACATGTTTGTGATTTTTAAATTTGTGTGCTCTAATTACCTTATCTACTCTATGTGATTTTTCATGCATTATCTTCTCGATGTGACATGGTTATACCTATTTAATTTACATAGAATTTATTGAATGGTATTATCTACATGTGTACTACTAATTACATTATTTATTTTAAGTATGGTATGTTTTTTATGTGATTACCTTGTTTGATCTATTTATTCTACTTACTATGATTGGTTTCATGATTCATAACATGTACCTTGTTTATTGATTGGCTATATGTTTTTATTATATTTCCATGTGTTTTATCCTAATTTAGTTTCTAAAAACTAATAAGATAGAGAGTTTAAATGTATTTAATATATTAATACATGGAATGCAAACATGCACATAAATATTAAATACTAAAAATTATTGTAATGATTTTATAAGTGGTATATGCTAAATATAGTGAGTAAAAAACTTGGATGAGTACATATATTTAATGGTTAATTTATTAACTATGAATGTATTATAGAAGATAAAATTAGAATAAATTAGTCTTATGATTCATCCGTATCTTTAGCTATTTTTATATCAATGTAGGATTGGCTCCATTTATCTAGGTTAGTATCATTTATTGATACTAACATATGTTAGTCATTAATGACCTATGTGAAAATGAGGGAATGTGACCATACATTCACATTTACATATATATATATATATATGCTTTGTATATGTGATCCCAAATCTTGATGATGTTCTCAACTCCAAAAATCAATATCTTTCACATTAAAACCCTAAGTGTGCTTGTGAGGGATATAAATGTACAAAAACATGGAATGTGTGATGGGTTGAGATGACCCAATCACCCCAATTTTATCATTGACCATTTCCTTTGTATCTAATACTCTGAATAAGGAAATTGAGTAACATGTATTTATCCCACCTATTATATTTTACAATTGTGTTATTTTTTTATATGTATGCAACTATTGATTTGGATTCGATACATGGAAATGACTATTTTAACTTGGCTTTAGTGTGATTTAAACTTGGATTATGGATTATCATACTGATATATTTTAAATTTGGAAGAATATATAATTTTTGATTAATGTGAAATATTGTGCATATGTGTACTAGATAAGTGCCAAGTCCATTTTAAATGAATCCTTGATTTGTTTATATATAAGTCTAATTAGGAAGTTTTTCACATCACTGACATTCTAGGAAAAAGGGCTAACCCTAAGGAAATTTTTGATTTTCAAATTTATTCTTTTTTGGTGAAGTTTATTAGGTTAGTATTGACTAGCGATACTAAGAAAAACTAATGAAATTGACATATGTGAATGTGAATTGAATTTAGGGTATATAGATGTATATGCAAGATATTTAGAAAGTTTAAAATATATAGTGAGGTTCTTATATATGTGTAATAATAACACAATGGTTAACACTTAATATAACATGTAAGTGTGAAATAATGGTGGATTATGACATTATTTTTGTGCTCAATTAATGCATGGTAAATGTGTGTTAATATTGTCATTGTCAAGTACATAATACCATATTTTAGTATCTATAAATTCCCTCATTTTATTATATAAAAAAATATACATGAGTTTGCACAAAAATATTTGTCATTTTTATGAAGCTCTAATTATGCATGTCACTCAATAAAAAAATTTGAAATCATTGGTCAATGTCCATAAAGTTTAAATTTTAATCTAAAATTAAAAATTTCAAGTTCTTAAAGAGAAAAGTAAGATCAAACCTATATGTTGGTGAAAACCATATTTTCATTGACTTTTTTTTAAAAATGATGCTTTATATTTGAAGCATTGAAGAAACTTGTGCTTCCTTACTGAAGCACATAGATATTTGGGTTATTATCCCCCAAAAATTATGTAACTATGTATGCCCTTGGATTGGAAAGACAACATGTCCTAACCTTCATGAATGTTGGGAGAAGTACACAATGTAATAGCCCAAATAACTATATAGGTAAATAGAGAACTAGATGGTGGGTTCTCTCAAATAATCTAAATCAACTACTATGGATGGATTATATATTCAATCATATAGTTTTACTTAGGTTCTATCTATTTAAGAAAAAAACATGATGGAAAGGGAATGAATAATGTCCATACCCCCATCATGAATTAAAGTTTTAATGTATAGTTTCACTAAATTTTACTCAATGCATAATAAAAAAAATGCATGCTATAAATAGAATGAACATTATTAATTCCCACATCATGAATGTGTATGCATGGGATAAGATAAATTATAACTATCATCTTTTATAAACACTAAACTTGAATTATATATCACCTCCATCTTGTATACATAACAACTAATTCTCATGGTTGTACCCTTCAGTTCTAAGACCTTCTTGCTATGAAAAGTCTCACATACCCTATATCTTATTCTTATTTATTATTTTTTAGTCCAAACATATGTTATTTTTATGACCAATATTTCTATGATGTGAAAAATTCTAAAAATCTACTTATTATCATTCTCTACAAGTTTATGGCTTGTACCTATTTTCTAGCTTCCTAGACACTTGCATCCCAATAGGATACCTATGTAAATGCTAGTGTCATATGCCAAAATATGTCTCCAGTGATATAAAATCATAAAAGTTTCAAATGAAACATATCCTAAAGGTCAAACTAAGTGTTTTAATGCAAGATATTTAAAAAAGGGATTGTTATATATAAAACATCAATCCTCATTCATTCCTCACCTAACATAGGCCTATGAACTCACAAGGAAACCTACTAAAGGAATTAAATCAAATATTTAATTGAGAAAAGCTTTCCTATTCTTTCATATTTTAATATCAGTCATAGGGAAAATCCATATAAGTCTAATGTACTGAAAGAGTATTCCATGTGGTATATTTTCTAAGTTAAAAGTTAGGCTAGTCTATGTACTTTATTATCACACATTACATCCTTATGCACACACAATACAACACATATGGAATAAATAAGTTTATGGCCCTCTTTAGAGTATTGGATATTTAGGTAGTGTCCACTAATAGAGGGGTCCTTGGGGTAGCTCAACACCTTATGACCACTAACCCATTTTTCACATAATCACTATAAGGGTGAGGAAGTTAGGGTTTGATCATTTTTTAAAGAGTGAAAAACTTTATGTGATATCTGAACACATCAAAATAAAGGTGAAAGAATAACAAAAAATTAGGTGCTCATACCTAGATCTAGTCAATATTCCATATTAGACACCTATGTCCAAGTTATACAATAACATCGACATAATCATATAGATTCGATGAAAATGTTTAAGGCCACATAATGTAAATTTTTAGAATATAAGTATTGATACAGAATATAGATCTATTCTAATTCCAACCTATTCTATATCAGATCTACATGCACATATTAAACTAGATAATTAATCTTTTTTATAATTTAGTGAATTATCAATTAAGAGCTGTATTTTATTTTTTAGCATATATCAACATTTAAATTTAGAATATTGTTTATCTAAGTTTACAAATTAATTGGAATACTATATATTTATTTATCACTCTTTTGTTTATTAATTTATATATTCTTAATCCTATACTATATTGGCCCATCTCAATTTAGGGTTAAACATATTTATATCAATGGGTGAGGAATCAAATAAGGTTAATAAAATAGAAGGGACACAAATATGACATAATGAAAAAGGCCAAATGACACACATAAAGGAACATAAAGATGTTGTAAAAAAGGGACATCAAAGATGTCACATCAAACAAGACCAACCACCACATGCAATGGACATAGAGATGTCATAATCAAGGCCAAATGGTCATATAGAATTAACAAGAAAAAACTATTCTATGATCCAAGTCAATAGAGAAAGTAGACATAATGCACAAATAAAATGCCATAGGTGGTAGTGATAAAACCATGCTAAAGTTACATAAATCCCATGAAAGTATGATCAGGTGACCCATGACTCCCACCACTTCAGTTTACATCATTTTATCCCAAGTAAGATGTTGATGGAGAAAATATTGTCCCCAACTACATAAGAATAGGTCAAAGACCATGGAAGTAAAAATAAAACAAGAATGAAATCAATAACTATAGGGTAGGTGAGACATGAAATAATTAGACAAGAATAATAATACTAATGTCAATGTGGATATCATAGGTCTAAGCCATATTTCATATCCAAGCATAGAGATGGAGCATATAAACACTCATACCATATGTAAGGAGAAAATAAATGTGAGATTAATCCTTCAACACCAATCTATGTTGTATGATAGGACAATGCTCTTTGTGATATTCATTGATGACCCACAGGTCTAGGTCCAAGCGCATCTCCTTCTTGGAGAAGGATTCATCTTCTATGTTTATATCTCTATAAACATGCCAAAAGGAGATGACATAAAAGGAGATATTCATGTTATGAGTGATGGATAAGTTGGGAAACAGATACAAATTTTTCATTTTTGAGACTCCATTCAACCAATTGAGGACTACCGATGAGTCCCTAAATATCTATAGAGTTCACACTCTACTCAAAATCCTAAGCCTAAAAAGAAAATTTAATTCCAAAATATTAGAAAAAATATTCATACCATGGACCATACCAGCCTTGAAATTAAATAAGTGAGTGGAATTTAAATAAATGATACCACTAGATCCATAAATCATAATATTACATTGACAAGCTCTATTGAAGTACCCCCAAACACTAGAGTGATAAATGGGAGGATTTATAAATAATCATTATATTAAAGGTTTCAAATAGATTTTGAAGTTCCAAAAAATTAGACAAATTTCAGACATTAATTGAAATGTAATAATGATTTTACCATATAAGATAGAAGCATTCATTACTAATCATATACCCTAAGAAAAAATCATAGGTAAGGTCTTGTAGAATTTGAGCTCAAATATCTCAAACCAATTATTAAGACAATCATCAATATTAAGGCCATCCAAATAATCATGCACCCTTGTAGATGCCTTCAACTCATCCCAAATATTGACATCATAAGGATAAGTGATAAGAAAATGATTCACAGTCTTGAAGGATTGAAAGTAGAAATTGCATCACCCTAGACCATGCCAATTTCATTTTTGAAGAACCTCCCAAGCAAGATCCTTGTTACTTAAGGCTATCCATATAAATATTTTCATTTTATGAGGATATTTAATATACCATAGTATTTACACCACCATTATCTCATAGAAAACACATAAATGTGGAAGTTGGACTAATAACCTAAATAAATAGTATAAACCCCTAGCTTGGGGTTCAAGGATCCAACCAACTCATCATCCATAGGTGTAATTTTCATATGACTCCATTTAAATATTTGAACATATGTATCCAATATTGAGCCAACATCCCCTTCCAAGCCTATTGAGAGTGCACTTTTATAGTATTATTGATAAGTATTAGTGATTTACTGGTCAACTGCTTAGTGAAAAAATGATATGCCCAACATTTCCAAGCAAATAATTAATTTTGTATGTATTTTGTAGTTGAAACCAAATCCCACCTAAGGATATATCCCCACTTTGTTTTTATTACTATATCCCACCTTATAAATAATCTAATTATCAATGAGTGTTATATAAGGAATAATATATTTCCACATAATATAATAATTATGTCAATTTTTGTTAGGGTTACGAGTCCACTCTTACACAATAAGTGGTTCTATGAATTTTTCAATAATAATTTGATTCCATAATCCCTCCTTTATGATAAGCCTCTATATAATTTTTTAATCTAAATCCTCACCAAATAGGAGGATATATTTTAAACCCCAACCCCTAATATCCTTAGGAGTAGTGATGGTTTACCATTTAATAGGAGTTATGCTATCCTTCATTTTTCTAACTATCTAAAGAAATTTAAAACTATTTATAAATATCTTATCAAGTAATACTTATGAAATGTGGGATATTGTAAACCAATAGATAAGAATCACTTACAAAATTGATTTAATGAGAGATAATCTACCAACAATAGAGAGCCAACAACTGCACCAATAATAGATTATTTTTTCCACATTTTGATCAACCAGTTATAATCATTATTACTGTAGTTATTTAGTTTTATAAGGAATCCTAGATACTTGATATCCTCCCATTAGATCAAAAAATTTAAATGGGAATATTTTAAGGATCCATATAATTTATTGTTCCTCTAATATTTTTAAGGAGATACTTGACTTATGTTTATCTCCGTGGTCACATAAAAGAGATACAAAGATTCATTAATCAATGTAATGTCCTTCTGATAGCCATTGAAAAACAATAAATCATCATCCAAAAATAGTAGGTGTGTTAGGATTATAATCCTACTAATATTTATCCTTAGCAAGATCTTAATATTTTAACCTAAAAAATGAACTAGTTGAACCCTTCAATAATGAGGAGAAAGAGCAGTGTATACAGAGAGAAAACCTTCTCATATTGCATGTGAGGGATTGAAAAATGAACAAGTGAAACCATTTATAAGTAACTAAAATTAAATATGAGATAGCCAACCTATAATCCAATTGACCATTTAAGTGAAAACCAATATGAATCAGAACTAATCTCAAATAGATCCAATTTGATTTATTAAATGCCTTATATAGATCCAAATTTAAAACCATCATTGACACCTTATTAATTTTGATAAAATGTAATCCCTCTTGGGTTACCCATATAACATCATGAATTTGAAGGCCATGTAAAAATCTAAATTTTTCCTTAGAAATGGAGAGGGAGAAAAGAACTTTGATGTAAATGGAAATGGTTTTTTAAATGATTTTATAGATGTAGTTACATAAGGATATAGGCCAAAAATCATTAAATGATGTTTTGGTGTCTTTCTTAGGTTTAATGATAATGAATGTATAATTGAATTCCCCTAGAATCTTCCCCATCAACCTAGATTACTCAATCACACCAAGAATACCCTCCATAAGTAAATCAATATATCTTTTAAATAATTTAACTGACTAGCCATCTAGCCCTAGAATCTTATCCCTTTGAAAAGTATCTAAAACTAATAACAACTCTTCCTTGGTGACAACCATCTTCAATCTACCATTATTATACTCATTGATAAGGCTAGGAAAATAATAAGTGATTTTAACTATATCTTATATGTTTACATGATTAGGTTCCTATTAGAATTGTTAATAAATGTGAGATACCCAAATCAATTATCTCATGGAAATTCCACACCATGTAGCCTTTATAATTTTTCATTTTTCAAATGGTATTCTCAATTTTTTAATGTTTAGATTTTTTTTTCAAATCCTATGTTTCCATCACCATTTTCCATCCATAGTGCTCTACTTTTTAGCCACCATTATTCTTTAATATCCACCAATTTTTCATTTATATTTAATTCTAGTGTTTTAAGATTATGCTTGTATTCCTCATTATTGGACCCCTAATTTTGGCTAAGTATTCTGAATTATGGTGTATAACAAGCATGGAATGTAAAAAACATGGAAAAAAATGAGTATGGTGAGGGAATACCATGGCATGAAAGACAACAATGCAAGAAGACCCAGTTAGAGGAGAGGCATAATAAATGGAGAACTTGAGAATGGATGACTTGGTATATTAATGAAGACATGGGGAGTGTGAAGGAAGTGGGAAATGGTTTAGGATTGATTATCAAGGACAAAACAAAATTAAATCATACATGATTTTCACACCAGCTCATAGGAAGGAGGACACTTGGCAACAAGGATATAACACTAAATGAGAATATAGGGGTGTAAAGGCCTGGGTCCATAAGAAAAACAAGTAAATGACTACCCCAACTCTCAGTCCACTAGAGATCATTAGATAGTCACTAAAAATGTCATAATTAATATAACAACATGGTTGGAGAAAAAAAATTATAAATACCCTTGTGTAGATATTTTTAATTCTTCTAAAAACTGGTATTATGTAATGATTGATGGTGGTAATAGTAAAATCATGGAGGTTATTGTAGTTTTGATGTTACACTATGGTTGTTAGTTAATTTTCACCATTAAGTTATTAATACATTTATTATGTAACTATTGGTTTGTATTTGACTATAATGAATATAATATAAATTATCTAAACTTATGTAACACATAATTTTAATCTCATGGTAGTTATCTTCTTAATCATGATCATTTATGTAATTGAAACAAGGTCCATAGTTGTGTATTTATTTTTTAATTTAGTCAGTGATTAAGATATATGAACAAGAACCAATAAATGAAAAGTGTGTTACTATATGACATAACACATAAGAATTGATTTATTTTTTCATGATTCAGGTGAGTTCACAAGAGCTTAGTCTTGTATGAAAATCCAACACATTATCTTTTTGGGAACTAGACATTTCAGCACCCCAGGAAAAATTTGATAGAAAAACCCAACATTTTAGTTCTGTTATCAAGACCCATAGTAATTTTTTCATAGTAATGGAAAATGCTCAAGTGATTATCTCTTAACAATATTAAATAATAGCTTACTGGGGTTGAAGATAATTTTGTAATTCTTTATCTTAAACTAGGAGTCTCTACACATATGGGTTGAACAACATCTCAATAGATCTTTATATGAAACTTTCTTTGTCAAAGTTCCTTTTCATTTGCATGTTTGGCTCTCAGACTATGCTCATGACTAGTCACAAAATTTTGGGTAAAGGAAAGCTTGGATGATAGAGCATCAAAAGGCCTTAACACATTTAAAAACAACATGGATACAAACTATTAATATTTGGTGGAGAGGGGTGTTGAATAGATATATCTTGGAATATGTTGTGACCACTTAATCTTATCCTAAAGAAGCAAATTTATAATTCCTCTAAGAACCATGTGGTCAGTATATTAAGTATTTCCCACTAGAAGTAAAGAATTTGTTTATTTACTCTAGACTTGAAATTATACCTATAGAGGGTTAAACATATCCTTGCATGAGCAACATAGTTGGGAGGGGAATGCAGGGGTGTTAGTGAAGGATTATTGGGTCCAAATGGTATCTGTTCAATGGGATTTTTGAAAGCATAAATATGATGTAGTGTGGTAAAGGATTATAGGTAGAAATGGAGTAGGAAGGGGATATGAGGACTTAGGAAGTGTTTTTAGGATCTATAGGGAAGCAAAAGAGCATAAAGAGGACTCACCAACTTCTAGACCATAACCAATGCTAGCTTTGTCATATGTGGGAGAAAATAGCCAGATAGTGGAGACTGAAGAACCTGATCTAAACTAGATAAGTTACCCAACCATAGTGCAAGCTTGTTATTTTGAGTTAGATGATTTAATTATACATAACTAGGATACAAATAGTGTAGAGTTAGACACTAATCCTATAAGATAACCTCTTGATGAGAAAGTTTTAAACCATATTAAATTGACACTTTATTTTCCTCTTCAAAGAAATTTGATGGCCCAACTTGGTATGCCTCATGGACCCAACATAAATAATGAGTAGAGTACTAGTCCAAGCATTACAAATCAACATACTATGTTGCCTAATGTCTTAGGTGTTTTTGATAGAGGCACGAGAGGTCGAATAGGAGGTGGATTAGGAGGAAGTGTTGGAATTCCCCTCTAATGAATAAGACTTGGGATTTTTCAATAGACAACATTATAATTACCTTAACTATAGACTATGTATTATGAAATGATGCTTCATTTACATAATATTAAGCCATGAGAATGTTGTGGATCATGTTCATAAGTGTGAACTCATCTAGAAGACACGTCATATAAATTTTTCTAAGTGAAAATCAATGAACTTTAAAACTAAAATTATAGAAAGAGAAAATAAATGGTTCAAGAAGTATGACCCTAAACAATCATTGATTTACTATGACCAGCTCAAGACAACATTTCTTCAAGAGTTTGATATTCTAAAATTTGAGCAACAAAGTATTGCTACTCTAAAGGATATAAAATAAGAGTTAACCAAAAGTGTGAATTAGTATGATGCATGATTCAAGATACTCTTATCTAATCTCTCATTTTATATTAATCCTAATAAACAATGCCCAATGGTTTATGGGAGGCTTGTTAATTCCCTTTAGATGAATGTTATCTCAAATAACCTTTACAAACTTGAGTGAGGTTCTAGAAGCTTCCCTCCACATTAAAGTTGTTGGTAGCATTAACACTAAAATTAGTCCCTTTATGGAATCTCAAATAGCTTTAATGACATCATAATTATAAAATATGATTGCAAATAATGCTCATGACACTCATAGTAATGTTTTATGTACTGATTATGAGTCTGAGGGTCATAATAGAAATAATTATCCTCAAAATAGCATCCAAATTGTACTAAATAAGTCTTGTGAAAATTTTCATGAAGAGTATGATGTATTCTCTTGTCCTCTATTATAATGGGATACATATTCTAAAGTGTCTAACTATTATAAGATATCTAATGCATATACCCATGACACAAATGACTTCTACTTGATAAATAATATAAATGAGGTGCACACATGTGGTACACATAATTTTTTTATTTCAAGCAATCAAGATAATGGTGGGTGTCATGGATGAGGCCAATTATTGGGATGAGGAGGTGGGTATTTTCCACCATGAACATGTTATAAATGTGGGTCTCTAGATCACCATGAACAAGACTATTTGGTCTATCCAACATGTGCTTAATATAAAAAGGAGTACCAATTGGAGGAATGCTTTGATTTTTACAAATCCATTATAAAAGAAAGAAATGAAAAAGGTACTAGTATGATACACATTAATAAACCACACTAAAAATCATGTTCTATCACTCTGATGGATGAATAAGTTAATATCACACCATGTAGTGGTGGATAGTCTTAATCTACACCTATTCCACCCATTGAAAAGGTATGATGTGAATAGACTTGTGTAATGAAGTATCCTAATGATTAGAAACATAAAGAAGTTCTCTAGGTACTATGACCTTGATACAAGAACTACAAGGGGAAATTTAGTTCCTTAAGGACCATGATGCTTGCCAATATGTTGATATGTAAAAAGCCACTAGACATCAAAACATAGTATGATATGACTTCCAAGAAATTTTCAAGTCCCTATTAGAAGATTATTTTAACCCAAAATTAAGTAATTAGATTAAACATTAGGTGCCAAGGCCAACTAAAGGCCATCAATTAAACCATGCTTGGTGACAAGATACTCTTGTTCTTCCTAGCCCTCAAGAGGATAAATAAATACTAGTGAATGTTGCCATCAATAGATGGGTTATTATAGAGACATTTTAGTCAAAAATGTTATTGAGGTCAATGTCCTCGTAAAGGATTCATGACAAAAAATGGCTAGACTGGTGTTACAACCATCACCTCACATTTTTTATGGCCAATAAAACCTATGATCTGCTAATTGGAATTCTTAAAAATGTAACTATCAATATCCTTAGGGTACTTTCAAGGCTCACTTTTAAGTTATAAAATTGGTTGAAGCTGGTGACTTTTTGGCCTTATTGGATCATCCTTGGTTCTATGCAAATAATGTTAATTTAAGCTTCAAAAATCATTATATAATTTTGAAAATATTGATCAACGAGTCATCATTCCATTAGCATAAGCACATGGGCCCCCATATGTAGAACCTATTAGCATGGATGAGGATATTAATCATATCTATAATGTAATAGCTTGAGGTAGTGAGCATCATGATCCTACTCTTGATGGCATCCTCTAATGGATAGACACATAGTCCTTTTTTGATACTATAAGTAATGCTTTTAATTGTTGAGCCCAAGGTGATTACAACCTTACTAGGTAAGTGTGTGATGCCATTATCAGTTGTGAAGACCTGTTGTGATAACACCATAAGTGCCATAGATTTATGCATCTTATCATTGGATAATTCATGCAAGGAGTGATTAGGGATACATTGATCGAAAGGCTTGATGAAGCTCATTGGTTTCAAAAGCAAATGGAAGTCCATGACTCCATCTAATGTTTTGAATCCTTATATGAATTTGATACTGATCATATACATTTATTGGTTCACCTTCTTGAAGGTCTAGAAGCAAGGTGGTGGTGAACTCATAATGAGCATATCCTTCATTAGGACCAAGTATGATCTACTTTACATCATTGGTTTCATCATGACAACCACATTTAATGCATAATCAGCTATAAAAGATTTTGTCTACCAGAACCACACCTAGAAGCTTATGAGGAAATGTGGTTTGCCAAAAAATCTTTCTTGCCAAAATATTTATGGGTACAAGTGTTTTATGACACTTTATGCACTTGGTCCAGATCATTGTATGTTCATGAAGAATGTCATTTAGGTACCCATTTATATCATTTAAAAAAAAATAACATGGTCTCAACATTGTCTTATTCCTCCCCAAGGATGGATTTGTGCCTCATACTATAAGTAATATGTCAAGTAGTTATTGGTGACCCTAGTCTTGTTGAGGATTAGATAATACACCTACATGGTGTACGAGAAGAAGGATTGGTAATTTTTAATGATCCAATTGAGAAATTTTCATCTGTACTAGAACTTATCCTCCATGAGGCACACCATGAATAAATTCATAAAATAAATCAAGAACTTGTGTTCTATGTTGATGAAGGTGAAGGATCTAAACTAGTTGACCCATTGACAAATCATTTGGATATACCCATAGACTATGGCACTCAAATTATTCATGATATTGGTTTTAATACACAACACCTATACTTGGAACCACTTCAAACTATATAATGCAACATTGAGGATGCACCAAATATGGCTATTATTGGTAAATACTTGTTTGATACTGAGATTTTGAAAGTTTTTGAGTTTTTAAAAGATTACCAAGACTTTTTCCTTAAGAATTATAGTGAAATGAAAGGTGTTCACCCATCCTTAGGAAAAATGCATATCAAACTAGTTGAAGGTGATTGCCTAACTAGAAAATAACTATATATAATGAATCCAAATTTATGTACATAAGTGAAAGAGGAAATTTATAATATGTTATGCACTGGAGTTATTACTCTAATTTATAAGTTTGAGTAGGTCGGCCCCATGATAATAAGCATAAATAAATATGGAAACATTAGAATTTGTGTTGATTATTGAATACATAATGCATCCTATGTTACTGATCCTTTTCAAATGCCTTTCATTAAAGAAATATTTGAAGGTGTCATTGGGAACTAAATTTGCACCTTCATAGATGGATTTTTTGGGTACCATCAGGTCCAGATCATAAAGGAGGATAGACCTAAAACTACATTTGATATTGAGTGGGGGTCTTTTGTATATATCATTATACCATTAGAGTTAAATAATGCACCCATTGTGTTCTCCCAAATAGCCATTGAGGCCTTTAAAGACTTATCCATAAGTTACTTCAGTTTTATTTGGATGATTAGACATTATACATCCTAGTGAAAGACCATTGTTCTAATCTCAAGCTTATGCTTGAGCATTATAGAATGCTTCAAATATCACTCAATTTAAATAAATGTCTTTTTGATATTTTATTAGGTGTTCTCCTTGGACACATTATGTGATGTGATGAATGCTAAGGTTGCCATTATCCTTTGTCTACTAGTGCCAACACCCCAATGAGTGGTTTACACCTTTATAGGTCATATTGGGTACTATCATAAATTCATCCAAGGTTATCAAAGGATTATCATGTTGTTAAATTAAATCTTAAAAAACAATGAACACTTAATTTGGACACACTCATGTCAAGATGCTTTTTTGGCCTTGAAAGACAAGCTCATCACTACACCGATCCTCTAGTTCCCTAATTGGACTAACTATTTCATGTCTATGTTGATGCTTCTAGTATGGTCATTGTTGAGATACTTGCACAACCTAGGGAGGGTCACCTTGATTATCCTATATATTTTTCAAGTATAAATGTTATTCTATCTGAGATAAATTATACCACCACAAAGTGCAAAACGCTTTCTATGGTTTATGATTTATAAAAGTTTTGATAATATATATTGATGACTCTTTTTGTGTTCTATATAAACCATGAAACATTAAAATATATGGTTAATAAACATGTGTTACATGATCACATGTACCAATGTATTGTGTTATTCTAATAATTCTAATTCTCTATCATGGTCAAACTAGGTAAGACCAATTGTGGTCTTGATCATATCTCTAGAATTGATTTTAGTGAGCTAGTGTAAACCATTGAGGATTACTTACTTGATGTATATATGTTTCATGTTTTACATGTTATTGAGGAGTTATAATATATAATAGACTTGTTAAATACTACCATGGCTCTAAATCATTTGTGTATGTAGTCTAAGAAGAAACTAGTCATCCATGATGCACCTTTCTAGCTCATTGGAAGAGATCTCTATAAGCTTGGGTGAGATAAAATCCTTTGATGCTATGTCATGAAACATGAGCACCCTAATTTAATCCATGAATTTCATGAAGGAATTACTAGAGGATAATTTTTTGGTGAGGTTACTTCATGTAAAGTTTTGTTAGCTAATCTATGGTGGCCTATACTTTTCTAAGATTCCAATCTACATGCACAATAATGTGATTTTTTCTAGTTTGTGGGAGAACCAAATCATTGGGATGCCATGCCATTACATCCTATTATATCACAAGAACCATTTTAGAAATGGTCCATTGAGTATTTTGGCCCCATCAACCCATCTAAATTATGTAAAGGTTCCTATTATATCATCATAACAACCAATTATCTCACATGCTAGGCTGAGGCTGCACCAACATAAGATTATATTGAAATAACTATCAAGTGCTTCAGATGGGAACATATTATAACAAGATTTGATTTTACATTAAGTTTTATTAGTGATATTGGTAGACACTTACTCGATGAGACTATCCACATATTTAACACTAAATTTATGATTTCCCATCACAAGACAACACCATATCATCCCCAAACAAATGGAACTGTTGAAGCATTCAACAAAATTTTGGGCACAAGACTTGAATTTTTTTAATATTAGATGCACCGACTAGGATGATTGGTTGTCTATAATTATTTGGGATTACCAGATAACCTAAAATCACCTCAATAAAAGTACACCTATTAATTTTGTCTTTATAATTAAATTAGTTCTTCTACTTGAATTCTTGGTTCCTTCTTTTTGTATTATCCACAATGAACAAATAGATAATGAACCATCATTAAAAGCACATTTAGATGCCTTGTTATGATTAAATAAAACACATTTCCTTTCTCATTTGATTCAAGATGTGGATAAACACAAATATAAGGCATGGCATGATCTCCACCTCAAACATAAGACATTTAACCTAGGAATGCAAGTTTTACTCTATGATTCCAAGTTCATGCACCACTTTGGGAAGCTCCATGTGCACTAGGATGGTCATTTTTTTCATATTATTTATCATACTGGCATGCGTTATTTAAAAATATTGGATGGCCAATTTATCCTAATTATTACAATGGTAACTAGCTACAATAATATTTCTCTACTTGACTTTATTTTTCAATTATACCAATAAGGTGTATGCCATGAGTTTAGGATTCCTTGTTTTCAATAAAGAATTGCCTTTGTTATGTGCCCCTTTCTATTTTTTTCACTTTGTTTTTATGAATTATTACTTATGTTCTCATGGATTACCATGATTCACATTAATTGTGGGGTAAGGGGTGTACATGTAATGGGAAATGGTCATAAAGGATGTGTACACAAGCAAAAGTGTCCAAGGATAAATATTCCTACCAATGGTATGAATATTCAAATGTTTATATAGCTATCATTCACTTTGAGAAAATAAAAATACAAGATGTGATATTAATATAAAGAGGTAGTAGTTATGACAAGCGTGCCAACATCATGTCATGCTAATACCATTAATTTCATTTATATCAAGAAGTGATAGTCAAAAAAAGGATACCATTAATTATATTGATTGTGATAAGTGATTGCCAAAGAAGAGGGGTAGTAAATGTAAGTTACCCCATTATAAATATAAGATGAAATTTGAGGGCCCATTATAAACTTTACCTTTTCTTCAAATGTGGTTTTATAGAACTGAAGATTGAATAACTAAGTTTAGGTAATTCTAAGATAAGTGTGGAGTATCAATTCCCCATTTATTAATCATTAAGTGGAGTTTTTGTCTGAATGATCAAGTGGAATATAGCTAAACTAAAAAAATGTAGAAGAAATTTTTATATTATAGGTTACATAGGTTGACGTCTACCATTAACAAGAATCAAAGTAGGAGAGGTGAGACATTTACATAACAAACACATATTCTTTTAGGAATAGTAGATGTATGTACCTCAACCTTTAGTTTCTATGAAGGGTGATGTAGCCTAAGAAAAGTCCCAATGAAGTGATACATCATCAGTTATTTTAGAGGAAGAGGATCTAAGTGTTGGCATGAAAATAATATTAATCAAGGAGGAAACACTTTAAGAACAAATTGAATGCATAAAAGGTGAAGGAACAATGATGGCATGTCAAATGATTTAATAATTTTATGAATATTGGAGTTCCATTCCTAATTTAGTTAAGGTTTTGGAGTAATAAAATTAGTAAATAAATATGAAATAATTAATCTACTATTTTTTATAATTTAACTATATTTTTTACCTTTTTATAAATATTAATAAATGTGAAGAAAATAAGAGAAACTGATTGAGATAGTTGTTGTAGGGTCCTAAAATTCACTATGCAAAACTATGACAATGTTGTAAATTAGGATATGACCTTCATTTTATGAAAGGATAGGAGCACCAAAATAGGACACCCTAGGGTCTAGCACTATAGTCCTCTTCTACCATTGTTATCTAAGAGACCTACACTTTTTGGGTTTTGTTTTTTATGTCTGTGTGAGCTTGCCTATGAAATTTTGACTATTAGATGTCTATGGAACTCCTTGTAGAGATGATTTAGTCTTTAAACCCTAGGCTCTAATGTACTTTGACAAAATTTTGGAAAGAGGGGGGGTTAGTGTGTAATATGTACTAAACATGTATCTACACCCATTTTATGGGCATGTTGCCTACATACCAATATTTTGAAGAGGGATCAAGCCATATGTATTTCTTCCACTTCATGTGATTTACGTAATAATGTATACAAAGATTGAAAATGCTAAATTGGGTGTGTTTAAGGTGGTTAGGGATTGGCGTAAGGATTTGAATAAGCTTGTGGCTGTATTGAATGGTTATGTGTAAAAAATAGGGAAATATGCTTAAAAAGACTTTCTTTTATTCTTTCTTGCTTTGTAATATTTGCCAACCCATTCTAAATTAACTTTGAATGGGATTTTATAGAAATCTATTGGTCATGGTTGAATGTATTCACATTAGGATAACAAGAAGAGGAATAGGAAGTGGAAGGAACTGACTATTGGTGGTAAAAATACACTTGGATAGGAGTGCTAAAAATGGACACCCTAGGGCCAAAAACAATAATCCAAGTTGGGTGCTATAGTCATAAAGGAATGGGACCCTCGGGGATGGAATCATCACTAGAAATTATGCCTGGAGGAGGTGGAACTACTATCTAAAAGGATATGTGTGATTGGAAATTAGTGAAAAGATTCTTATGAGGGTTATGAGAACAAGAAAGAGGGACCTATGGGTTAGGTGTCACAATCCACACTTAAGTTACCAATTTTCACATTTTATATGACTATATTCCCCCCATTTTATTCTAGTGATGTATAAAAGTGAAATAATAGGATAAAATAAAAATATAAAGCATACCTAAACTTACCTACAAGGGTGAAGATCATGAAGTTGTGTAATCTAGGTGTGTGTGTAAAGAGAGAGCACATTGTGAAGTATAACTCTACAAAAGAAAACAAAGAGTAGATCAGTTCTTACTAGATACACTATATCTAAAATAATAATGTACAAAGTTTCATAAGTGAGAGAGAGAGAGAGAGGAAGAAAAATGAATGAATATACCTTACTAGGTACATGAAGCAATATAAAACTTGTTGTGAGGCTAAGTAATGATGAGTAATGCTAAATGATATTGTACTAAGAGTAATATCATAAATGAAGCTAAGTGCTCAATTCCAAAAGAGTGGATTAAGAATACAAAGGCTATCCCTTTCGCTCCATCATCACCCACTAAGTCAAGCTACATGATCATGAATGTGCTAATCAATGTTTGGACTATATGTCCAATCCCTCTGAGTAGGTGGCTCAAGGATACAAAGGCTATCTAGACCTTTGGCTTCATCATCACCCCATGAAGTGAAGCTATGAACTAATATTGGTATGAAATGTGTATTATATGAGATGGATCCTAAATCCCATGAATTCTCTATAATATAATACTATGGCATGGATAGCTAAATTTATGTTGGAAACTAGTCGACACTTGGCCACTCCAAAAGGTGAATATTAGGCTTTGTATGAAATACACTCTAAAACTGGGTACTAGGCTTATATGAAATCCACTCCCGAATGTGAAGGTTAGGCTTATATGAAAGCCACTCCAAAATTATGCCAACCTCCTATAGATAAAATAAGGCATGCAAATGCTAAGAATGCTTGGGTAATGTAATGAACTTAGAAAGAAAAGAAGACAAATGTGTTGTGCACATTGACCCTAATCACTAGTGTTTATAACATGGATTCTGATTTAGAAATTATACCAATTGCCCTATTTGGAACTAGAAGTGAGATCCATCATGCCATGTAGGATGCCCCTATATCTAGATTATCTAAAAAAACTTTACTAAAACTGATCTATATGAATTGGTTTGAATCTATAAAACTATAGTTGAACCTATTTTTCCACCTACTTTTGGAAAACTTGATTTTTTTATTATTTATATAGGATCACTAAAAATGGAAACCTTAATATTTGACTTTTTAGTCCAATCTTGGTGATATTATCTTGGGCTAATTATGATGACTTTTCTATAATTTTCACTATTTACATGGTTTGTTCTGCTTGGTTTCAAGTTTGGTTGTTGTTTTTAGTGTTCTAAAAACTAATTTTTTGGCTGTTAGGAGCTCTAATATATGTGATAAAACCCCTGTTTTTTACCCCCTCTTATGAGGGTAGGAA
Source organism: Torreya grandis (assembly GCA_037957365.1). Taxonomy (NCBI): domain Eukaryota; kingdom Viridiplantae; phylum Streptophyta; class Pinopsida; order Cupressales; family Taxaceae; genus Torreya; species Torreya grandis. Next base: position 6,181 of record JARHVA010003726.1, on the reverse strand, counting down.
TGAAGACCCTTGAATGACTACCCATAAAATAAAGAACCCTACAAGTGTGTTATGCTATAAATATACATGATGTATCAATGATAATTGATAATATATCTCAAGATATAGCATAGTTTGTAATGAGATATTGTTAGATCAACATGGATATGCCTAAATAGATATAACAATGCAATAACATGTGTAATATAATGAACTAGAATTAGAATTTTAGTTAGTTGTTATTTTTCAAGGAGGGATGGAACATGATGTCCATCATGGCATCCAAGAAATCAAGAGAATGCATGATGTGGATTATGTCATTTTAAATAGTTGAGAAGCAATCAAGCAAACAAGCACACAAGGCAAGAAGCAAGAATAATAAAATAATGGCCAAGGGGCCTAGTAAACAAGGAACATGGGCAAATATCACTCAAATTGGAAAGTAAGAATACAAGGCATGTTCAAATTCCATATACACACATAATTGGAAACACAAAAGGTTGGCATGAAAGCCATAATCACATAGAAGAGTACATGCAAAGGAAATTGGAAAATATCCCAAGGCACACATAAGAATAAAATCAAAGGACATTGGAAAATTTCCTAAGGCACATATGGTGGATAAATAGGATTTGAGAAATGCAATCACATCTAGCTATACAAAGGAAGAAAGGAAATCATGTAAATACTAAGAGTATAATTGCATCTAAATAATCAAAGAAAGAAGTGAAAGTATGTAAGACATGTAGTATAAGACTAGGTATATGCTAAGAAATATACAAGTGTTATATACTAGTGAGTGTTGAATAAAATATTCTATGTAAGCTAGTAAGTAATGGAGTAACATAACTTGGATAGTATATTCATGTAGAAGATTCCCCTAGTGGGTATTTATATTAATGTGTGTCTTGAATGTAGAAGTAAGACACCCCCTCAATGGGTAGAGTGAAGAAATTAAGGACTTGGAGGTCACTGCACACATGTAAAGAAGATCAAGTGAAGCATGGTAATGTAGATAAATTGACAAACAATAGCATATAACAACAAATGTAAGTATAACATGATAGTAGAAATGTAAATCATGGATGATGCATACAATTGAAATATTTTTGTGTTTTTGAATTATTTGAATGTTTTTTTAATTTAAATGCTATATTATTTTAGATATTTTTACATATTTGAATGTTTTTGGTATTTTGATATATTTGAATGTTTTTGTATTTTTGATATATAAGATCTGTATAATCAATCATAAGAAGACTATGTATAAGAAATTAAAAAATGTGTACAAGAAATACTATGAAGGAATGATATTAATTGATGATTCTCATTAGAGACTCACTATCATGGTGTCCTATCTCAAGGAGAGAGATCATGCATGAACATGAAGCATGATAGAAGGGCTGAATTTGTGGCTCAAAAAGCTATGTATGTTGTAAGTGATCTGAAATATCTGAAGTAGAAACCAACTATGGGGTCCCCTTGTAACTATAATAAGTGAATGAAACTATAGGGATCTTAGGAACCCATTTGGTAGTAGGATAATCTCTCTAAACATGTGCTCTATGAGTGGATGCATGAGACCTCAATGATATTGCCCTAGGTGTGAACAATGTAGCTAGAAGCTATCTATAATCTTGAAACTATGATTGATTTAAAAGAGAATTATATGGAAGTGTATTAATTCTCTATGTTGGTGATGGAGGTCTCAATTATGTTTGAATCTGAACTAGAGGAAGAACTAAAACTAGTGGAGAAACTAAAACTAATGGCAAAACTAAAACTAGTGGTTGAAAAATAGTAGATGGCTCTGAAGTGGGGAGTGGTAAATCATATATAACTCCACCAACTATAATAACTTGATTATCATGAATGAATTTCATGCATCTATGAATTTTAGAAGGCACTAACCAAAGTTTTTAAATCCATGGTTGACCAAGTAACATATTAAAAACTCCTACACTATGAATTAAGTAAATGGTGTGGCCACATGTGTTGGACCAACCTATAGAGGAAGTATAATCTCACATAATAAACTCTATATGTATGCACTAAATCCACTAATAATTTTGTCTATCAGGGTAATATCCTACACTAAATATCCTAATTTTTTTAATAATGTCATAGTGCACATGCTCACACTAGATCCATCATTTATGAGAACACTATGAATATGATGATTATGAATGTAAGCTCTGATAAAGAGTGCATGATAATCTAAATCATCCTTAACTATCTCCTAATTTAATAAGGAGATGGAAGGTCTAGGTATAGCTCTAGAATTGTATACACCAATCACGTTGCTCAAAGGATGTAACTCAGCTGAAGGTGCCCTGTATGTATCTAGTGGGTGATGTGCATGATATGTATGGTGAATACCTGATGTATCCCTTATCTCTTATTTATAATTCTATATAAAATGATTTGAGAATATTTTCAAAGATTTATCCTATGTTTTATTTGCCTAAGGAGGTTCAACTAAAGTTTCAAAATCAATAACATTGTCATATATCAAGTCCTATATCTTGTGTCTCAAACTGATGCATCTATCTATTATATAGCATGGTGCCCTTCGAAAATCATAAAATGAATGATGATTATATCCACATAGAAGAGGCTTTTTTGGATCAACTTCCCAAATAGGAGGGAGAGATATGATATTACATTCCAAAATCTAATGTAAAACTCTAGCTAGAGGAATTGGTAGATTGGTAAAGGTTCACTAACAAGGTGGTGATAAAACTAGATGCTAAGGGGGATCTAAAACTACATTGACTATAGGTTGATTCTAACTCTTTCTATCATTGACCTTAACTTTGTATGGGATTTTGATGTTACTCTTGTTTCTTATTTCTAATATAATTGTGTACATGAGTTTACCCATTAAAATTAATTTGACTTCCCTTTCCTTTAGTGTGTGACACAATTCAATGAAACAAGAGAATCTTTTGAACATTATTGATTCATGAAAAGATGGTAGAAGACTACATTTAAAGATATATTTTAACTCTTAATTAGCCATGGAGCTAGTCATCTTAGCCAAAATAGTCTTATATCAAAGAACATAATCTGTGAGATGCTCATTTGAAATTTTTTTATATTGTGCAACTTGGGCATAGGAAACCTTATCACCAATGTTAATGCTAAAATAAGATAGGAACATGTTAGCTAAAAGAATGAATGTATTGAATAACTTATTTGGTAAACTATAAAACCATTGTAGAGAATACTCCTTTAGACTCTATGTAAATAGCTTGGTTTATAGCTAGTCATTCGGCACATAGTCCAAGATTACTACATGAAAGGATCTCAAATGTGTCTCTATATCACCATTGCAATCATATAGAGTAATCTTGGGTTGAATAAAACCTTGTGAAAAGGGTGTAGAATACATATGATGTGCCAATGGTATATGCAGTAGAGCAAAAGAATCCAAAGCTTATGTAGGTCTAGAGGCACCTTGATAAAGATGTAGCACCTTGTATTTAAGAGATATTATCTCTTACATAAGGTATACCATAGTAGGATACAAAAATGTACTAGTTTTAACTAGTGGCATAGAGGAGGGTTGGACTGCTATAGGGGGTTTTTGAGACATAGTTACCCTCGTAGTGTCATTTACAACTAATTTGTCTATGGTTTGATAAGATTGACCCTTGTTCACTTTTTATTTTTCCTCTTTAAGTATTTTAAGCATGTCATATTGCATGTTAAGGTGTTTATTTAAAAGTTATTAAGGTTCCCTTTTATTAGTTTCATCAAAACTAGTGTATTGGGCCATTGTTAAGGTAGGAAAATAAATTGAAAATTAATTGAATTTTTTGTAATAATTTGTAATAAGCAAGGTGATATGGGAGGAAAGTAATAAATATAATAAATGTAAGGTCTTAAAAATAACAAACTATAAAATACATAAAAAGGATATGAAGCTCACAAACATGTAAGGTGATACCTCAAGAAGCAAATAGGAGCTAGTACATGAAACTAGGGTTTTGAATAAAGTTATTTTTAAAATTACACCTGGTATGGGTAACTAGGGTTTGAAAGAAAACTATTTTAAAATTAAGATGAAAATTTAAAATTTAATGCTAATTTATGATTTTATTATGCAGGTAAAAAATTATAAAAATATATGAAAAATTAGTAGGAAATTTACCCTAGGGTTTCTAGGGTTTTTATGTGTAAATATAGTAAGTCAGGTTCACCAAATGATTTAACAATTTTGGGAATATTAGAGTTTTATTCATAATTTAGTTAAGGGTCTAGAGTAATAAAATTAGTAAATAAATATTCAATAATTAAGATAGTTATTTGCATTTTCTAACCTTTATATAAATATTAGTAAATGTGAATAAAATAAGACTTAGCTAGAAATTGACTGAGATGAATGTTGTAGTGTTTGAAATCACTATGTAGGACTAGGAAAATGTCATAAATTAGGATTTGGACTTCATTTTATGAAAGGATAGGATAACTAAAATAGGACACCCTAGGTTCTGGCACTATAATCCTCTTATGTTATTGTTTTCTAGGAGATCTAAGCTTTCTATGTTTTGTTCACTATGTCTTTGTGAGCTTGACTATGAAAATTTGGACTATTGGATGTCTGTGGAACTCCCTATAGAGCTGATTTAGTCTTAAAACCCTAGGCTCTACTGTAATTTGACAAAAAAATTTGAAAGAGGGGGGTTTAGTGTGTGGAATATGTACTAAACATGTATCTACACCCCTTGTGTGGGCATATTACCTACATACCAATACTCTGAAAAGGGATCAAGCCATATGTATTTCTCCCACTTGATGTGCTTTATGCAATAGTGTATATGAAGATGAAAAATAAAAAATTAGGTAGATTGAGGTGGCTAGGTACTAGTAGAATTATTTTAATAAGCTTGTGGTTGTATTAGATGGCTATATGTAGAGAATGGAGAAATATTCTTGGGTAGACTTGCTTGTATTCTTACTTGCTTTATGAATTTTCTAACCCCTTCTAAATGAAGTTTGAACAATATTTTATAGGAATTTTTTGGTCACAATTCAAATATATTTATGTTAGGCCAACAATAAGAAGAATAGGAAATAGAAGGAATTAACCATTGGTTGTAAAAATACACTAGGATAGGAGCACTAGAAATGGACACCCTTGGTTCTGATGTTATAGTCCATGTTGGGCACTATAGTCCTAAAGGAATGAGACCTAGGGGGATGGAATAATCACTATAAATACTACTTGAAGGATGTGGAACTAATATTTGGAAGGCTAAAAATGATTAGAAATCAGTGAAAAGATGCCTATGAGGGTCATGAGAGCAAGTAAGAGGGACCTATGGGTTGGGTGTCACAAGACAAACTCAAGTTAACAATTTTCACATTTTATATGACTATACAAAACTAAGAATAAATTATAAGCAACTCCACCTCAAAATTTGTTAATAGAGGAGATGAAGTACCTAAAAATGGTACCACACATGAATAATTGGGTATCAAATGTTCCCACTTATACCATTTTTGACTATAAGCACCAGCAATCTATAAATGAGGTTGAGATTTAAAATGATTACTAGGTTGTGTGTCAAAACACCATGTGTGAATTGGTATATGATTTTAAAATATTTAATGACTTGGACTCTATAGGGCTCTTCTAGATTTTTAACCTCCCTTATTTTGTAAAACTAGTAGAGACATTCAAATTTATGATTTTGTACATGCATGAGGATTTTATTAATTTTGTTTGGCATTGAATTAAAATCATAGGTGAGAGAATAAATAAGGTATCAATGTTTTAATTCTCTAACATAGATCTTGAATTTTATTTATAGGACTAAAAGGAAATAGAGAAGACCACCATGACACTAGAATACTAGAAACAAGTCCATGCCATACATATTAATAACTTAAAATACCCCACCCTATAAGTAGTAGTGTGCATCATAATGAACAAATTTAGTGGTAGTGATTTGTGGAATGAGGTGGACATGGTGCACCTATATGTCACTCATCAGGTAACCAATGGTGTAAAGTATAATTGGGAAATGTATTTTTCCAATAAAATTGTAATAGATGCAAAGAAGACCCACCAACCATAGGTTCTTGTGGGGTGTATTAATTTTATAGATGGTTATTGATGAAATTGGTGGACCTAATTACACCTATAGAGAACTACAGTGGTTATACCCACCTGAGAACAAGTCCCCTATAGAGT
>JARHVA010003725.1:1830000-1862063 GCA_037957365.1 Torreya grandis | reverse complement strand
TTTCCTTTGAGAATTTTATATGTTTTAGTGATGCTTGCAAGTAATACCTGATGCCTTTTATGAATCACACATACTTTGTTTGCAAATGGCATTGCATTAAAATAAATGTCAAATCCTATACTTGGATTGGAATGACTTGTATTTTATTTCAAATTCATTTCCACCTAACACATATTTATAATTGCATATATATGCATGCTCAACATCCTTCAAATCTATTTATGACATGTCTATAGTGAGGCAAAAACTTGACTAAGAGGTAGTTATTTCATTATTATAAATTACATATTAATATTTATGCAACATATATTTCAAGTTTAGGTAGTTCAAAAATTTATGGAAAATATGATTTTACACATTGTCCATCACTTTTGGTTTAGCAAAATTTGGAATTTTGATATTGGATTGTGGCAATTATTATAGCAAGTTTTTTGTCTTAACTTTTGATTATTCATTTTATATGTAGGTTCAAAATAAAGGGCATAGAATAATGCAATATCACATTATTATCTGAATGATTAAATATCCTCTTCATATATTGGATAATTATTTCCATTGTAGGCCACCAACATCAACACTAAGACTTTAGAACTCACAACTATGTGCATTTCATTCATGCACCTACTTAGTCAAAAATTGTATCAAGAGATTATGTCATTATAACAATTGAATTGTATCAAGAGCTTATGTGACTGAAAAAAGTTATGAAGATTTACAGTGTGAAGGTGTTACTTAAATCTAATTTTATTAAATGTATCTAACTTACCTTATTTCCAATTCAAACTTGAATAAAGATTAACAATTTATCCATGTGATATTTCATTCATTTTCAAAATAACATCACACGATTTTATGAGCCTTATCATATTAACTTGCCCTTGCTTATATTTCAACTTATCTCCTTTGAATACTTGTTGTAATATTAAATCTTTGAGAACTCATTTGTAAAATTTAGGTATTCATGTTTTCATCTTATTGCATATTGCATACAAGCACAAGAATTGAGTGACAACAAAAATTATTAAAGAGGTAATCAATTATTTTTCATCTGAAGGAGATCATTCCCAAATTTATGCTGAAAAAAACTTGTGTATGGTCTTCAGTATAGGATAAGATTTGATCAAAATGAATAAGATTCAAGGAATATGACTACTAATACATGACCACTTTATTTTCATAATGTTAATCAGTAAACGAAAAAACACAAATATCAAATTAAATAGTTATATTTAGGCATAAATATGTAAAGTGAATATTTTTATTACTACCTTAAGAATTTATAATGGCTTAAATAGGTTATGAAACAAATCGATCAATAAATCATTAATATTAAGTGACCTTACTTATTTACTATCGACTTATGGGCTCTTGATTATGGATTTACAAATATCAAAATACTTTAAACTATAATGAAATGGTTTCTTTTGTTAACAGCTAAATAGAAAAGGATCTTGTCATATTATGACAAAATTCCAATGATAATTCTCTATGAATGCTAATACAATGCAAAATCCTAATCAATTTCAAAACAACTAAATCTAAGGCCAAAAGCATGAAATATGGAACCAAAACTTATTTACTAGTCCTCACCAAAACATCAACATTTTATTCATCCTCCCGTAGGCTCTTGGTGCTAGTGTCCTTGTTATTGTCATGTCAATATTTATACATTTGTTTCTTCTAGGGTATATATGTTTCTTATTCAAAGTGTGTGTATTCGATTTTCAAAGAAATTATTGTGGCAACATATAACCTTAGATGTGATTATAAAGTATAAGATTTTGAAAAAACATGTCATATTAGAATTTCATAAAGTAATTTGTTTAAGATAAATGGATGCAATTAAATTTTTGTGAGGTTAAATGTTACATTTTCACTTTTTTGTCAAAAACATTTTTTTTTCCCAAGTTTTAATCTTTACAATTTTCATGAACTAATTTCAGAGACGTAATCATGCAGTTACATTTTACTTCGTTCAATTTTCATCATTTATCATTCCCTTTCCCTTCTTATAAGTGTGTTGTCAAAATAACTAGTTCCAGTGTTTTCACATAAAATTTGATGTTCACTAAATGAAAAAAAAAAAATCGTGAAAGTTTTTATTAGTTACTTTTAATGGACTTGGTCATTATTAAAGTTTTTTTTTTTTTTTTTTTAAATTAGAAACAATTCTTAATTTACATTTAATTCAAATGTGAGGGTTCTTAGATTGTATATTAAACATTATCTTCATGATTTAAATTTAAATGTCATTAAGAAGTCTTTAATGAGAAAGACACATTAAATTTAATAAATCAAAATATAATAATTAAAAATAATTTTTAATTTATTTAGGTAAATAAGATTTAAAAAGGGAAAAAATATAATTCTGTTATTGATGCGAAGCTTCATCAAAGAAAAAAATGTTACATTTAAAACCCTTTTTCTCACCAAATTGAGTGTTAATTGTGTCTTGATGCATATTGCACAAAGAACTACACATTTAATGTGAAGAAAAAATTATGAGGTAAACCTACATTAGTGATCAACAAAGAAAAATGCCAAACAAATGTTAAAAATTTATCAAAATCTACTAGCATTTAAGTTTTATCTTGAGGATGTAAATAATATTACTCTATTTTATTTTCTAAAAAAAATTGGTAACAAGCCTCTTATTTGCTTACTACTTCAGTCTATAATATATCTATTGTATATGTATGAAGTGACAACTTTTATCTCGGTTTAATTAGATAGGATGAAGAATGATTAGCCTTCAAGTTGAATTTATACATATGCATGTACGTTGTCTCAATTTACTTTTATTTTGACTTTTTTAATTAATAAGAAAAAAGGTGACCTCATCCTGTAGTATAAAAAGATTCGGTAAGAAAAAAATTCCTATGAATTCTAATAAAACATTTTAGTATATGAGTCATCATCACACTCCGTCAGTTATACTATTCTCTCACCAAATGGCAGCATCTCATTAAAAGTAATGAATTAATTTTTTTAAACACACGCTATAGAAACACTCTCTAATAAAATATTGCGATTATTTCGATCTATGTTAGTAAAAATTAATTAATTTCAGCACGGCTTCTTCCGTCCCAAATCTTTTAATTAGTTTTGCATTTAGTTTGCTCGGTAGGACATTTTTTTCTCTTCTCAGTTGCAATGTTTTCAAAGCAATTACTCAAGTCAAGCCAAAAGTCTCATAAGTGCCGTGGGTCGTGGGCGAAGGAGAAAGCCACAAAAATGGCCATCACAATTACGCTGTAATAAATGGTCGGTTTTATGTGCCATGTTTGAAAATAGGATACATAAATGCGATCGTGAATTTGAAAAAATATAAACAAATATACATGTAATGTTCAGTAATATGTCACATCTATATGCACAATATGTAACTTACAATTGACTATTTTAATTACCTCATACACACGCCACCCTCCACTGCCCACCTCCCCTGCCCACCCACACACAAATTACACTACACGTATACACACACACACATGTCTGTGTGTGTGTGTGTAAAGGTAGAAAGAAATATCAAGATATACTCGAAGGATAATTGGTCTCCACCATAAGGTTTAATCATTAAGATAAACTTGGACAATGATGCAAAAGGTAATCTTGGATAGGCATGAGTTGGGGGCTTTTTTAGAAATGACAAAGGCTTTCATATTCTTGATTTTTGTGAAGCTTTAGAAAAATGTATAAATAATTTTCCAAGGCTAAAGATTTATGGAGAGATTTAAAGTTAGTTCTTAAAAATAACTAGACTAAAATTACTATTGAAGGATATTCAAGATTAATTTTAGATATTTTATGAAATATCTACATCAAAAATTGGTGTCTTTCTATAGTGATTAAATATTGTAAATATTTTCATACATTTTTTTTAGTTTTGCTCACTTAGTCATGTCAGATGGAATGAGAATCAAGTATTGGATATCTTCACCAATTTAGGGTTTGGCTAAACTCACAACAATTAGCTTTGAATTTGGTTACCCCCTCTTTTTTATAACAAGGTTGAATTACTTATTTCCAAGGATCTTCACTCTAATCTTAGAACTTTAGAGTAGGTAGTGAGCCTTTTATCTTGGAAATTTATGATGATCTGAGTAAATGAATTGGTAATTATGAAGGATGTGATGGGGTAAGGGCATGTGGCATGAGTGAGTAGCTTAAAATTCAACCACCCATAAAAAATATTATAATATGTGGTAAGTGATGAACATTATGGGGATCTCAAGGACTACTCACAAGTATGCTCTCCTTCCCCTTGGATTTCTAAAATAAAATTTCCCTATTTTTCATGCCCTACTCTTAATTTCACCTTGATATGGATCCGTTGATATTTCAAATTAGATTTTATTAGAGGCTTCAAATGTTTATTTTCTCTACTTGTTATGCATTTTCCACTTTGAAATCACTAAGAATTATATACAACTTTGGGATGCCTCTTGTTTGGAATATTTTTATCGAAGTAAGATCCCTCTCTCTGCTTGGATGAGTTTGGATCCTTGGTAAATCTTGGGTTTAGAATTTTATGTCCTATTTTGTACCTAAAATTTCTCCATACCAAACCCTCCTTTGGTTTGGTATCATTAAATTTAATTTAAGTGCTGGGGAAGACCAACATCTTGATCATTTAGAAGGTTTTTATTCTTTCCTCTATTCAAAATAGAATTGGATATTTTATTTTCTCATTCCTAAGAAAAATAATAGTTATTGCATATTGTTAATATCTTGTTTCAATTTTTGTAGCTTTAATATTTTAGGCATGGCTTAAAATAGTGACAAGGTTGGGCCCTCGAGAAGAAACAAGAAGAGCTACATAAATGAATTTGTGGTTAGCACTCTTAGAGAGATGAATAATGAAATGATTAGAAAATATTCACATGAGGTAGTTCATAGCTCCTTAGTTTTGGCAAGAATTATCTTAAGTTGAGGCTATGACTCAATGCTATCAGAATATCTTTTGGTAGAGTGAGTACACAAAAAATTATGCAATAATGACTCTACTCGTATTCAAAAACATGCAAGAGGATGTGAAATAAGTGCTTGATGTATTAAACTTCCTTACTTACCAATTATTTCCTCTATTACAAAAACCTGTTAAAGAGGAATATAACTATGAAGTAGGGAGAGTTAACTCAGAGGAGAATTCACACTGGAACTCATAGGAAAACTCACAATGGAACTCATAGGAAAACTCACAGTGGCACTCGGTTGAATTCCAAGTGGAACTCAATGTGTAACTCACCCACTTAACCTTTTATCACACCTAATTAAGCTGAAGCTACATGTGTAGTGATTACCCATTTAATAAGTAAATAAAATAATAAATATCTTACACCAACACCTCCCTTAAGAATAACTTAGGTGGGTGGAAAATAAAATATGGGACCTAAAAATAAGGCTTGATAAGGTACCGATGTACAATGCAACTCTCAAAAAGTGGATTAAAAAGATAAAACCTAGTGGAAAAAAATTCCCCCCCCCCCCATAAAAGAGAGGCAAAGAAAAGAAGGAAGGACTAGAAAGACCCACTCCAACACCCCCCCCCCCCCCCACCTTAAGCATAACTTAGGTGGACTGTAAAATTGGGTCCTAACAATGAAACCCGATGAGGTACCCAATTACATACCCATGATCTTAGTATCCTATAAAATATGAAGGATGTGTCCCTACACAAAAAAGGGAGAAGCTATGCATAGAATGTTACATGACGAATGCTATAATAGGTCCCTCTATAATAAATGTTGTCTCTTCCTTTATAAATAACTAAACCATGAGCTATTAAAATGATGAATTCCCACTCAAGTAGAATGTAGATAGGAATCATGATATAGATCTGTGTAAACTAGTCAAATGTTTCCATGATAGTGCTCAAATGTGTTGAAGTCTAATCAAGTATCACATGACTAATAGTATAAAATGGCAAAGTAGAAACATATAATGAATGGGAGAGAACAACCAGAGAGTAAGATGGACATGAAACATTCATTTAAATAATATCCATGGGAAGAGGAGAGCAAGGCTCAACAACCATTGAAACTAAAGACTTATCTACAAATGAAGCACTCAGATGTATAAGGTAAATGTCCATAAGAATATATGAGTCATCAAAACTCTCAATGTATATACTCTCACTAAAATTAGTAAACTCCTATAGAATGCAAGTTTGTGAAGGCTTTGAAAGAGAAACAATCTACATAGGAATGGATGTATAATCTACAATGAGACGACTAAGGTTTGGCAAAATCTCATCCTATAGTGGGGAATTTTTAGAAGGAAGATCACTGCCCACCATGGATGTATCATCACAAGAAATAAAATCAAGAGGAGAGAGTATAAAAGTCTTCTAAGAGACAATAGGAAGTGTAGGAAGAAGTGTGACATAAATCTAATCAAGATCACCAAAAAGACTCTATAGTATGCTCCAAACAGTGCATAGACACTCTATATATACCACATGATAATGAAGATCCATAGAAACATGTAGTAATAGAGTGGTAAAAACCTTATCACAATTATTATCCCATTGATCAAACTGACTAGGATCAATGGGCGTAGGAATCTATCTATATATGAATGGAATATGATTCTTGTGTGTGAGTAAATGTTTCATGTAAGCATGCTATGAAGCATAATTATCCTTCCTAAGAAGAATCACTAGAGATGAAATAACTCTCCTCATCTGGAGTCTCTCAAATGGAATTAACATGATCGATAAAAGACACCAGGAAATTACACAACTATACAAAGTTATATGTAATAAACCCCTAAAGCACGCTTATGAATGAGATGTCAAGCACAGTCAAGAAGGCATCCAAGTAAGAAATTAGTGCTGGATTAAGAGAAAATAATGGTGCATGCTCTATAGCTGGACTTTGAATTGGTCCAAAAATGAGTCCATATAGATGAGAGCAATCAATGCATAAGTACGCTATAGAAAGTAGTAGGGCCCATAGCACAAGTAACCCCTCATTGAATATGGCACTTTATAACTTTTATGTATTTTCCAAAACAAAGAATACCAATGGAAAGAGGATAATAAAACATGCATTTTTGATAAAAGTGGCACTCATTTATGACTTACCAATCAAAAGTTATAGAAAAATATATTTTTCATTATTAATGGCCTATTTAATTAAATTACACTTAAAAGTTTAAAATTTTTTGAAAAAGAAAATGGCAGAAAGAGTATTAAAGTGACTCATTAAGCTTCTTAATTTTGGATATTTGGATGAAGTGATGATGACACTTATGAGTTAGTACAATAAAGAGTAAATACGTTTGTAAAAATATGTCACTATTTTCATCAACACAACAATGATGGCATAAGAAACATGACTCTTAAAAAAGGGAAAATCCCTTATGTAGTATAATATAAAGATCCATCTAATCCATTTAAACCCCAAATAAAAATATGATAGGGCATTCATAGGGACCCCCATTGATTGAGTAGATGATTTTTTATTATGAGTGCTCTTTGAATGTATTATAAAACACTTTTGGAAAATGACCACGAGTGCGAGGAAGGTAAAAAAATGGGTCATCGATATTACATATCAAACTATATGGATACAAGAGGAATATAGTTAGCCTAAATTATTAGTAACTAAGATGACAATAAACATTGAGAAGGTCATCACCAATACTTTTTAGAAATTTTTAGACTTTTAAATACCATTTTATGGTATTGTTGATATGATTCACCCAATGGAAGTCTCCTTATGGCCGCGTCACACCTGACATATATTTTTGTCTTGTGACAACCTTTAAAAATCTCACATGGACCAAAATAGGGAAATATTATGAGAAACTAGGTGAATTCAATGCATAGTTGGTGGAGGTATATGGCCTCATCATTTTGCACCTTGAGGTACCTTAAAATGTCATGAAATAATTGGGACTACATGAAGTGGTCACAAAACTTCACAATGGGATTCAAATATGAATCCATGAACTTTTTAAGACACACATCCCACCATTTCTATTTTTCATATCCATGTTGGATACCCATGTAGAATTCCTATTGCAAATAGATATGGTCATGATAATATATTAGCCATATTTGTGGAATTTGGGGCCATTTTCTTTTTCAAAAAATACTTTTTCGAGTTTGGCAGCAAGAGTTTGACTAGACAAAATCACAAAGCGTAGGCCGAGGCCTCCTTCCCTCTTTGGCCAACAAACAGTATTCCAATTGATGAGACTCCATTTGGAGTTCTATAGATTGCCACTCCAAAGGAATTGCCTAGATAGAGCATCATATTCTTTTAGAAAGTATTTTAGAGCAACCTGAACCATACTGTGATATATGGGCAAAGCTTGGATCACGAATTGCAGAAGTGTCACCCTACCATCAGTAGAGAGCCATCTGTGGGACCAGTGATTTACTCTTTACCTTAATTTGTCGAGAACATTCTACCAGAAAAGCTTGGGCTGTCTTCCCACCACTAAGGGGATCCCCAAATAAGTCACCGGGAGAGATTGAGTCTGAAATCTCAGGGTAGTAGTAATCCTCTACTGGATGGATTCTGGAGTGTTGAAAAAATAGATGGAAGATTTATGTTCATTAATTTTTTGCCCTGACGCAGCCAAATAAGTATCCAGGGTAACCCAAAAATCTTCTACTTCCCTAATCCAGGCTCTTCCTGCCAAGATTGTGTCATCAACAAATTGGAGATGGGTCAACTTGGTTAGCCCATTCCCCCATTGCCAACCATGCACCATGTTCTAAGATGCCCTAGATTTGATGAGTCAGCCCAGCCCCTCAGCGAGAATAATAAACAAGTACGGTGAGAGCGGGTCTCCTTGGTGAAGACCTCTAGAGGCACCAAAAAGCCTAGATGGCTCCCTGTTAATGAGGACTGAAAAGGATGGCGTAGTCACATAGTTTAGCACCCAGCGGACCCAGGCCTGATTAAATCCAAAATCCAGAAGGATTTTTTGTAGGAAGTCCCAATTGGCTCTATCATAAGCCTTAGCCAAATTGAGCTTAATAAACATAGCTCACTCCTGAGACATACTCATAGAGTGAATTACTTCAGAGGCAATCACCACCCCGTCCAAAATTTGTTTTCCAGCAACAAAGCCCCCTTGTTCCTATGAGATAATCATGGGGAGCCACACTTTAAGCTGCTCTGTGATAAGCTTGGTGATTATTTTGTAGACCACATTGTAGAGTGCAATGGGCCTAAAAAGGTCCAACTGATTATCTTTTTCCTTCTTCGGATTAGCACAAGGAAGGTTGCATTAAGCGCCCTAAGCATTTCTTTACTGGAGAAAGATTCTAGCACCACATCCAAGAGATCCTGGCTAATAATAATCCAAAAATCTTGAAAAAATTTAGCTAGAAAGCCATCTGGCCCAGGAGCTTTGCCTCTATGCATGTTAAACATGACTTTCTCCACTTCCTCCTTACCAATTGGCCTCATAAGCGATTCATTCATATCTGGTGTAACAACAAGAGGAATGCATGACAAGACAATGTTTTCCTCCCTTTTAATAGGAGGTGCATTGCCAGATAATAGTGCAAAATAGAATCAGATGGCTTCTTGAGATATGGCAGCGGAGGATGATAAACAAGTTTTGTCTGGGGTGACAAGAGAAGAAATATAGTTCCTGTTGTGCCACACCTATACAGACTTGTGAAAGAAGGCTGTGTTCTTGTCACCTTCCTAGATCCAATCAATTCGGGCCTTCTATTTCCAAAAGATTTCTTCCCAAAGTTCCCACTCAGCTAGAGCATTCACAGCTTGAAATTCTACCCTGCGGAGATCTTCTAACAACCCAAAGTCGCGAATCTATCTGGTAACTATGTCTAGCCGATCTTGAGCTCTTTTATTCATAGAATGGAGATTTCAAAAATAGTTTATGTTCCAGTCTTGCAATTTCCTTCTCACATACTGAAGTTTCTTGGCAAAGGAGAACATAGCCATGCCATAATCAGGTCCTCCCTATCTCCACCATTGAGTCATCAGGCCATGGAGAGATGGGTCTCAAAGCCACATTAGCTGAAACTTAAAGGGAGATTTCTTGGGCCCTGTGATATGACTAGTAGTAAGCTTAATGGGCCAATGGTCAGACCCTTTCCAATCCAAAATTTTAGAAGCCAAAAAAATTGCGCTAGAATGTTAAAAGCAGGAAACAAGGAACCTATCTAAGCGCTCAGAGATAGCAACCTTACCTGACCTTCTGTTGTTCTAGGTGAAGAGACCATTAAGAGGTTTGACATCTGAAAGGTGAAGCAGATCCATATTATGTTGAAGAAGCTCAGACGTGGGGCCTAAATGTGTTATCTCTCCCCTCTTTTCCTCCAGGCAAAGAACAACATTACAATCTCCAGCCATGATCCAAGGTAGGAAAGGATGACAACTCCTAACCTACCATAAGTGTTCCCATAGCTTGAGCTGCCTCGGGATGTCAACAGGTGCATATACTATGGTGACCATAATCAGCTCCCTGATTTCAAGAGAGGAGGCAACCATGGAAAGAGCCGAGAAACTAGCCATCCACTAGAGTGGCATGACCTTCCCAGGATCCCAACAGATGGCCACACCTCTGGCACTTCCCAATGCACCCACACACTGGCATTGGCCAAAGAGCCAAAATTTAGGCAAACAGGTAAACATAGCATCCATAGAAAGCTTAGTCTCCTAGATACAGAGAATATCAGCAGAGTGATCACCAACCAACTTACGCATAGCTTTTTGTCTGGGGGTACTATTCAACCCCCTTACATTCCATGATAGCACAATCTTTGGGTAGAGAGAGGGAAGTGTTCATCCAGGGTCTTTACCACCCCCGACTCTACCAATAAATCTCCTGTGAGTTTGATTTTGTCTTGATCCTTCTTGCACCCCACTCTAGATGGTGTGGTGAAGGATACTTTCTTAAAATGTCTTTGCATTAGGCCCAGAGCAGACGATGAGGCCTTTTCTTTCCTGGAGACATCTGCATCTTTGACCAAGTCTGCCCAACTGAAATCCTTGTCCTACTAGGCTAGGAGTACTACCAGGGTCCCCTCTTCCAAGTTGGGGGAAGTCTCCCTAGTCGGCTGGATCACCATATCTTGAGATTCATTGAGGAAAGAGCTCTTCCCTTCACATTTTGAAGATCCCCCCTGCTCCTACAAAGGAATGCCATCCTCAATGGCCATGCTCTCTAAAGTCTCAAAATGATTGAAGCCCAGCTCCACTTGCCGATCAGGATTCATACGCTTCTGCCCATGACCCTTTGCACAGCATCTAACTTGGGTGAACCCATCTATGTTAGGGCCATTAAAATCAGTTGGCCCACGCATCATGCTGACAAAATTTATGTGGGCATTTGCCTTTGTTACGCTGACATGCTGGACATTCCCAGTTACCATATAGACCGATTGGCATGAACCTTTGGCACTATTGGCATCCATCCCATTATCTCTAGATACCTGAGGGCATTGACAGTGTAAATGTCCATATTCATGACAGATTCGACAATGAAAGGGGATGGATTTGTAGTCAATTTGTTGGACCCAGGATGAAGACCCCAGGCAGATTTCCATAGAATCTAGCAGGGGGTTGTTTAAGTCAATTTCAACACAGATATGGGCATAAGAGATGAGATTTTTGTCCAAAGATTGATGTGCTATAGCAATTGGTGTTCCCAGCATAGCAGCTATTTGACGCAGGATATCCTCATGCTAGAATTCCAGAGGAAGTCTCAGGAGGCGCACCCAGACAGGCACGCGAGCTGGAAGATCCTTCACAGAATTAAACCCTACATGCCAAGGTTTGAGAAACAAGCCAATACGGTCATAGAAGTAGGGTCCTCCCTCAAAGATCTGATTTTGGTCAGATACAGAGGAGAAATTCACCATAAAATAGCTATTACCAGCTAACATAATATCAAGGTCCCCCTCAACCTGCTAGGTTCGATGAATCCAGGCTTCCAAGGCTGACAAGGAAATTTGGATACCCAAGAACTTGCAAATCAGAGCATGAACTGATAGATACTCTACATCCTCCTTCACAGCCTCTGGAGGGATTACCAGAATGGGCCTATCCTGACTCCGTGGGAGACATCCATTCACCTTATTAATCCTAACACGGTCACTGAAATAGACCGACTCCTTCCCCTTAGAGAATACCTCAGCCGCAGGATGCTCTTCGCCAGAAACCCCTCTAGGGTCATCGTTCCTTGCTCCACCGCTCGCAGCCAATGCCATCCTCCTTCCTCATTATTTTATAATTAAAATAGTATAATTATTACATTAATATAATTTAATTAAAACTAAAAAATATGTGCCTTTTTGTTGAAATTACATCTTAGTAAAATTCTCCCATCTTGTGTATCTTCTATCGTATCTTGTCTACTTCTTATATTATTCTCCTTCTCTATTTTTAAGTCCTAACTATTAGAACTCAATATAAATATTCAATAAATTTTAATTTGATTTAAAATATCACTTATAATTAAAAAATGTATTTTAGTTTGTTTAGATACAAACTATGTAACAAAAATTAATAGAATCTATAGAACACTCACATATATTTTGGAATAGAATAAACAATCATTCATTTTGTATTAATTCTAATTAAAACTAGTATTTTATATGGAACACTTTTGATACATTAACTAGGGTCTATATGTCAGTAGAAAGATTTATATATATATATATATATATATATATATATATATATATATATATATATATATATATATATATATATATATATATATATATATATATATATATATATATATATTTCTAAATAATTTTACACTACTTTTCAATCATTTTATTGGAAGTTGTGAAATCTTACTTTATTTTTAATATGCTTCAGCCTTCATATTTTGCATCCATTTAAGGAGAAGAATATATTTTTGGAGGTATAATGTATATCTAGAATAGAAATACCAAGACAATATTCAGATTAATAGTGTAAGATAGTTTTTTTAAAAAACATAAATCTTTGGTTTGCTCCCCTACACTGCATTGCATTAGGGCTTTGTACTCCAACATTGGTTGGATTTTTATCTTCATGATAGGTTAGTTTTAGTGTCGATTATGATAATGAGGATGATTTAATATCATTGGTCTAGGCCAAGTCTTTCCTTGCTAGCCTACCCTTTCAATTTTACTACATCTTTTGTTCCTGACCCTTCAGTCTAGTTATCACTTCATTCCTTCATTAATGGGAGATATTTTCATGTATGTTGTACACTACATGCTCACTTTATCATCCTCTCCCACTCTACATTCTACTTCTAAGGATGTCCCTCCTCCTAATGGTGTTTTTATGCCTTCTTTATGCAGTCAGGGATGCCAAAAAAAGTTAGTCTTTCCTGATGGCTCAAGGTCTGAAGGAATATTTCATAGTGCCCTTGGTGGAGATTAGTGATGAGGTTTTGAATAGAGAAATAAGGCTTTCATTTATTTTTATGATGTAGTTTTGATATGCCACTATCAAAAAATTTGGTGTAGTTTTATAAATTTTATGCTTGGATTTTAAAGTTTTGGAAAGCTTATCTTGCCAACACTCGTAATATTCTCCATGCACTCAATGAGGTTTTTTTGTTGAGGTTTACTACTCCACAAAAAATAGGGATATACTTATTCAAGTTCCTAGGTATGGGACAAATATTTCTTATGCATGAAACCTTTGTATCCTTCCTTTAATCTATCTACTAAATCTTTTTATGATTCTCTAATTTGGGTTAGACTGCCTAATCTTACTTTGCAATTCTGAACAAATTCTAATCTTCAAAACATTGGCAGCTTGCTTGGGCATTTTATTTCAATTTATCCTGAGAGTCTTGAACACATTTAGACTACCTTTGCCTCATATGCATTGTAATGTAATTATCATAAGGATTGCCAAAATAAATCAAGATCAAAGTAGGTGATTGATTATAGATTCAAATTATTGATTATGAAAGAATTTATTTTAGATGTAAGAGGTATTTTGTTCATGAGGACATGGTGAATTACTACCCAAAGAATGCGGGTGACCTTACAACAACCAAGGCAAAGCATGACAAGGTTACAACCTAGAGGACAAGAGCTAAGCTAGATCACATGATTTTTCATGGATCGGCCATAAATTTTACTTCCAATAAAACATAAAACAAGGTTAAATATAAATTTTATGATTTTGAAATTTCTTCTACCCTTCCCTCAGTTGACCCTTTTGTCTCCACTCTTTCTGCTTCTGTTGTGAAATTTTCTCCATATTTCAAAGAGGTTGTTTCCACTGGTCTTAAGGGCCAATTCTGTATTCCTATAGGTAATTATATTATTTTGTATGTTTCTCTATTGGCCTCCTCAGATATTGCAGTGAAATTAGATTTAGGATATTTTGTGTTGGTGGTGTATCTTATTCTAGTATTGAATCTTGAGAAAGTGGCATAGATTTAGATGTTTCTAAAGGTTAAACATAAATGTTAAATAGGAAAAAATATTTGAATAGAAATAATGGTTGGCATATGGAGCTTCACTCCTATGATAAAATGGAAGTATCTTAAGGATATTCGTTGGGTTCTTTGCTTAAAGTTTTAGACCTAGTAATGATAGCACTTGAGTCAAGGCTTGTATTTTATAACTATGTATTTATGGCTTGCCCTGGGTTTTTTATTATGATTTTTTATCATTTTTTGTGATAAGTTATTAGTATTGGGATATGATTAAAATATACAAAAATATTATAATGTCTATTCATTTTTAAATAACCTTGACTAAATAATTATAGTATAAAAATATCTAAATAACTTTGACTAACTTGTCTAATAAAATAAATTAATTAATTAATTGACATTAGTAGGATAATAGAATCTATGCTCCCAAGATATTTTTCAATTTTGTTGGACACTACTCCATAAATAATATTTTATTTCTTTCAATATAACATAAATATCTTTTTATCTTCTTCAATATTTCTATTGAATTTTTTAACCATGCTTGGCTTATCTCTTTACTAAACTTTGTCAGCATTTGATAGGTATATTATTAATATAAACATTCCAACTTTAAGAAATTTTTAAAAATTAATGGTTAAGTAATGAATAAAATGGCCTAGCAATATAAATGGAGGAAAGATGATCAATAGAATTTGAAAATCCAAATTGTTTAAGAATAAAGAGGAATAGCTATGTTCTAAAAAAATAAAATTAAAAATTTAAATATTATATATAATCTAAGAATTATATATGGAGAATATTTTAAAATTAAAAAAATGAACATTATTTTTAAAATTTAGAAATTAATAATAATAAATTTTAATAATATAACAATATTATTTAATATCCAATCATTTATATATTAATATTATTATTTTAATTTACTATTAATATTTTTTAATTTATTTTATTCTATAATTTTATTTTATATTATTTAATTTTTAATAACTATCACCTACCGTCCTCAAAATCTCGGAAAACTTTTACTATCCCCTATCTAAGATTATAATTTTCTTAGAATTGAGAGTAAAACGAGGAGACAAAACCGCATGACCAAATGTTTTCATTTCAATAGGCACAATATTTTGTATTATGCCAATGTCATTGAGAAAATAAACGCAACTAAGCACAATATTTTCAAGTGGTAGATAAATAAATTGAATAATAAACAATTTCTGGTAGTGATTTTCACAATATGACCACTGAACGTTCGCACTGAAAGTGAATATGATAAGCTGCTTTTTAATGTTTAGATAAAAGAATGTGCTTTTAATGCATTTGTTATTATTCTGTGCATATCTGTGTTATAT
Source organism: Torreya grandis (assembly GCA_037957365.1). Taxonomy (NCBI): domain Eukaryota; kingdom Viridiplantae; phylum Streptophyta; class Pinopsida; order Cupressales; family Taxaceae; genus Torreya; species Torreya grandis. The sequence continues at coordinate 1,846,317 of JARHVA010003725.1, read as the reverse complement.
TTTTTATATTTATTAAAGTTAACCATTCTGTAATTCATTTCCCTATTTCTGAAAGGTTTGGAAACTGGCAGTTCAATGACTAGCCATTTCATATTCCATTTCATTATTTCTCAGCTCAAACGAACCACAAAACTGTCTAAGAGATTTTGACTCTCATGATTTTAAATGATAAAAAATGAAACTTCGCTTATTTATTTTCAGATAACATTTTAGGTGTATCCTCCTCATTATTAGCCTTGATAACTCCCAATCCTCTCCCCTAGAGCTAACAATTTCCGTATTTTCTGAAGGGTTTGGGAACTCGCAGTTCCAATGACATTTCTACTTTGGAAATCAAACCCAATCCTGCATCTTGTGAAACTCCTCAGCCCATTTATAAAACAGTTGTTTGTATCTCCTCATCCCAGACCTACGCATATCGCCTACAAATGTGTGTTTGCAGAAGAAATCTTTCAAATGTGTAGGGGTGACCTGTTCTGCATCAGCATGACCTAAATCAGAGCCAAAGCCAAACTTCCCGGAAAATAGAATCATGACCTCCAAAAGTCCGATGGCCCATAGAAAAGGTGGAACAAAGGCCATGGTACGTGAAAGACAGCACACGCCAGTTATAGATATTCTCACAATGCCAAAGAGATAATCTATGGCTACTTGATGAGAAGGATGTGATCTTTCAATTTGGTCCCTTGGTGTATGGTCTCTTCGTGAAGCATTGAACAGCCAGGTTCAACCTCATCGATAATCTTTTTAACAGAGTCCAAGTTTGGATGCAGCTACACCTGTTGCAGATTTTGTGGGGAGAGATTACGCTGAGCATAATTAGAAGCGCCTTAGATGAATATATAGCCACAACGGAGCTCACTTTAAAGCAATTGGTACAGACCTATACTCGGATATGGATAAATACGGATTTAGAAAAGCCTCTACTAGATAGTGTCCTATTTGAGCTACAAGAATGGTCTGAGAGCAACCTTTGGACTATATGAAACTATCCCGTCTGACCACATAATCTTCCATAAACATGGACATATAGATAGAGTATGAGCATTTGCAAGACAACAGCAACCACATCGTCTTCCATGACCATTTGCCAGACAACAGCAACCAGATTCTGAAGAAGCTTTTCGGGTGATTTGTTTTTCTCATCATCACAACACAAGAAAAGAAAGCAGAAGCATCTTTAATGGAGGCTAAACCTTACATTTCTTATCTCATTTCTAAGGACAAAATTAATTTTCATGATATCATACACATTAAAAATAAAGTTTGTATCTTTTTCTATTAATAAATAGCATTTACATGAAGGAAGAAGAATGCACAAGCCTCTAATGACGGTTCAACTTCGGCATTTCTTCTCCAATGTTTCAGGTAGAAAAAGCAAAAGGAATCTCGGGGCAAAGAATGGAATAACATATTGATGAGAATGCAAGGCGAAAAACACCACGCCCTCCATTTATGAACAAGCCTCTACATATCATATCATGGCATATAAAATATCAAATATATTATGTGGCTAAAATATATGTTTAAAGCATATTATAAAATTATATTGACTTGTGGAAACATAGAAATGGCTGCTGCAATGCTTATAAGTCTGGTTATAAGCTTTAGAGAAACACTTCCTAACAAGGTTTTGTAGATTTATATTTCCCATAGCGGCCCCCACAACAGCAACGGATCCACCTCATCATACATGATATCTTCCACTGGTTGCGATGTGGTATCAGTGGGATTTTTAACATCTTGAGCATCCTCAAATCCACCGCCTAGGAGGAACACAATCTTATCATACCCCGAACGCATGTTCATGAGTTCTTCTTGCGTGGCGACCAACTCGGCTTGCAGCTCAGCAATACGCTTCTGCATTTCATAAATTGTGTTTGCACACCCATGTACGGGGTCCTTCACTCTAGCCGTGGCTTCGTACACCATGCTATTAACTGCATCTGCTCTTTGTTCGGCCTTAAGACCCTAAGGCAACATCGGGTCAAAACCATGAATTCCATAAGTATACATGGCTTAAAACTCTATATATTTTCACTTGTTTTGTTATGAAAGAAAGGGTTTATAACAAATAGTCAAAATATTGAAACCCTAAGCCAAAATCATTAGTAATAATCTGCATAACAATTACACTCAAAGTTGCAGATGAGTCCATATACCATAACGAATTGTATCCACTAAATAATCCCATACCTTAAAAGAATCACAATAAAAAAGAGCAGAGTTCTATTTTGGAAACTACAATGATTACAGGCTATGAAACACTAAAACATATTGTTGGTGTGCAAAAAATTCCATGGAATTCGTAAAAAATTGAATTGGTAAAGGACGATTATGGAGGACAAAAATTACACAGCTTATATAAGTGTGGATAGTCGTTTTCAAAATGAGTTGGGACATTATTTCTCATATGTTTGTACTGTAGCAATGGCAGCTTTCTACTGTAGCCATGGTGTCTGCAATAAACATTTTTTTTTAACCAAATAAAGAAAGGGATCCAGTTTGATTATGACCTAATAAAGGTGATCTCATCTATGGTTAAAAAAGAGGTTAAAAAAGCATGCATACTCGAAGCAGTTTGACAATATGGCTGGTTCCGAACACACTCTGCACTATTACAAACTTGTGTGGATCATCTGGTGGAAAATGAGGAGCCAACACACATTCTTCTGAGCATTTTTTTCGGTGCACTCTACAAGCCGAACAAGCGGGAGATGACGTCTTTCTTTTCGCCATGCCTGATAGATGCTTTCCCAGGAATGCCCCGGTTTTATAGGAATTATTTAAATGCTGACGTCGGTCATATGACGTATTGGGTAAACGTGGAGTCTTTCGCTCAACTTCACCGCAGCTTCTTCCGCAACAATTCTTTCGACTAGTTTTGTGTCTATTTTGCTCGGCAGGACATTTTTTTCCTCTCCGTTGAAATTTTGTCATAGTAATTACTCAACTTCGGCTGACTACGATGTTCGGCAGATTGGCAAAGCCGCACGTCTCTTCAAGCCATGGGCGGAGGAGAAAGCCACAAAATCCGCCCTAATAAATTGTCGCTGGCACGTGTATTAAATGTCATTTTACTTAGTTATTCACCAATATTATTAGGATTTTTTTTTAAAAGACAAAGTGGTTTGGCTTTTAATAGGGTAGTGGATTACAATTGGAATTGGAATTATAAGGAGGCAAAGGGCTTTGAAGGGTGAATTTTGGATGCCTAGTTACAGCTGCATAATTTTGAGTCAAGAAAGAGTCACTAAAATTAGTGAAATTAAATGTTAATTTAGGAATATTAATTCTTGATGGTTGAGACATAATTGAATTGTTCTGAATCATGTTGGAATTACTTATAATTATATGTGGTGATCTCAAAATAGAAGGGCTAACACTTTGGCAAGTGTTAGATGTTTTACAAGGCATGATTTTGATAGTAGTGGCGTATTTATTTGTAAAATGTCTTACAACATCACCATAAGCATAAAGTACACTTAGATAGCCAATTTGGATAGTTTGAGTATCATGATCTTGATTATGATTATTCTAGTTTTGATTTTGGCCTTGTCCTTACTATTGATGTTGGTTATGTCCTTGGTTTTGATTGGTTCATTGTTCCTAATTATTGTACTTTGGAAAGGGGTTCTTATAGATTCCCATATCCTAATTAGTGTTGGGTGGTCATTTTTATAATTCAATTTCCCCTTTCTCAAGAAAATTTTCAATTAGGTGCCTTAGTTACATGCACTTATATATCGAATGACCAACTACATAATGGTAATCACAATACTATTTATCACAATATCAGGTTGGCTTAGGCTGACTTTCTGGTAAGGTTTTGGATTAGGCCACAAAATCATATTGGTTGTTACTAACTTTTGGAACGCATACTCAATGGACTCTTCGAGGTCATTGAAAACACTATCTTTTTATTATCCTCATCATCGAGGAGCTCTTTATAATGCAAGTTGATGTTAGTTGGGGCATTTTGAATAAGTGGTGGTTGCACTATTTGTACATGTATTACCTCTATAATCCCATTACTGACCATGTTTTTATTTTTAACAAAGGCCTTCATATTTTCAAGCGTGGTGGTCTTAATTAGCACTTGACCTTGGTTTGGCACTTGACTTTAATTTGGTAGTTGGGTTTGAGAATACATCTTTATAAGACCCTATCTAATAAGTGCTTTTTCTATCTACATCACTTTATCAATGATTTATTTGAATGCATTATCACAATTGAGTCTAATACTATGACAAATTTTGGAATTTATTTTTTTCATAATGATACCCACTAACTATGTATCTAAAAATTATGCAAGAAATGACTAGCCAAATCTCTCTACCATTGTAAATATGCTAATAATCTCTCTCCTTCTCATTGCTTAGCATTGTATAAATCAATGACCTTCAATTCATGTTCTATGCTGTAAGAGAAAAAGTTGACAAAATTTTTGGATAGGTCCTTGTAAGTAATGATTGATCCCTTTGTTAGTTTAAAAATCCATTATATCACTTTCCCACCTAAATAACATGGAAATAGGTGTAGAAAATAGACATTGTTGTAAGCTACTTCTTGGCATGCCATGAATGATTCTTGTAGATTTTCTATGAAAATGAGGTGGGAAAGGCACCTATAGAAAGCTAATATCAAACTAATAAGGGAATATGTCATCAAACTTATACTTTTTGGGTACTTGATTACTTGTTTGAAGTTCTGAAACTATATCCTTTAGTGTATTCTATTTGTGGATAGTGGGTACATTTTACGATGAAAAGAGGGCACTTTATTGGGTATTAGTGAAATTTTGGCCTTGGTTATAATTAGTGTAGGTGGGAATGGCTCCTCCTTACATGTTTATGTTAGGGATATTCACCCTATATCTTGAATTCTATGTTTAATGAGGGATATATTATTAGTTTGGATTCAAGTTAGAATAGGTGACATGTTGTTGATCCTAAAGAATTTGTTACAATGAATGGTAGGGGATTTAATGTTGGCCTGGAAGAGTCTATTATTGGTTTTGAGGAATTTATTATTGATTTGGAAGAAGTCGTTGTTATTTCTAGTTTTCAAGAGGAACTTATTTCCATTATGACTATTGGTTTGCAAGAGGAACTTGTTTCCATTATTGTTATTGGTTTGCAAGAGAAACTTGTTATTATTGCTATAAATTAGAAGAAGTTGGTAATGTATTTTGAAAATTATCCACCACCAACCATGGTGGTGGATTGTTTACAACCTATTATTTTGGATTGTTTGGTATCTTTTAGACATTAGAAATACTCTCTTAGTGAGTAAATAATGTTTGTTTCATATCAAGTACAACTTATTTTGTAACATTAGTTGGAATGGCTTGTTCAAGAGGAATTAATGGATCTATGGTAAATGTGTCTAAAGCTCTTTTTGGTTGTTCTAGAAATTTATTGTATTCCTCCAATGTGATATTATTGAATGATGTTGCTTCTAAAGAAGTAATTAAATCAATAACATGTTGATTGGCATATCATTGGTTGATTTGTTATATGATAAATGTAATAATATAACCAGTTAGGTAAGGATCAACCAATGGACCCTTCCCTTTGTTAGATGAAACGATGGTCAATTTTGGAATTTAATTACAAGATTTCTCTTGTGGTTGATCCTCTATTCATAAAAGGGTATGCAATTATTCTATTGGGAAATTGGGTGGGATCCTAGCTCCTTATTCTATCAACCTTAAGAGAGCCTCAACATGATCTTTTATAGGTTGATTTTCCATTTGACCTTAGCTTGATCCCATAATGGGAGGAAGGTCTTTGAATACTATAGGATGGTCCTCATTGTTTTCACTATACTTATAATTTCTAAGGGAGCCCAAGGGATTATAGAATTCTTCCTCAAAGCTAGGGTTGTAAGAGGCCACACTTTGTGTGCACCTAGGCATGCTTGAAATGGTCACTTCATCTTGATAAACATTTTTGGTCTATGTTATGTCTTGAATCTATCTCGAATCAAATTTTGAAATAAATTTGAATGGCTAATAATTGGGAATTGAATTATCCTAAAGAAGTGCAAGTTTAGAATGACATCGAATGGTGTTTGGTCTCTTTAGAAAATGGTTTGCTACAATAAATATTAAGTCTAAAAGATGGAATTTTTTATAATGTGATCAAGTGGTTTGAACCTTTAGAGTTTGCTATATATTGAATAAATGTTCTTAACCTTGGTTGGTCTTTGATTCTAATCTGGAATGAGACCATAATAAAGTCAAATGGTTTGAAATTTGGGAATTAGTTCAACACAAGAAAGTATGTGTCTAAATTAGAAATAGAATAGGAAATGTAACATTACCAAATGACATAAAGGCTATTTTTTCAAGTGGTAAGTGAAAAACTAAAAAAATGAATCAGTATAGTTCAAAAATGTGGATAGCATAATAATATCAAATGGAAATGAAAGGAGGATAAATGGTTCCTCGAAACTTAGGGTGTAGGTTAACACAAGAAAACTTAAGTCTGGATTTAGAAAAGAAATGGGCAGCATAACACCTCAATGTGTAAATAGGTGATAATGAATTTAAAAAAATTGGTCTAAGAACTTGGTGTATTTGTTTTAAAATGAGGTTGTAAACACAACATATGTTTCAATAAAAGTACATAAAAAAGAATGTAGAAACTAACATGGGTTATGAGATAGTCATTAAATCCTTTTGATATGATTGCCTTTAAGGTTCATTAAATAAAATATTACATGTTATTGGTAGGCTTTTTAATCCCACCCCGCTGCTCTCAAAGGTTCATACTAAAAGGTGAGCTTTGGGGTAGTTACTTTTACACCCCTACATCAATGATTTATCCATAGAAAATTTATTTATAGTCTAAAGTTTTTGATTAACACACAGATGGTAATGATATACCTTCGATACTTGGGAACTTTAGAATAATATGTCAATTAGATGCAAGGTCTTATGGGCCATTTACCAAAGGGTCTAGTACCTTTGTGACCACTTTAGCCAAGGGGGTCTCAATGAAGTGATATTGGTGAAACCAAGCTCTGAAGTGAATACCATCTAAAATACCACTAGCACTACTACAATTTGTATACCCTATTAGATAACAATTTTGGTATGATGCTAAGATGACACTTCCTAGGTCAACACATTCCTAAATAATAGTTTGAATGTGATGAAATCCACCCCACAAAGTCATAAAAAATGAAAAAGAGAAAGACATACTCGATCTCTAATTCTTAGGACCCCATGAATGGGAAAGATAAGACCATACATCATGTAAGATTTTGAGAGATAACAAGACAAGTATATAATTATGTTTTTGGTCACCCAGACTCTCTAAATGGGTAAAGGGGAGAGCATAGGCATGATGGTTTACAAACAAGTAAGAAATGGATAAACACTTGAAAAAAATAACTGAAACAAAAATGCTCTTAGGAGTACCAAATCAATGTGAATGTTGTTTGTTTAAGCACCAAATGGAAAAGTGATTGAAATTAGCATTTGGTTTAGTGTGTAAAAATAGCTTATTGGAATGTCAAAAACCTAAAAAATAGATATTTAGTAGTCAAATAGGGTTTAAAACATCAAAACAAATTTAAATGATGTTGTTTTTAACTCTTGATAAATTTCACACAAGGTGACTTCACCATTTAGTAGGGTAACTTCACTGATTACAAGTCAATTTCATTGTTTTACAGAAATAGATAAACATAGTTTTGGTGCCTTCCCTAATTAGCAAGACAACCTCACCAGTTACTAGATGAGGTCACTGTTTCCATAAAACATGGAATAAAAACACATTTTACCTTTGATTGAATTCACCATTTATATTTCAATTTCATTGATCTATAAAGTGACCTCATTGAATGGTATATTGAATTCATTACTTACAGAAAAGGATACAAAAATATCAAGGAGTGACTTCACTATTGTTTCTTCAACCTTGTTGATCTATAGGTTGAGTTCATCATTTTCAATGTGAGCTTGCCATTTTTTATCAAATACACAGAGGAGATAGAGTGATAAAAATGATTTCACTGATTGCATGAACAAGTTCATTGATCCATAATGTAACTTCATCATTTCATAGGGTGAATTCATTAGTCTATATGGTCACTTCACCATTTATTTAAAAATAAAAATATGATAAATTTAGAGGGAAAAAATAAAATCAACACCAAAATATAGTTTAATTATTTAATTAAAAGACTTAGAAAGGTCCAAAGGAGGTTTGTGAGATGCATGGTCCCACCAAGCATGCCATTATGCATAATAACAAACAAAGAGGGTCAATATAATGTTAGTGAATTAAATCCAAAATGAATTCAATAAATAGCATTCTATGCTTTCTGCCTAGGGTGATCTAGAATCACTAGGCAAGGAAATCAATAAGAGAAAATAAATAAGACATCTACTTTCCTTGAAAACCCCACCTATCAACTACTTTACAAATGTTTTTACTCAGTTTATGGAGTAGGAGTCTTTGTCAATGCATTTTTTCATTCCAATAGCATCTCCCCTTGTCCACCAATGGCTTGCACTAATTAAGATGAATAAATGGTGAGGCTTTTAGCATGATTGTGGCATTATATATTTACACTAATAAAGCTTGATAATTATTCATGGAGGCCCTTGTGTTTATAGTTTTCCTAAGATGATACCCACCATTCATCTCAAAATCAAGATGTGTGGTCCAAGATTGATTCAAATTTAGAGACCAAATGCACTTAACATTTTGGAAGAAGAGAGTAATTAATAGGCATGGCTCAACATTTTTAATTTTTATTGCATTTATAATGATATTTTGCATTTTTGACTTTATGACTAATGATGTCACCTTTTCAAATATTTATTGAATTTTCATTTTCCAAAATTAGATATCAACTAATTTTATATGGATTTTTTAATTAAACATTTAATTAGATTTAATTAGTTAATTAAATTTGATTAGAATTTTTTAAATGTTAAAATTTAATTAGTTACCATACACTATTGTTCAAAAACATCAATTTCTTAGATCACAATTTGACGGGGGATGATTTAGAAGAATATAACTATTGCATATAGGATAATGCCCCTATTAGGGACATATTAATGTGGATTGGCAATTGCATGTGATGTGTGTAGATGAATCAAAGCATTTCAATGGTTTTCGTCCAATTTGTGCATTATTTTAAGAACTTGTTTAGACTTGAAATTTCAACATAGTGGTGGTGATAATTGAGTATCTACATGACCATTATTAGTTTTACAAAGTAATTGATCATTTTACATTTTTTTAGGATGCCCATAGATGTAAAATTTTCATACAATTCCCTCTATATTAAACTAATTCCTAAAGTGTATATACTATACACTATTGTTCAAAAACATCAATTTCCTAGATCACAATTTGACTGGGGATGATTTAGAAGAATATAACTATTGCATATAGGATAATGCCCCTATTAGGGACATATTAATGTGGATTGGCAATTGCATGTGATGTGTGTAGATGAATCAAAGCATTTCAATGGTTTTCGTCCAATTTGTGCATTATTTTAAGAACTTGTTTAGACTTGAAATTTCAACATAGCGGTGGTGATAATTGAGTATCTACACGACCATTATTAGTTTTACAAAGTAATTGATCATTTTACATTTTTTTAGGATGCCCATAGATGTAAAATTTTCATACAATTCCCTCTATATTAAACTAATTCCTAAAGTGTATATACTATGATAGAGAAGTCAGAGTTCTAGGTGTACAATATGATTATCCTCTAATTTTAATGTTACATCCTCCTCCACTCCCACCACCACCATTATTGGATGATATGCTTATTCAATATTGCTATTTATATATGATTCACACACCTATTCAAGATCATTATTTATACAGGGTTGATACAACTATTTAGGATGATTATTCACAGATGATTGATACACTTATTCAAGATCACCATATAGAGTAGATTTCTACACATATAAAACATCTATTTGTATATCCAAATATTCAATGTCATTCATGTTATATATTTAATTATATGTCACATAGGCTCCAATATCCTACAATACATACTCAGTTAGCACTAAGTTTAGTGTGTTCCATAACAGACATATACATGAAACACCCTCTTAGTATACAATAGACACCATAATTCTTCATCTGTATAGAGTTACTCATCATAATCTAAGTTCAATTATCCATGATCATGATAGTTATGATACACCACATGACTCGTTATGAAATCTTGATCCACCCATAGTTGGTACCTCTCATACATGGTATAATATCCCTACACCATCTGATATATACATTTCTCATTACCCTACCATTGATGTTATCATTGGTTAGTTTTTATAAATTCAAAATATTCTAAACATACCAAAAAATAATAATAATCATAAAATACAAAAACTTTCAAATATTCAAAAAATATAAAATCAAGACCTAAGCATGACATTTATTTCTAGTTTACATTATTTACATATGTCATTTATCACATGTTCGATATATGGATTATTGTCTATATATACACATGTATATCATGGTATCTGAGTTTTATGTAGGACATACACACAAGACATGGACATATAGATATTTATCTTCACTCTACTCAAGGGCCATGTTGATACTAAGGGAATGTTGTTCAACAAGTTTCACTATTATAATTTATAGTTTTTATGACCTTTATACCATGTTGAGCTACATAGATTTGTTACATATGTATTTCTATTTATTAATTTATTACATAGTGATACATGATATACCATTATATTATGATGTGACATTGATATTTATGGATTGATCCACACCAAAAGGCCCAAAACCAAGTGTGTAGGTAGAAATTGAGTTTTGGTTGTGAAAAATCAATTCACCAAGATGTAATCATACATAATAATCAAAACACATTCAATAGAGCATAAGGCTTAATTACAATAAATGAAACTTATATTCAAAAGTGAAGAATAGTGAAAAAAATATACAATGTCTTACAATTTATGTGTTATAGAATAGATACATAGATAATTCGATTTATGTTATGATTGTGTATGATAATGACCTTACTACCTATGGCCAGATGTGTATGTTACATATTTAGCATGCAACTTTACAAGGGTAGTCATAAGAACTATTATATATTAAATGAAGGTAGATTTGACACATCTGAACCTCCTTGCATGTCGATGGTTAAGTTTCCAACTAGGTGATGAGAATTAATTCTATCATGTGATTCTTGACTATTTATTAATGGTTGTGATCCATATAATCCCAACTAATAGCTAATGGTGATTAATCCTAATATTTTAGGTTGGTATAGGGATACTAGTCAAGGCACATGGTTGGGGTAGATCGACACATGGTTATGTTAAAGTGGGGCATGATGGATTAGGTTAACCTATAAGAAGATCCATTAAGTCATGTAAGATTGAAAGTTAATTATTGTACAGTGAGATGCATAAACTATAATCTAAGGTGATCATTGCATGCAATTCTACAAGTAAGTGCAGGACTTTTGTGTTGGAGTATGAACAAGCTTCGTGTAGAAGAGGGCATAGTATTGTGTGAGAGGTGTAGGATATATGTATTATAACAAATGAGGAGTGTTTTTAGTTGAAAAAATCTTGCACATAGATCATTCACCCTTTATTGAATAGCACTAGTCTCCATTACGTCAATGTGCAACTGAGGAAACTACACTTGAATTTGTTGATAAGTGTACCACCTAACTTGATCATCATTTTTTCCAACCTTGACCACTTGTAAAACTTGATATGTGCCATGGAGGGTATGTGTATCTATCACTTTGATGATTTGGTCCTTCTCTATGGGGTGCAAGTGCTTGGGATTCAAATCAGAAGGATGATGTGTCATTTTTGGCTCAATAAGTAGTGGATTGTAAGGCTTGAGAAGTTCCACATTAAAGACTTGATGCATTCCCCAATATGAAATTAAATAAAAAATGAATGAATTCTCACCAACTCATAACATAGAATGTCATAAGTACCATAGTGTGAATTTTTGATATTTTGGTGTAGACCTTTGAAGCATTCCTTTTACAGGTGTAGCCAAACATTTGTTTCCAACATAGAATGTATTAGGTGTGTGATGTGTGTCATGTAACTCCTTATACTTGGCTTGTGTGTGAGATAAAATTTGATAAACATATTAATGAATAATTTGGATGTGTCTTGAAAACTTCTCAAATTTTTATGCTTCTCATTTTTATGTGTGTGACTCAATGTTGGCTGGTGCATAGTAGGATACATCTAGAGGTGTTGAAGGTTGAAACCCAAGACATTTATAGAATGGACTATGACCCATAAATATATGAAGGTATTTGTTATAGGCATGTGATCTGAATGAAAAATTATTTCCTTCCATAGAATGTAGTGGTGTCATTGGTTAATTTATTGAACAATAGCACACAACTCATTCTCATAATTTGATTACCTCTACACCATGTCACTAAACATCTTTGAGTGTTATGTGATCAGATGTCCATAGTGCATGAGCATTGCACAAAGTGTGTATTTAGATGTATCATTATGAATTTTGAAGGAATTTATAATTTTAGGCATTACAAGAATATGTGTTGTGCAGAGATGTTGCTTGAATTTATTAAAATAACATTGTTGTATGATAACCATTATTGTGTTGTGCAAAGATGTTGCTTGAATGTCTCAAGAGGATAACCATTTACCCAAAACTTAGTGTGGGAGAGATGCCTACATTTCTCAAAGATATCAATTATAGTGGTGTTAATACTTAGATAAGAAGAATCTTAATCAATGTTGTCCATTGATGTGGTTCTTGATGTAGACCGTGTAAGTAAGGATTATTGTGCATGACATTCAAATCATCATGAGTGGATGAGTGATGATGGTGGCATGACTTATCACCATACTTTTTATTTCCTTTATAATTATAAGGTATAGGATCCTTTGATTATTTAGTGGTCTTCTAAGGTTTCTTGATTTTTTTAGAAGTGTTTTTCTTCTACGTAGAAAGTTTCAATATGGAGTTGTTTGAGGTTTGGCCTTTGCACACTATTTTGGATGAAGAGGTAGAATGTTACTTCATATTTTCCTTGGCTTAGATCTTGAAAGTGTTTTGATATGATTACCCCAAAGTTTCATAATTAAATAACCCCATCTTCACATTGATATAATGCGAGATTCCAATGATGTACTTTAGCACCTTATGTTTTTCACTTAAGTTCTCCCATAGGCATGCAGAGTTATCATGTAATGTTTTTGTGTAGTCTTCTGCTAATTGATCCTTGCATTGACATAGTTTATTTAACCTAATGTATTCATATTCAAAGTGTCAAAGAGGGTAGTATTCCTCCTTTAATGCATTGATAAAATTCTTCCATGATTTGATTGGAACACACTCTTCTGCTACATACTGAAGGTCTCCTACTAGTGAACAATCAAAATGGACATATTCAATACTATGAAGGTGATATTATCAAGATAAATGAAATAGTTAAGTGAGAAGTAAACCTTGAGTTTTTTAATCTATAAATATAATGATTTGGCATCGATATTTCCTTCAAATAGAGAGATGTCAAGACTGACTTATACTTTGAATGGTGTTTTTTCCTGAAACCATTGTTAAACATACTATGGAGATGGATGGGAAGACATTGGGTTAAGTTGAATCATTAATTCATGGAACTGACCAAAATTTTAGGTGTGTTGTGCCTCTAGTGCATCAATGATGAGGTTTAAAACTTCAAGGGATACCTCATGTTGCTTCTCAATGTCATCCATCTTTATTTTTCTATAATGTTCTTCTAGAATTTTTGAGATAAAACTAATTATTACACCTTTTGTCTCTTATTGAGCTTTCATGTTTATAGGCATAAAAAGTAAAATAACTAATTGATCTCATACCAATGATCCAAACCATGGAGCCAAAGACCAAGTGTGCAGGTAACAACTAAGTTTTGGTTGTGCAGGTAACAACTAACTTTTGGTTGTGCAGATTGAATGCACTAAGATGTATTTAGAAAGAATAATCAAAACACATTAAATGGAGCATAAGGTTTTATTATAATAAATGCAACTTATAATTAATAGTTAAAATAAGGAAAAACTAGTATAATTTGTTATAACTTATGTGATATAGAATAGATATGTAGAGCATGCTATATATGTTATGACTATGTATGGAAACAACCTCACTGCCTATGGTCAGATGTGTATGTTACATATTAAACATGCATAATTATAAGGAATGTCACAAGAAATATTGTAGAGTACAATGAAGGTGCATTTTACATGTCTCACCCTCCTTGCATGCCGATGATAGAGTTTTCAACTAGTTGGTGACCACTAATTCAATCATGTGGTTCTTGACTATTCACTAATGGTTGTGATCTCAAAAATCCTAGTTGATAGCTAACAATGATCAATCTTGAGATTATCAATTGGTTTAGAGACATTAGTTAAGGAAAATGATTAGGTTAGGCTGACATGCAGTTATTTTAAATAGGGGCCTAATGGATTAGTATAGTCTATGAGAAGATGCCATAAAGGCATGCATGACTGTGAGTTGAGGAGTGTGTAGTGAAATGCATAGGTGATCATTAAATAGAAGTTTATGAGAAAACATGGGACTTATGTGCGAGATTATGATCAAGCTTCATGTAGAGGAGTGCAAAGGATTGTGTAAGAGTTGAAATTTATACATAAAATGAAAAATGATGAGTGTGTTCAGTTGCATTGAGCCTACGCATGGATCATGGATGATGTAGACTATTTCCTTACTCTATGCTCCATTGATGTTGTAACTCTTTTACATAATACACTAGTTTATGTTTGACTATTTGGTATAGGCCCTAGGCTTTTTTTGATGTGACATCTTTGTTTTCTATTATTTGTAACATTTTCACATCTCCTTGTGTGTTTCCTTTTGGCTTATTTGTTGTGAAATTTTATGTCCCATTGTATGTGGCCCTTAGCCTTATGCGTGAAACTAACATTTTCACTTTCCAAGCTTATTGTCATTTAAGGGTGCCATGATCTATATTATGCACTATTAATGCATAGTATTATTTAGTTACACTTATATTATGTACTTTGTTTATTTATCTATCTAGACATGACACTTATATTTCTTGCATTTCATATGTTGCATACATGCTTTGATTGATGCATACACTACTAGGATGACATATTCTCCACATGATCATATTATTTTTTGTAAATTTACACAAATTCAATCCACACTAATTGTATTCACCTTTTAATTAATTAATTTATTAAAACACAATATATATATATATATATATATATATATATATATATATATATATATATATATATATATATATATATATATATATATATAATGTAACTTCTAAATCTAAAGAGTTCATCTCATCAAACACTTCCTAATAGCTCTCCATAAATCATTAATAAATTTATTCTCATTGAATTTTTATGATAACTTAAATTACACAAAATAATATATTATTAATTCTCACATACCCTAACAAATATATTAGCTCAATCACGTGAGCACTAACACATGAATAATCTAACATCCCCCTCCCCTTAGTGTGAACATGGGGAAATAGTTATATCATGCATAATCATTTCTATGAAAACTTTCTTCAGACTAGGTACAACTCCATCATGTTTCATCTTTATCTTCACAAAGGTGTAGTTCCTAAGTCAAATTCTTGAGATAGTTTATGGACCCCTTTCCTTGAGCTTCTTGAATTATAAATTACTATTATTCATAAGTTGTTTAAACTAGTTGGACAATAATTCATATGGATTTTACCTTGAAATCATTATTTTTTACTTAAAGAGTGTGTGTCTCTTACAATAGGAATTTTTAAAACATGTTGACACTTTAATAGATTATTCAACATACCACAACATAATATGAAAAAAAACTCAAAATTAAAAAATTGATGACTAAAATTTTTTTCTCTTTTTTATCCTTTGTTCATGTTTGTTGCTACATAAACAAAAACATCATAGGCAATCTTCATTTCCATTTAAAACTGCCCTCTGATTTAGTTGATTTAAAACATACATTCATTGTGCCAATATAGTGAAGTGTGGTCCCATCATTAGTGGCTTATGAGAGGACATTAAATGTCCTCCAACCTCCTTTTACCTATGACCTCTATTAGACCTATTAATTACTCAACAAGATTGGAATTGAGGTTCATTGTCACTTCATTTAAATAAAAATTACCCCCTCTCAATTTTGATATATTCATTCCAATCCGGATGTTAGTTTTAACTGATAATGCATCCATTAAAATGAGATATATTATTTTAATTTGATATACATTTATTTTTATGATTCTCACATACAT
>JARHVA010003725.1:1637500-1825000 GCA_037957365.1 Torreya grandis | reverse complement strand
AAGAATAAACATACATAGTGATAATGTCAACATGGATGTTAGAAATTAGGCACGTAGATAATTGATCATAACTAAGTATTGAGAGTTGAATATAAATACTTTGGGAGGGATTCATGATGTCCATCATTTCATAAAAATGGCTAATTGGATGCATGATGTCTATCATGGCATCAAAAATGATCAAACATGTAGATGTCATGGCCATGATGCACACAAACAAAGAGCGTATGCAAAACATGTAAAACACATAATATAAAGTTGAGGGGAAACATTCAAAGGATGTGATCAAATGTCAATCAAACACATAGAATCATAAAATTAAGTATTATATCCACACACACAAAATAAATATTCAAATTTCCTCAAGGAAAATAGAGAATACATGCAATACATGAAGCAATAAATAAAACATGAAAATAATGCACATAATATGTAATTAATCAAATAATAATAATAATAATAATAATAATAATAATAATAATAATAATAATAATGGAAAAAAATTAAGGGTTCTAACATTTTTAATGGCATGAGAGAAGGAGAAAGAATGTTTGTGTGCTCAGGGGAGAGTTTCAGAACTACAACTAGGGCTAGAGTGATAACACATGGTCAAATTAGGGGTGATAGGAGTGAAAAGTGGGGGAAATCATGGTAAAAAAAATAAAGAGTTTTGTTGGAAGAAATTGGCAAAGAGAAGGAATGGTAGAGTGAATCAGAGAAGTCAGGAAAGATAGGCACCTGGTGGAAAGCTAAACTTATTGGGAATAAGTCACAAGTCCCTAAGAAGACTT
Source organism: Torreya grandis (assembly GCA_037957365.1). NCBI lineage: Eukaryota > Viridiplantae > Streptophyta > Pinopsida > Cupressales > Taxaceae > Torreya > Torreya grandis. Next base: position 1,824,209 of record JARHVA010003725.1, on the reverse strand, counting down.
TACAGGAGGTGACAGGAGGGAAGATAGTGGGGACTAGGACTAATATGGTTCCTTTTGGATGAAATATTATTTTTAGGGCTTTTGAATCTGGCATAAGCATAAAGAAAACCCTTGAACATTTTTTAGAGGGTTTGGGGGATGGAGTGAAGATTAGATAAGTGATGGTTTTGGAATGGAAATTGAACCTTTTTGTGGAGAAGTTTAAGCTTTTAATGTAATGTGCCCTAATTTGTACATGCATAGTAAAATGGCCAAAAATCATGGAAATATACTTGTGGGTGCAAGCTAATTGGGGCTCTAACTTAAAGGCAATTTTTTTGCCTAAGGGTTTATTTATGGTGTTGTTTAATTCTTAAGAGGAAAAGGAGAAGATTTTGAGTAATCCTTTCTGGTATTTTAATGGATTTTTATTATGGTTTCAAGAATGGATCCCTAATTTTGATCCATTGGTGGCCCAAAAAGGGATTTATTCAATTTGAGTTTGATTTTATGGTTTTCCCTTAGAATATTGGAGAAAATAATTTTGGCAATGTTGGGAGGTTTGGTTGGCCTTCTGATCAAAGTGGATGAAAAGTCGATAATAGGAGGATGGGAAGCATATGCAAGGGTAAGAGTTGATTTGGATTTGGATAAGGAAATTCTATAAATTATTGTGATTAAATTTAAAGTATGGGTTTAGAAGCAAAGAATAGATGTGGAAAAAAATTGTTGAAATGTTACAAATGTCATCACCCTGGTCACATCCATAAATTATGTAAAATGGGTAGGAGTTCCCCTCAAACCAAATTATTGACTGTTTATCCTAAGTGGAGACTAAAAGATTAAAAAAAGGGGGTTTCAGAAAAGGAGTTTTAGAAGGGACAATCTTCTAGAGTCTATGGTTGGGAAAGAGGAAGCAATGAAGTCTATGTTTTTGAAAATTGGTGAAACAAGGTGTTGCTTGCCAAATTGGGCTCCAAAGAGGTAATCTCTCTAGCCTTAATGTAGAATAGTTATGATTTAATTGAACAAGAATCTCAATCTATAATATCTTTGCTAAATCAAACCCACCAAAATTTGGTAAATAAAACTCGATTAGGGGAGGAGGGAGTGGGGGAAGTAAAAAAAGGAGAATTGGAAGAAGGTCAAATAGAATCAGAAGGAGAAGAAGATGAAGATGAGGATTCAAAAGGGGAACTAAATTCTAAAGAAGTGTTGACAATCTCTCAAACTCAATGTTCTCTTTCTCAATTAAATTGGGGTCCGAACAAGAAAAAGGGTTGGAAATATAAAAGGATAAAGTGGTAGGAGAAATGTTTGGAGGAAAATAAGGTACTTTGGAGTCATATGTTGATCCTACAAGGTAGGGGTGGAAATCCCCTCTAGTTTTATGAAGGTCATCTCATGGAATGTTAGGGGTCTGAATGACCCTAACAAGAGGTTCTTGCTTAAGCATCTCCTTAATGTGTAAAATTCAAATGTTGTGCTACTTAAAAAAACTATATTGAGTTTAGAAGAAGCATTGGTTTAGATGAATTATAGTTGGTATCATTAGTAAGGTTGGTTTTTGGAAGAATTAGGGGATTCAGGGGGGTGGTGATTTTGTGGTGTCCTTTCTCTACTAAGTTATAAGTAGTGGAAGCTATGAGTAATTGGAAGTTGTGTAGAATATCAAGTTTCAATTTGGATATTCAATTTTTATTGTTAAATGTATATCATCCTCAGGGGGTGAATTTGAATTCTTAGTTTTGGATGGATTTTTATGATGTTTTGAGTATTTTTTCGATGGAAAAAGTTGTTTTGGGGTTCATTTTAATGTAGTGTTGAATTTTAAAGAAAAAGGGGTAGAGCACAGTTTGGCTAGCAAGCAATTCAAGGTTTTGATGGGTTTATTCTTAATAATGACCTTGAGGATGTGAAACAAAAAATAGGTTGGTTCACTTGGAATAATAGGATAGTAGGTTTTGAAAATATTTCTAAGCATCTAGCTAGATTTTTTGTCTCCTCTAACTGGATTCAAAGCAAATAGAAGGTGGATAACTAGGTGTTGTCTCATTCTAGTTCAGATCAATTATCGATAAGTTTAAAAGTAGAATGTGATAAACATCCTAAGAGGTTCCCTTTAAGTTTGAATTAATGTGGTTAAGAGACTCATCCTTTTTTTTTGTTAATTTAGTAATGGTGGAAAATGTGTTCTTTTCCCTCAAGATCCCTAATGTATCAAATGTGTAAAAGGCTTAATTTTATTAAGGGAAGGCTTAAGAAGTGGAATGAAGATAATTTCAAGAATATATTTTAGGAAAATTTGAGGGTTAAAATAGATTTGCATAATTTTAATGAACAAGTTTCTCTAATTGGAATGGATGCTCAAGGTTATGCTAAGGAAAAATTGTTGATGAAGGATTATGAAGAGTTGTTTTAGCAGGAAGAGATTTTTAGAAACAAAAAAATAGAGATAATTGGCTTGAATATGGTGATATAAATTTGGCCTTTTTCATCTCTCAATCTAAGACAAAAGGAAGGTGACATAGATAGATTATGTAAGGTCAGAGAAGTGAGATTTTTTGGGGTCCCCGAAGGAGATAAGGGCAAAGGCTTTTACTTTCTTTCAAGATTTGATAAATAGAGAAAACTTGTCTAATTTGGAGGCTCAAAGATCATTTTTGTCTTTTGTGCCTCCTTTGATTACAAAGGTAATGAGTGATAAATTATTAGATCCTTTTTCTTTGGAAGAAATCAGAATGGTTGTGTTTTTGATGACAAAGGACAAAGCACCTAGTCTAGATGGTTTCCTGGTGGTGTTTGTTTAATGTTTTTAGAAGGTGGTGGGTGAGGATGTATGAAAAATGGTGAAAGAGTCCTGAATAAGAAGGAAGGTAACCCAGGATTTGAATGTAACTTTATTTTCTATGTTTCCAAAAGGGGAATCTCATGTCTCTTTTAGTGATATAGGCCAATTGCATTTTATAATATAGTAAAATAATATGGCTAGTAGGCTTAAACCTCTTATTGATGTTTTGATTTCTAAAGAACAAGGGAGTTTTTTTCTCGGTAGGAATAGCCAAGAAAGTATCATAGTGTCTCATGAGATTATTCATTATCTTTCTCATAATTGTTAGAAAGGGATGTTGGTTAAGTTAGATATTAGTAAAGCCTATGATTAGGTGAATTGGTACTTTATGTTGAATATTATAAGAAAATTTGGTTTTAGGAAAAATTGGTGTGATTGGGCTTTTAATTGTATATTTGGGCCTAAATTTTTAGTTTTGATTAATGGTAGTTTGACAAAAAAATTTAAAGCTTCACAGGGCTTGAAGTAGGGAGATCCCCTTTCCCATTTTATTTTCATTTTGATGGTTAGTCAAAGTATTTTTTAGGCTAAATTAATTATAAGATTAAAGGGTCTCAAAGTGGTGGATAATGTGGAAAGTCTCTCTCATCATCAATTTATAGATGATACCTTCCTTTTTGGATAGGCTTTAGTTGAAGAAAATAAAGAACTAAAATTGATTCCAAAGTGATATGAAAAGGATTCTAGGCAGTTGGTCAATGAAGCTAAATCATATAGTTAATTTGTAAATTATGATTAGTTGGTTCAAAAACATTTGCCTAGGATTTTGGGTTTTAAAATTGGAAAGCTTCCTATCAAATATTTAGGAGTTCCTCTCTTTGCTAGTGAAATAAAATTAGGTTTTTGGAATGATCTGGTTCATAAAACCAAAGTGTGATTATCCTCTTGGAAAGGAAAATGGATTTCCTTAATGAGACATATCACTTTGATTAAGGTGATCTTAAGTACACTCCCAACTTATTGCTTCTCTATTTTTCACCCTCCTATCCAAGTTATCATGTCTATAAATAAGATAATGAAGGAATTTTTATGGCAAGGGATAGGAGAAGTTAAAAATATTACTCTGATGAAATTGGAGAATGTTTACAAAAGGAAATAAAGGGTAGAGTAAGTATTCAGGAACTTCAACTCCATAATTTGGATTTAGGAGCTAAGCTAGTCTGGTTGATGATTTCCAATTCTAAAAGTCTTTGGTGTTTTCTACTTTAGGCTAAGTATCTAAGATCATAGGATCTATAAAGTGTGGTTTCGGTGCCTAATCTACCTAGAGGCTCTCATGTGTGGAATTTTTAACTTAAATACAAACCAATTATTTCTCAACATTTTTCTTGGATAATAAATAATGGTAGGAAAGAAGATTTTTGAAAGATTATTGGAATGGACATAGACCGCTAGTAGAAAACTTTAAAGGATTAGAGATGATATAAATTTTGAAAGGTCTTTTGAGTAATAAAGTGGTGGTCATTTATATTTTTAATCAGTTTTGGTTAGGCCAGGTAATACATGAAAAAGTTTGGTTAATCTTTGGATCCCATAGGAACAAGAAAGGGATTTGGAGGCTTGATTTTTAAAGAGGAAAAATTTCCTAAATAATAAAGATGATTAGCTTCATTATATTGGAATAAAAATAGGCATTTATTCATTCAAACTCAGATATCATATGGTGGAGGTTGCATATGAGTCTCTGTCTTGGGCATGCTTTTTATGTTGGGGCAAAGAAGGCTTACAAAAATATGGGGCTTTTGTTTGGATGGAAGTTTAAAGTTTCATTCTAATTTAGGAAAAATTGAAAAAAAAATGGGAGAGGTATGTCCTTGAAGGTGATGTATGTTTAAATTAGAAGAGGAGTCAGTGAATCATCTTTTGTTTGAATGTCCCTTTGTAGTTTGGTGTTGGGTTTGGTTATGTAGTAAGTTTAATTGGTCTTGGGCTTGTCCCTCTTCAGTAAGGATGTATTTATCTTCCTATTCAATAGGTGATGTGAAGCATTACTTATATAATCTTTGGAGGTGTAGTCTAACAATCTTGATCTAGAATATCTGAAAAGAGCATAATACCCATATTTTTAAGATAAAGAGAGACTTATGCATGTGATGTTATGGGAAATGGAACTCTCTATATTAGAAGTATTTTATTCATAACTAAAGAGGAAATAAATATTTCTATCCCAATAGGATATGCAAATGTGTGCTAAATGGAAATTTATAGTTCCCCCTCCCATTAAAGGGTCAATTGTAGATAAGTCTAAAAATAAAAATAGAGCTTCAATGGTTTGGAAGCCCCTAAATTTGGGTTGGTTCAAGTTAAATTTTGATAGATCCTATCATGGTATTTTAGGGGATATAGGAATAGGTTGTATGATTAAATATTATAGTGGCTCTTTGATACAAGCAGCTTCCTTCAATCTCCTTGACGAGACTAATAATTAAGCAAAAGCACAAGTAATCATGGTAGGGATTAAGTTAGATCTTGAATGTGGAATAGAGTGTTTAGAAATAGAGGGTGATGATCAAGTTATAATCCAAGTTATCTCTTCAAAACACTAAATCATGGTATTTGGAAAATATTATGTCACAGGATTGGGTGAAGTTGGAGCTCTTTTGTATATAGTCTTGTGCCTATTGCTTTCAGGAAATCAATAAGGTGTAAGATTATCTAGTGAATGTCAAGATTGATTAAAGGGAGGATGAAAGGGTAGATAAATTGAAAGAGCATTGGTTAGATTACCATAGGATAGAAGTGGTGGAGTTAAGATTATTAGTCTTTTTGAGGCTTGTGGGAAAAGGTGGTGGATCTTTTAATGATGGTGGTTTGATTATTATGACATGGTATTTGATGCGTAATCAAGTTAGGGAATGTGTTATCCTTGGGAGAATGGATTTATTAGTTGTGATTCCCTTTTTTTAAGGCATTATACATTTATCTAATGGAGATTCTAAGTTGTGGATAATGGAGTCATAGATTTTGGAAACCTTAGTGTGGCTACTTTGTTTTGGTGGTGTTAAGTCTAAGGAGATGGGCTTCATAGGTGGTGTGTTGAGGACGTGACTATAGAATGTGTTTTGGAATCTATAATTGGAATTTTTAGAGGTAATTGAAAGTTTTTATGGCATATTTATTAGAAGAAAGTACAAGGGTGAAGGTGAATTTTGACCTAGCTACCCTGTTTGTTGGTAATCTATTTATGGTAATTACAAACAAAGATTAGGTAAAATATTTGGTTGTTTTCTTTGTTTGGATAGATTATAGGGTTAATATTTTTTTAGAGTATAAAAATTTAGGAATATACTTTTACCAAGATCCCCTTCTCATAGAAGGATGATCTCAACTTTGTCCCTATGTCAATTTTTAGGGCTTTAGAGGAGACATTTGTTACTCTTTTAAATTTTTTTGAAGTGGATTCATTATGTTTTATGGAAGAGAGAGAGAGAGAGGTAGAAGCAAAGGGAGTGGTTATTACAAATTTAAAATAAATTCCAGCCCTTCTCCCTTTGTAGAAAAATGGAGAGTTGTGTAAAGGATATCGATGAGGATGCAAGTGGTGAAATGGTTGATTTGGAGTTTGGCTCATGGTATATTTTAGGAACCTCCATGGTGGGAGGATAAAAATTGTAAGTTTAAGGAATTTAGGGATCACATGATGTGGTATAAATTATAAAATTCTTCTCTACTTGGGGTGTTATATGGAGTTTTTTTTAGGTAGGTTTAATGTTGAAGGTGTTTTCTTGTCTGTAAATGGTGGAAATTCAAAGACCAAAGGTACTAGAGAAAAATTAGGATTAGAGAATCATTCAAGTTCATGGTGACACTCGAGCATGACCAGGTCATTCTAATAGATTAGATGGTGGTTTTTGTTTTTTTGTTTGGTATGTAGAGGTTTATAAGTTATGATAGTATTTATACTTGTAGCATCTTTTCTATGTTATTAAGCTTAAGTATTTAAACTAATTAATGGAAATATGTCTTTTCTATATAATGGTGGTTAAATACCTTAAAAATTCATTCATTAAGCTAGACCAAATAGGTTTTTTGAGATATTATATTAATGGGAAAGACCCTAATAACCATGATACATATCTAAAAAAAATGTAATAGATCAACATATTCAGGTTTACAACATGATTAAATTCAATAAATGAGATAACTAATAAAATTTTAAGGTGTTATTGCATGATAAATATCAATAGATGTAATTCTCTTCAAATAAATAAGTTGTGAATACGAAAAGATATCCAAAAAAGATAAAACTTGTATATAGGATGCCCTTAGTGAGCTCATTGGTGTATTTACATATTTTAGAAAGCCTATGTGTGGTTTTGAAATGATTAATGATAGTTTGAGTTCACTAGGACAATAGTGGGGGAATGGAAAATAGAGTAGGATTCTCCTTTCCAATGAGGCATTATTATCTTAATGAAATTTTTGAATGTGATAGTGATATCACCTACAATGAGGTTTGTAAATGGTACCCCATATGCTCTATAGCCATTCATGCACACTTTTGAATCATATATTATATAAATTAGCTAAAATAAGTATTGAATAATTGTGAACAAATGAACTTATGAATGAAAAATTAAACATAATAATGTTTAGGTCCTGATTTTGGTATTTTCTAAAATAATTTAATATTTTTATATTTTTGCACATATATGAACTAATAAGACAAAATAAAGAGAAGGATACTAATTAATGAGTCTTTCATGGGACTCATAATCAATAAGCCCTATGTCAAAGTTATAAATAGTAATCTTCCATGAAAGTAAAAGGCTATGCTACTTGATTTAACTATTTTAGGAATAATATAGTTTTATTCTTATTCTAGTTAAGGGTCTAGAACAGTAAATCAATAAATAATATTGCAATAATTACAATCCTATTTGTATAATTTTATTTATCTTTTGAAGCTTTCTAAAAATAGTAATAAATTAAGAGAAATATAATTTACCTTAAAATAGGTTGAAACAGTTGTTTCAAATTCTAAAACTAGTTGTATAGGACTAAGATAGTGTCACAAATTAGAATCTAGCTTTCATTTAGTGAAAGGATAGGAGCAGTAAAAATAGGACACTTCAAGGTTTGATGTTATAGTCCACTCCTGCTGCTATTGTCCAAATTAGTCATAGAGATCTAAGTTTTTTGGGTTTTATTTGTTGTCCCTATGTGATCCTGCCTATGAAATTTTGAGTCTTGAATGTCAATAGAGCTCTATTGACAAAATTTGAGAAAGAGGGGGGGTTAGTGTGTGTAAGATTCATTGAATGTATATCCACACCCCTTAAGTGGGCATGTTGCCTACATACCAATACTCCAATGAGGTATCAAACCATATGTAGTTCTCCCACTTGATGTGCTTTGTGAAATAGTGTAATGAGGATGCAAAAATGCCAAATTGAGAGTGCTTGAGATGGCTAGGGGTTGGTGTGAGGATTTGAATATGTTTGCAGCTATGTTGGGTGATTATATATAGAGAATAGGAAAGTTTACCTTAGTGGTTTATTTGTATTCTTTCTTGTTTTATAATATTTGTCACTTCCCTTTGTAAATGACCTTTGGATGGACTTTATATGGAAATGTTGCTCATGGGTTAAATGTATTCACATTAGGTTGACATGATGAAAGATAGGAATCATATGAAAATGGTCATTTGGGCTCAAAATGTGATTGGACAGTAGCACCAAAAATGGGACACCCTAGGGTCTGATGCTATAGTCTAGGTTTGATGATCCTATTCTATAGTATTGAGACTTAGGGTGTAGCATTAGCTTGCAAAATAGAGTCTAGTTGAGTTATAATGATGATCTAAAAGGCTATAGATGACTAGGAATAAGAAAAAATGTGTCTAAAAGGGTTATGATAGCATGCAAGAAGGTCTTATGGATAGGGTGTCAAAAGCCACACTCAAGCTACCAGTTTGGGAATTTTATATGACTAAATTTAACCCCCCCCCTTATTATAGTGATATAACATATCAAAATACTAGGATAAAGGAAAAATAAAAAGTGTACATAAACTTACCTACAAGAGTAAAGTCCATGAGGTTGTGTGATACTGAGTGTGCATAGAGATAGCACATCATTAAGTGTAAATTTATAAGAGAGAAACAAAGATTATATTAGTTTTTACTAGACATGCTATGTCTAAAATAAGAATGTATAAAAGTTGGGTAAAAGAGAGAGGAAGAGAAAGGAATGAATACACCTCATTAGGTATGTGAACCAATACAAAACCTATTATAATGTTGAGTGATGTTGAGTATGATAGATATGTGCTAGGTATGTGTTTTACTAAAATTAATATTGTGAATGGAGTTGAGTGCTCAATTCCTTGAGAGTGACTCAAGAATTCAAAGGCTGGCCCTTTGGCTCCATCATCGCCTATTAAATAAAGTTATGTTATCATGCATGTGTTAATCAATGCTTGAACTATGTGTCCAATCCCTTTGAGTAGGTGGCTCAAGAATACAAAGGCTAGCTATTCCTTTGGCTCCATCATTTCCCATTAAGTGAATCTATAAACTGATACCGGTATGAATGTGTGTCATATGAGATGGCTCCTAAATCCCATGAATGTTTTAAAATCTGATAATGTGGCATGGGTAGCTGAATGTGTACTAGAAACTAGGAAAATCTTGGCCACTCTAAAAGGTGGAGATTAGGCTTGTATGAAAACCATTTCAAAACTAGGAACTAGGCTTATGTGGAAGCCACTCGAGAATGATGCTAACCACCTTCAGATGGAATAAGGCACACACTAATGAAAAATTCTAGGTAATATACTAAACTCAAAAATAAAAGAAGTAAAATGTTCCAATCACTAGTGTCTATAAAAAGGATTTTAATTTGGAAGTTATACCATCTGCCTAATCTAAAACTAGAAGTGAGAGCCATCATGTTGTTTATGATGCCCCCTATATGTAGATTATTTGAGAAAATGGTATTGAAACTATTAATTTTGAATTGTATTGTTCCTCATAAAATTTTAATTGAACTTACCTTTCTGTCTATTTCTCAAAAATCTAGGTTTATTTTTTGTTTGGATAAGAGCATTAAAAATAAGACGCCTTACTATTTGGTGTTATTATCCAGGTCTAGCACTATTTTCCTTTCCTAAATCTAATCACTATTCTATAATTATCACTATTTTTTTGGTATGTTCTACCTAGTTTAATCTCTGATTATTGTTCTAAGTGTTTTGAAAACTAATTTTTTGACCGATAGGAGGCTTTGATCTCTATGACAAAACCCCTAATTATTGCCCCATCTTCTGAGGGTAGGAATGAAGACCCTATAATGACTACCCTTAGAAGAAAGACCTATGAAAGTGTGTTATGATATGAAATACATGATATAGGAATGATAATAAAAAATATGTCTCAAGATATAGCATAGTTTGTATTAAAAATTTGTCAGATCAATAGGGCTATGCCTAGATAGATATAACAATGTAATAGCATGTAAAATGTATTGAACTAAAACTAAAAAAGTCTAGTTAGTTTTTAGTTTGTTAGTTTTCAAAGAGGGATTAAGCATGATATCCATCATAGCATCCAAGAAAACAAGATAATGCATGATATGGATAATGGAATTACAAATAATGAGAATCAAACAAGTAAAAATCATGCAAGGCAAGAAGTACACAAAAGTGGCCAAGGGGCCAAGAAAACAAGGGACATGGGCACATGTCACTCAAACTAGGAAATCAAGCTTATAAGGCATGTTCAAATACCCACATACACATACAATTGAAAACATGTAAGGTTGGCACAAGGGCCACAAACACATAGAAGAGTACAAGTAAAGGACATTGACAAATGTCCTAAGGCACACACAAGAGATATAATACGAACTGAGAAATGAAATCACATCTAGATATGCAAAGCAATAAAGGAAGACATGTAATATGCTAGAAATACAATCATATATAACTAATCAAAGCAATAATTGAAAGTATGCAAGACATGTAGTACAATACTAGGTATATGCTAAGAAATACACAATGTTATATGCTAGTGAATGTTGATAGAGTAATCTATATAAGCTAGTAATTAATGTACACCATCATGATAACTATAGTGTGTGGTGTAGGAATTACATAACTTGGATGGTATATTTATGTATAAAATTCCCCTGGTGGGTAGATATATCAATGTATGTCTCAAATGTAGAAGTAGGATGCCCTCTCAATATGTAGAGTGAAACAATAAAGGATCTGGATGCCACTGCACACACTCAAAGAAAATAAAGTGAAGAATGGTATTATAGATAAATTGACAATCAATAGCATATAACAAAAAAATGTAAGTCTAGCATGGTAGTAAAAATGTAAAGCATGGAGAATCGATACAATTGAAATGTTTTTGGTATTTTTTATTTCTTTGAATGTTTTTGTATTTTGAAGTGTTATATTGTTTTTTTTTTTTTTTTTGAAGTAAGCTATGTACAATCAATCATAAGGAGACTATGTACAAGTAAGAAAAAATAACATATATACAATTAAGCAAAAAAACTATGTACAAGAAAGACTGAGGAGAACCGATACTAACCAATGATTCTCATAAGAGACTCCCTATCATGGTGTCTTGTATCAAACAAAAGAATCATTCCTAATTTTAAAGCATAAGAGAATGGATGTGAATATGACTCTAAATATTCTGATTCATTGTGGGTATCTTGGAAATCATAATAACCCATATTGTTCCATTGATCATTATCATCTTGATTTTGAACCAATGGAATGCTAGTGTTGACTTTTGTTATAACTGAATATTTTTCTTTGGTAAGTTATCTATGAATGATTTGCCTTAAGATGTTCAATAAATACCAAACCTTGGTGATAAACATTATCAACTACTAGAATAGGAGTAGTGATACCTTGAGACTGTTTGCCCAACCCTTGACCTTGATAATCAAACTGTTGTAGATATTTTTGACAAAACCTATATTGCCTTGAAAGTTGATCCTCATTTTGGAGAGGTAGATTTGCATCTTTTTCATGTTTTACCTATGCTTTTTCTATTATTTGTTACTCTGATTTTTATTTTTAATCTTTTGTTGTTCTGAGTTATGCTTTGGTAACCACTTTTGTACTATTTTTGAATTTGACCCTTTTTGAATGTGTTCCTGTGGCACTATGGATAGTTTGAATGATTTACCTTATATAGGGTCCTCATTAACAATTATCTATTATATATATTTTTTCAATGTCAAACATGAATCTGTGTGATGCCCATGCATTTTATGATATGCACAATAATATATGGATCTTCTCTTGGATGTAGAGGAGGTAGTTTGATCAACTTAGATTTAATCATTTCCCTTGGTACCTCACTTGAACTCTTATTTTATCTTTGAATGCCTTTTGAATCACTAGTTGTAGAGTTAATTTGTTTTGATTTTTTTTTTGATATGTAGCATTGTTTGTAACCAATTGACTAGGTGAAGGTGCATATACATAATTGACATTAGGGTGCCTTTTAGGCTTATGTATTATAATCTGAATTTCCAATATTGTGATATTTTCATGTAATATCTAATTCTATGTTTTTAAATCTGAAATCAACTTGCTCATACTAGTGATTTGATCCCTTAGAGTCTCACAAGTACAAACCCTAGTTAATTCTAATTGAAAATGTAAGCACATATGTTGAATAGGATTTAAAGAAGCTATAGGCTGAATGTATGCATTAGGAACAATGGTATAGGCTACCTCACCTTTTGGATGGGTGATAGCATGGACCTAGTTATAGGTAAAGTAACTATCACCCTCTTGTGGGAGAGGAGGGGAAGGAAATTCTTTCTTGGGTATAAGGCATGACATTGAAACTTAACAGGTGGTTGTTAGCTTATGCAATAGATCCTTTAAGTATGTAAGGATTTTATTCTTAATTAAATTTCACATAATATAGAAATAACATGTTAAATAAGTAGTGAAATAATGTATTAAGGAAAGGTAAACATTGTTTTGAAGGAAAGGGATCTGAACATGTTTAACATTACATTTCTTAATATCATCCCATATTATAAAAAGTAAGCATGAAAGGGAAAGAATTAAGCTTTGAATTAACATATAATAGACTTCATCATTCATATGCATGAGAGGACTGAGTATGGACTCCTTATTTTTTGCAAGAAATATTATGAAATGAGTGAAATCCATTTTTGATTTTATATGTGAAATCTAAGTTAAATGTAAGGTGATACCTCAAGTAGACAAAGGGATCTATTATATGCAACTAGGGCTTAAAATAAAATTATTTTAAAAATTACTATGGAAATTTTAAAAAATTAAATGTGTAATTTTGATTTAAATATTCAGGAAAAAATCAAAAAAATATTAGAAAAAATAGAAGGAATTTTCCCTAGGGTTTCTAGAGTTTTGTGCACAAAAGGACCTAGTAAATTTAACTAGGGTTTGGAATAAATGATTTTTAAAATTAATATGGTAAATTTAAAAATTTAAATGTATAATTTAGATTTTAATGTTTAGGAAAAAATATAAAAATATTGGAAAAAATTAGAAGGAATTTTCCCTAGGGTTTCTAGGGTTTTTATATGCAAATGAAGTAAGTTGGGTTCACCAAATGATTTACCTATTTTGATAATAATGGAGTTTTATTCCTATTTTATTTAAGGGTGTGAAATAATAAATTATTAAATAATATTATAATAATTATAGTATTGATTTGCATAATTTATTATGTCTTTTAAACCTTTTTAAAAATAGCAATAAATAAGGAGAAATGTAACTTAGCTTAAAACTAGACTGAGATGGTTGAGACAAAGGATGAAACTAGCTATGTAGGACTAAGATAGTGTCACAAATTAGAATCTAACTTTAATTTGGTGAAAGGGCAAGAGCACCAAAAATAGTATGATTTAGGTTTTAGCGTTATAGTCCATTGTTGTCGTTGTTGTCCAAACTAGTCACAGAGATCTAATTTTTTTGGGTTTTATTGGTTGTCTTTATATGAATTTACATATAAAATATTAAGTTTTGAATTTCAATAGAGATCCTTGTAGAATTGATTCACTATTGTAACCCTACACCTTCATTCTGCTTGATAAAACTTGAGAAAGAGGGGGGGTTAGTGTGTGTAAGATGCACTGAACATGTATCCACACCCCTTGTGTGGGCATGTTGCTTACATACCAATACTTTGAAGAGGGATAAAGCCATATTTATTTCTTCCACTTGATTTTATTTATGAAATAATGTAATTAGGATGCCAAAATGCCAAATTAAGAGTGCTTAAAGTGGCTAAGGGTTGGTGTGAGGGTTTGAATATGTTTACAGCTATGTTGGGTGACTGTATGTAGAGAATAGGAAAGTTTGCCTTAGTGGTTTGTTTGTATTCTTGTTTGATTTGTAACATTTATCACCTCCATTTGTAAATGACCTTTGGATGGAATTTTATAGGTAATTATTGGTCAAGGGTTAAATGTATTCACATTAGGTCGACATGATGAAGGATATGAATCAGATGAAAATGGTCATTTGGGATCAAAATGTGATTGGACAAGAGCACTAAAAATGGGACACCCTAGGGTTCAATGTTATTATCCATATCTTTTGCTCATATCCTATAGGCTTGAGACTTGGAGGGATAGAATTGGCCTTGGAAATATAACCTAACTGAGCTAGAATTAGGTTTCAAAGTCTATAAATGATTGGTTATAATCAAAAAGGTATCTGGAAGGGTTATGAGAACATGTAAGAAGGTCCTATGGATTAGGTATCACAAGCCACACTCAAGCTACTAATTTGGACATTTTATATGACTACATTTGCCTCCCCTTTATTCTAGTGATGTAACAAAGTGAAATACTAGGATAAAGGAAAGTAGAAAGCATACCTGAACTTACTTGTAAGGGTGAAGCCCATTAAGCTATGTGATGTTGAGTGTATGTAGATAGAACACATTGTAAAGTGTAAATATACAAAATAAAACAAAGACTAGATCAGTTCTTACTAGATACACTATATCTAAAATAAGAACATACAAAAGCTAGGTAAAAGAGAGAGGAAGAGAGAGGAACAAATACACCTCACGGGGTACATGGAGTAATAAAAACCTTTTTGTGTTATTGAGTGATGATGAGTGATTTTAGATAATGCTAGGTATGTGCTAAACCAAGAGTAATATCATGAATGGATCTGAGTGCTTAATTCCTTGAGAGTGGCTCAAGAATGTAAAGGTTGTCCCTTTGGCTCCATCATCACCCACTAATTGAATCTATGTGATCATGCATGTGTTAATCGATGTTTGGAATATGTGCCTAATCCCTCTAAGTAGGTGGCTCAAGAATATAAAGGTTAGCTAGTCCTTTGGCTCCATCATTTCCCACTAAGTGAAGCTATAAACTAATACTAGTATGAATGTGTGTCATATGAGATGGCTCCTAAATCCCATGAATGATTTGAAATCTAATAGTGTGGTATGGATAGTTTAATGTGTACTGAAAACTAGGATAATATTGGTAATTCTAAAAGGTGGAGATTAGGCTTGTATGAAAGCCACTTTGAAACTAAAAACTAGGCTTATGTAGAAGCCACTTGAGAATGATGCCAACCATCTATAGATGGAATAAGGCATGAAACTACTAAGAATGCCTAGGTAATGTACTAAACTCAAAAAGAAAAGAAAGTCAATATACCATGCATATTTCCTCCAATCACTGGTGTATATAACATGGATTCTAATCTTGAAGTTATATCAGTTTCCCAATCTAAAATTGGAAGTAAGAGTCATCATGTCATGCATGATGCCCCCTATATCTATATCTCTAAGAAAAATTGTATTGAAACTATTGATTTTGAACTAAATTATTATTGATAAAATATTAAATGAACTTACCTTTCTACCTATTTTTAGAAAATTTGGGTTTTTTTTTGTTTCAATAGAAGCACCGAAAATAGATCACCCTATTATTTGGAATTATTGTCTAGGTCTAATGTTGTTGTCCTTTGTTATTTTTGAAGACTATTCTAGAATTGTCACTATTTTTATGGTTTTTTCTACCTAGTTTGATCTCTTATTATTGTTTTAAGTATTCTAAAAATTGATTTTTCAACCAATAGGAGCTCTGATCTCTGTGACAAAACCTCTATTTGTTGCCCCTTCTTTTGAGGGTAGGAATGAAGACTCTATAATGACTACCCTCAAAAGAAAGAGCCCTACAAGTGTGTTATACTATGAAATACATGATATAGCAATGATAATCAAAAATATGTCTCAAGATATATCATAGTTTGTATTAAAGATTATTAGATCAATAGATGTATGCCTAGATAAATATAGCAATGTAATAGTAGGTGTAGTGTATTGAATTGAAACTAGAAATGTTAGTTGTTAGGTGTTAGTTGTCAAGGAGGGATGGAGCATGATGTCCATCATGGCATCCAATAAATCAATATAATTCAGGATTTGGATCATGGCATTGTAAGCAATTGATAAGCAAACAAGAAATTAGTATACAAGGAAAGAAACAAGAAGCATACAAGAGTGGTCAAGAGGCTAAGTAAACAAGGGACATGGGCACATGTCACTCAAACTAGAAATCAAGCATATAAGTCATGTTCAAATTCCCACATAAACATAAAATTTAAAATAATCAAGGTTGTCATGAGGGCCAAAATCACATAGAAGAGTATAAGCAAAGGACATTGGCAAATGTCTTAAGACACACACAAGAATAGCAGCAAAGGACATTAGCAAATGTCTTTAGGCACATACAAGATATAAAATAGGAACTGAGAAATGAAATCACATCTATCTATGCAAATCAAGAAAGGAAAGCATGTAAATATGTTGTAAATACAATCGCATCTAGCTTAATCAAAGAAAAAAGTGAAAGTATGCAAAACATGTAGTACAAGACTAGGTATATGTTAAGAAATACATAAGTGATATATACTAGTGAATGTCAATAGAGTAATCTATATAAGCTAATAATTAATTTACATCATCATGATAACTAGAGTATGTGGTGTATGAATGATATAAACTAGATAGTGTAGTCCTATAGAAGATGCCCTCGGTGGGTGGATATGTTGATGTATGTCTCGAATGTAGAAGTAGGCTGCCCCCTCAATGGGTAGAGTGAATCAATCAAGGATCTGGGTGTGATTGTACACACTCAAAGAAGATCAAGTGAAGTATGGTAATGTAGATAAATTGGCATACAATAGTATAGAACAACAAAATGTAAGTCTAGAATGGTAGTAAAAATGTAAAGCATGGATAATGCATACAATTAAATGTTTTAATGTATTTAAAATGTTATATTATTTTTGGATTTTGAAATATTTAAATGTTTTTGGATTTTTGGTATATTTGAATGTTTTTAGTATTTTTGATATATTTGAATGTTTTTGTATTTTGAAATATTTTTTATGTACAATCGATCATAAGGAGACTATGTACAAGTAATTGAAAAGAAGCTATGTTCAATCAATCATAAGGAGACTATGTACAAGAAATTGAAAAAAAGCTATGTACAATCAATCATAAGGAGACTATGTATAAGAAATTGAAAAAAAACTATGTACAATTATATGAATAAATCAATATGTACACAAATGACATAAAAGACTATGATAGAGGGTGTAAAGGGTTCAAGGATGGAGCCCGTTAGGGATGGAGATGGAGGAAGGTATCAGGACCATCATAAAATGCCTCAAGATCATCATAATAAGTATCATCATATGCCTTAGATTTTATATACATGGTAACTATCTCCTCAATTGTCAGTAAGATCTATGCTTTTTTGTAGTTAGAGATCTATCACTAGTAACGGTGTCATCCTATCAAAGTCAAACTAAAGGTTGCTCTAGTAGTGAAGATGTTGAGTCTCCTCTAGGACATTTAGCTTTGGTATTAAATGGTTTCAATGGAAGTGGTGGAGCTCATATTGGTGGTGATGTAATTTTAATAGTACCCTAAACCTGTAGTTTATCCAATCTCTATTGTAAATTTATACATGAGTTTGTATCATGGTCTTTGATCATGTGAAAGAGATAAAATGGGTGACCATCTTGCCATGATAACCTGCTAATAGATTTGTGTTTTATTTTAGGTAGTCTGATTAATCCATGATCAAGTAACATCTATAGCATAATTTGTGGTTGATGTTATGTGATATCTACCTAAATCTAAATGGCTAGTTCTATATCCATAGAGGTAACCATGTGAACTATATGTGCTAAGTAATCTATCTATGGTTTTGAATGTGTAATATATCTTGAGAGTGTAGTATGAGATGCTAACAGTGATGCAAGATACATGATGAGGGATATAAATTAATTTTAGTACTCTCTTGGGCCAAGTGGTGTGAAGCTCAATCCATACAAATGGTCATTTGTGAGTGTAGGTGTTGTATCATCATCTGAAGTGCCCTGAGAATATGTATCAACATCATGCACATATTGTAACTCAAAATTTACCATAAGGGGTAAATGTGATATGGGAATCTCATCAACTGTAGTAGTAGAGATGGTGGTGCTATGAGAGTATCTATCATTAATGAAGTAATTGTGACTTCCAGATGAGTTCTATCTATAGAATCAACTAGTACTACTAAAACTATTATCGATGATTATGTAATTATAATAGGTATAGGAACTATAACTAATGGAGTAGCTAGAATGACTAAAGCTATTATGATTGATCGAGTATTTGAAGCTGAGAAAACAACTATAAATGGAGGAGTGCGAGATGTGGTTGTCTCTCTTAGCTCATATGTATGTATTTGGTCAAGAGAAATGTGATGAGGTAGTGACTAAATTGTGATATAAGGTGTCTCATCTAGAAAAATAGTTGAAGATGACTTGATAATTATACAATATATGAATGGTTGGTTATCTTCTAGGCATGTGTATAGGTATCCTTCATGGAGAAACTTAACACATCGATGAAGAGTGGAAGGAACTACCCCCATAGTGTGTATCCAAGGTTGTCTAAGTAAAAGGTTATAATGAAGATAACCTGGGCTGACCTAGAACTTTGTAGAGAGGGTTTTGGGCCCTACCATGATATCCAAATCAATGGTACCTAATGTCTATCATGGTATATCATCAAACCCTCTGATATCCTTATATGACTTTTACATGGACATCATATCTATGACCTTGGTTTGTAACAATGTAATATCACATATATTAAGTCCAGAACCACTATAAACTAGAACTCTCTTAACTACATTGGTTTTGAATTGAGCTTATATGAACAGTGGTAAATTTTGATAAATAACTATTTGAGAAGGCATGTCCTTGTGATCAAAATAAATAGCATCTTTTATAGTTTTTAATGTGTTGACCATTGATAAAAAAATAAGAAGGTTTTGAATTGATAGGCATGAAAGTCTAAATGAGTGCCTTATAAAGAATATCCTTGAACACATTTGCTTTCTAGAGCAGTTCTAACATGGAAATATTAGCTGGTATCTTTCTCAATTGATCAACAATATCATATGTCTTGTGCAAATTTTCCTATGCAGGTGGGTTGGGCCTAAGATGGGAAGGAAAAGGAAGGTTGTGAGGTTCCTAACTAGATGGGGGAGGCATGGTGGGACATCGAGTAACAACTCTAACTACATTGTCTACTAGCCATATAGGACTACTAGTAGCTACGAGAGGAAAGCATAGATAATTGATAGGTCAAGGTGGTGGAGGGACAAAGGGTGTCAACTAAGCTCTTTAGAAATGGGTAGTGACTAGGGAAGAGTAAAATGGACCATGCAACATGACTCATCATGGAATATAAGCTCCAAGGGAGGTGGGGCAAGAGGTATCTTAACATGTTTATCAATGAATGTGATAATATCATCCCATAATATAAAAATAAGCATGAAAAGCAAAGAATGTAGTTTTGCATTAACATATGGTAAACTTCATCATTCATATACATGATAGGACCTAGTATGAATTCCTTATTATTTGCAAGAAATATTTTGAAATGAGTAAGATTCATTTTAATTTTATGTGAAATCTGAATTAGATGTAAAGTGATACCTCAAAAATGAAGGGACATAGTATATTAAACTAGGGTTTAAAATATATTATTTTAAAAAATACTAAGGTAAATTTAAAAATTAAATGTGAATTTTTTATTTAAATATGCAGGAAAAATTAGAAAAATATTTCTAAAATTAACAAGAAATTCTCCCTAGGGTCTCTAGGGTTTTCATGCACAAAAGGACCTAGTAAATTCAACTAGGGTTTGGAATAAACTATTTTTTTTAATTAATATGGTAAATTTAAAAATTTAAATGTAGAATTCTGATTTAAATAGGAAAAATTAGAAAAATGTTGGAAAAAATATCAGGGCCTAGTATAAACAACTAAGGTTTTAATAAAATTATTTTAAAAATTACTAAGGTCAATTTAAAAAATAAGTGTGAATTTATGATTTAAATATTTAGGAAAAATCAAAAAAATATTGGAAAAAATAGTAAGGAATTTACCCTACAGATTCTAGGTTTTTTGTGTGTAAACGAAGTAAGTTGGGTTCATCAAATGATTTAACTATTTTGGTAATAATGGAGTTTTAATCTTATTTTAGTTAAGGATCTGGAAAAATAAATTAGTAAATAATATTATAATAATTATAGGCCTGATTTGTATAATTTTGTTTGTCTTTTGTAGCTTCTAAAAATAGTAATAAATTAGGAGAAATATAACTTATCTTAAAATAGGTTGAAGCGACTGTTGCAAGGTTTAAAACTAGCTTTGTAGGACTGGGACAATGTCACAAATTAGAATATGGCTTTCATTTAGTAAAAGGACAAGAGTGCAAAAAATAGGACACCTCAACGTTTGGTATTATAGTCCACTCCTGCCATTGTTTTCCAAATTGGTCATAGAGATCTAAGTTTTTTGAGTTTTGTTCATTGTCCCTATGTGAGCTTGCCTGTGAAATTTTGAATCTTAAATGTTGACAAAACTCCTTGTAGATATGATTCAATCTTGAAACTGTGGACCTTCATTATGCTTGATAAAACTTGAGAAAGAGGGGGGCTTAGTGTGTGTACGATGCACTAAACATGTATTCATGCTCCTTGTGTGGGCACGCTACCTACATACCAATACTATGAAGAGGGATTAAGCCATATGTAGTTCTCCCACTTGATGTGCTTTGTGCAATAGTGTAATGAGGATGCAAAAATGCCAAATTGAGAGTGTTTAAGGTGGCTAGGGGCTAGTGTGAGGGTTTGAATATGTTTACAGCTGTGTTGGGTGACTGTATGTAGAGAATAGGAAAGTTTAACTTAGTTGTTTACTTATATTCTTGATTGATTTTTAAGATTTATGACCTCCCTTTCTAAATGACCTTTGGATGGACTTTTATAGGGAACTATTGGTCATGGTTTAAATTTATTTGCATTAGGCTGACATGATGAAGGATAGGAATCAATTGAAGTTGGTCATTTGGACTCAAAATGTGATTGGATTAGAGTGTTGAAAATGGGACACCCTAGGGTTCGATACTATTTTCTAGGTCTGATGCTCCTATCCTATGGGATCAAGACCTAGGGGATAAAATTGGATTAGGAAATAGAGCCTATCTAAGTTGGAATGATCATTTGGAAGGCTATAGATGACTGGGAATAAGCAAAAAGGTGTATAGAAGGGTCATGAGAGCATGCAAGAAGGTCATATGGATAAGGTGTCATAAGCGACACTCAATCTACTAATTTGGATATTTTATATGATTATACAACTGTGACTGAGTTGATATGAATGAAGAATATAAATATTACCTACCCTCTATATCATAATTACCACTATCATATTAATGATCTATAACATATTATATCTATAATTAAGCACAATGAATTATATGGATTTTTAAAAACCACATTTTAGTATATGAATCCTATGTTGATGACTTATTTGAGGTACCCTTAGTGATATGTAATCTCAATTTGGGACGTGTAGGAGTAGAGAGAGGCTCTCTATAATCTATGAAAAATCTATGCTAAAGTGGCTTCTCAAAGATAGGCATCAATATAAGTGTACATGCATGTTGTGAAAATATCTTAATAGGTTATACACTTTTAGGTGGCTCAACTAAAATATTCTATATAGGAACCAAATTTGTCTATGATAGGGGTAATCATATGGTAAACCCAAAATTATGATGACCTCATTAACATATATACACTTTAAGAATTTGTGAAATGTAGAAGGAACTACATAAATCTGCTAAATCCATGAGCACCCCAATAACATATTAAAGACCCTTACACTAGGTATTACTATTAATTTTGTGGCCACATGTGCGAGACTATGATTTATGAGTATCCATGATGTAATTTTTTATCTTGCATCAACCAAAAATAGTATTGGTTTTTTGGATGATTTTTTTAATCATTTATTCTAGTGTGTTTGGTTACATGTTATTTCCTTTTGTTTCCATTTTTCCCATTCTCTACTTTATTAACCCATTCTCTACTTTATTAGAGTACTCATATTGTCACCGACAATTTTTAATTTCAACACTTAGCTCAAAAAAATTCTTGGTTGCCTCAAAATTTATGAAAACCAAATTTTGATTTGGTCTTCATAGGTTGTAGTGCTAATCAGGATTCTCAACTCCAACTAGGCCTTAGAGTCAATTGGTCATGCTCAACAATTGTAATCAGGCTTCATGATCATGATTAGGTCATAGGTAAACATTGAGGAAGACCTTAATGCTAATAAGGCTTCTTGTGCCAATTAGGTATGTATAAATTCTCTTGGTAGCATGTGTTAATCATAACTTAAATCCTAAGTAAAATGATGAAGATTTATTTTCAAAATTTTAATGTTATCTAGGTATACAGCTCATATTAGGTCATAACATAATTGGAATGACATTTACTTTGGTGTGTGGGTTTCCTAGCCTCAGTAGGTCATGTTGTTTCATGTTTGAGCTTTATGTGTTAATCAGGACTAAAACCCTAGTTAGAATGGTTCTTAAACTTTTCAAAAATTCATAGTTTTAATTGAATCTTGATTATTTTTGGAGACTATAAGAAAATGTTGTGGTGATCAGTAATAGAAATCTGACTAAGTTTTTGTTGAGGTCAAAGTAGGGTGTAGTTATAATTGGGAGTCTCATTGTCGATTACAAATATGTTCAATTTTTTTATATTGGATTTGGTAGTTGGGGATTAGACTCCATCTAGGTTTGAGTAAATACTTTTAAACTATCTTATTGTTCATGCTTACTAGGTTCTAGCTAGGTTATTTATCTTTACCTAGTTTTATCTTATGTGGGGGTTTATCCCACATTGCCTAGTTTATCTTAAAATTTGGTTCTTCTTGCCTATTTAATCAAGGGATATACTTTGTAATATACATGCTTTAAAATTATTTGTAATCTTTTTCATATCTCTTTTCTGTATAACAATTGATTTTGTTTTTAATTGGTTTCTTCTTTGAGTGTATGTTGAAGCATCAATGGTTGTAGTAATGAGCTCTTGGAGAGATATTGGTTGAAGGATGTTGATAATTATTTCATGGTATTAGATCCACCCTCTAATAGCTATTACTCAACTTACTTAAATGCATTTTTTGTCCTCACAATTTGTTTTGGATCCGTATTTTGTTTTGGCCATTAATTATGTCGTATGGATCCTAGGTTTTGTCCTCAAAAAGTATTGATTTCCCTTTGTTATGGATGATTTATATTCTCTTGTGTTAGCCTTTTAGGAGCCATGGTGGCTTTCACATATGCTTTAGCATATCCATATTCAACCTCCTTAAGCATAAGTTTATTTTGGCATGTAAGGTTTTGATGTAGTATCAAGATATATAGGTGAAGTTTTAAACACTATGAATTTCATAGATGTTCAGACATTTGAGGTCCTCCTCCATACATATGAGGTTCTTTGGAAACTGTAAGTCACTTCCTCTCCTCTCAAAAACAACATGTTTTTACATTATTTATTTTGTAAGTTGTATTTTTTCCTTAATGAGGGAGTCCAATTGACTTGCACATACATAGGGGTCACTAGCATATTATTTTTTGACTTACAATGATCTGAGGAGGTTTCTAGTACCATTTTAGTTCCAATGAGTGGTTGAAAGGCTAGTCTACCTTATCCATAGTCCTCTTTTCAAAAACATTTAGTGAAAATTTTATTAAATAGGCCTCATTTGTGAGAAATTAATTATTTAATAAATTTTGATTGATAGCTCAAAATTGAGTGCCATCTTTTTTAAAAGTTCATATTTTTTAATTTTCCATGCATTAGTTTTGTTTACATTGTAAAATGCACTAAAATATAAAGTGTCACATTATAGGGGGGTCTTGTTACATTGGTTATGTTGCCTTGTGATTATGGTTTATTGTCATGTGGTGACATTTTAGTGGTGATGAATTTACTATGTTGTGAAAATTTGTTGATGGAATATTCATTGTTTTGCATGTAACTTATCTCTTTCATTTTTTAGAGATTTGAGGGTGAGGTCCAGTTTGGCAGGAGGTCAGACTCCCTTGCAAGCAACACAAACTTCCTTCTTATTTCTTCTAGATTGCATTATAATCATTTTTTGCACTAATGGATGCAATTTCAGCTGAGTCTGACATCCTATTCTTAGGTGTGCATTGTCACTACTATGGAATTTTATGTGTTATAGGCCCTACATTGTAATTTGTGCATGCACTATATCATATGCATTTTTGGTTGAGCCTGATGTCTTTTTGCATGTGCTTTGTAGATTATTGTTTATTTTTATTGATCCTTTTTGGTGTATTTTTTGCATACATGATGGATTTTTTTGCCTTTTGACACACTCTTATATTAGCTCACGACATGATAGTTTATTCATTAGTACTTTGACACACTAGTAGTTTGTGTCATGTCTCCTCAAGGCCCCTTTCATAGTGCCTCACTTCTTCTATGGAGACACACTTTTATGCTCCCTTATTTTTGTAGCATATCTCTTTATGGCTTATTTGATAGGCTGATAGTCTCCTCATTTGGAACTATTTTAGTGAAGCCCAATGTATTTCTTGTATCCATCTGGTGTTTTTTATGTATGGATTATATTATACTCACACTAATTTATAAAGTGTCATGAGAGGTTTGCTGATTTAGCCTTATATACCTTCATGCATTGTGTGCTCTATTTTGGGTACCTTTTCACTTGTTTAGTTACTTGTCTCTTTCATCATCACTATGGGCCATCTTCATTGAGAGATTTTATCTATATTTTCAAAACCAATTTTTATATAGTTGACAATATCCCATAGCTTGACATGTAGCTATTCTAGTGAATCCAAATGTCATCTTGTCTTTTTTTATAGTTCAACAATCTCTTTTAGCATGACATGGAGCTGGTGTATATAATGTTAGCTTGTTCAGTGTTTGAGTAGTGGATTTAGACCACTCGTACATACCTTTTTTCTCCACTCCATATATTTAATAGTATGGGGAGGGGGTATCCACATTCTACTTCTTTAGTGTTGAGCATTTATTGCACATGCAATACTCTTTTTTAATTTCATCACCACTGACAATCTTCTTGATTAAAGCTATTCTGGTGAAGCCTAGTGCTAGTTGTTTTTATGATAGAGTAGTGGATTCAAACCACTAATGTAGATTGAGTTCCTTTGTAACTTTTGAGTATTGGGAGTGTAGACTACTTCAACATCACTTTTGGGGGCTTTGTATCTCTTTCTTCTTCTTTTCCTTATTTCAGGGGGTAGGGGGAGATTTTCCTACTAGTTTTCTCTCTTTTCTCCACTTTATGAGAGTTATATGTATATGTCACACTTTTTTGAGTGTTTTCTAGATTTCTCATTTATAAATGGGTATTCTATTTAGGCACTTCATTTGGCAGAACGCATATGATTATTTTTTACTTGTCTCTATGGCCTTCTTGGTGATTAATATACTAACACTAGTGTGATGTCCCCACCAGTGATAGCAGTGTGGCATCCCCACCAATATTTGTTCTCACTTCTCACCATCATATTGGAGGGTGTTCAAGCTATGCTTCCTTGGGTTCATCATTATACCTAGTACTTTAGAGTATAGTGTTCATATTTAATGATCCTTGTATTCAACACCATTTCTACTTTGACTTGGTGGTTACAGTGATTTAACATCCATGTACTCCAGTAAGATGGATTGATAGCCATAGCAACACATGACTTCATACTGCATCTTTTATTTTTTATCCCCTAGATTCACTTGATGGGGGGTGTTAGAGTATCTTATTACTCATGCTTTCTAGGTTCTAACTAGTTTATTTGTCTTTAGCTAGTTTTATCCTATGTGGGCATTTATCCCACACTACTTAGTTTAAATTACATTTTAGTTATTCTTTCCTATTTAAGAAAGAGATCTAATTTTTAATATGCATGCTTTAAATTGATTTGTATTCTTTTGCATATCTCTTTTTATATATAAAAATTGATTTTGTTTTTTATTGGTTTCTTATTTGAGTGTATGTTGAAGCATCAATGGCTATAGTAATGAACTCTTGGAGAGATCTTGGATAAATTTTTTTGATAACTCTTTTAGTTATAAACATGTGTTCAATGTACTATTTGGAGATAGAATCCCAACTATGTCAAGGATGTATTAATTTAAAATTTCATAATTTTAACCATTGTTTTAGGCCAGATTATGTCTATGATGTGTTTTTAAAATTCTTAAGACCAACTAAAGCCCACAAAAGTCAATAAGGGACAATTTCAAATAATTTGGACTAATGTCCCTAAATTGGATGGGAGATAATATTTTAAATTGAATAGTTTTTGGGTTTTATGCAAGTTACACTTGGATAGTATGGTAATAATTTGGATCTATCCCCTATTTATTAGATTGGATAGAATTTAAAATTATAAAAAATTGAATAATGTAGGCATATTCTTGATATTTTTTTCAGTTGGACTATAGATAAGTCCAATAGTGCCTAATAAGCTAAAAGTGCATCTTATTATGTTTTTGCATGTTCTTGAAGTTTTGATTAGGTCTACTTGTAGGTGTAGAAATGCTATAATTGAAATTATAAGATTCTTCGTGAACCATTTTAGCCTATGTTGAAATGGTAACACCATACAAAGTTAAGGGACGATGGGGATAATAAGGGGTATAGTCCATTCTAGCCTTAAATGTAAAAATTACATTTTTTCAGATTCCTTATGCTAGATTAGATTATTTTGATAATTATATTTAATTTTTTCTCTCTTCCTAAAATTAGTGAAGCATTTGACTACCAAAATTTGTGTTCAAAACTTGTCATTAAAACTTTTGTGTTTTTCCTAATTTCCTTCAAGATGAATAAATGGAATGAATTCATGTTCTCAATTATGCATTTTATTTTGGTTCTAAGGAATTAACATATATTAAAAAACTAAGCATCATAGATGATATGATTATACTTAATTATAACTATGTTATGCATGTGTACTAATTGGTAGCAAGTTTCACTTATCTTGCTTGGAGAGTGTACATAGAGAAGAATTAGGTGGATTCCATGGATAATCTAAGAAAGCTAACTTTTCATTTTGGGAGAGATTACACACCACAAAAATGTTGGTCAAAGAGGGGAAAGACTGAGAGGACCTTGATTTATAAATTTGGTTGAGATTATGAGAGGTATGTAGGCAAAGTTGGATGCAATGGAATTGGCTCAAAGTAAAGTGACTCATGGTGGTGACATGAGTGAGGATGAGGAATAAGGATATGAAGAGCTTGGGTTAGAAGATATGGATAACTAAGCTAAGATGATATTTATTATAGATGTAGTGAGGCTTGGTAGTAAGTTGAAACTAGATACACCCTATTATAATGGTAGTTTGAATCTTGAAAAACTCATGAATTGGATAGTTGAATGGAAAATATTTGATTGAGTATATGGAGGAATAAAATAATTTAAGTATATGTAGGAACACAATAAGGTAAAATTTGCATGTATGAATTTTAAGGGTCACACCTCCTTATTATGAGATAAAATGCATGTTGAGAGACAAAGAAATAATAAGGACAAAAAAAGATCATGAGATTGAATGGTAATTAAATTAAAGGAAAAATTTTTACCCTTAGACTATCAGTTGAGCTTGATTATAAAGATGAAAAATTTGAGTTAAAAAAAGAGATGAGTTATGTTGATGATTAGCATTCCCCTATTCTCAAAGTGGGGACCCTCCTTTATTAAATTTTCAAAAGTGCCCAAAATGATAAGCATATTAAATAATTTGACTACATAGAAAATTGAATAAATATACCAATACTTGTTTTTTGTTAATCATTCATTTTGTAATAAGGATTAACACTTAGAAATATTCAAATTATTGCAAGTCTTCTTCAATTTTAATTTAGAAATGAATTATTGACCATGGATGGTTCAATGATATGTAGATAAGATTTTCTAAGGAAGTGTGACCTGACTCTCTAACAAGACATAAACATAGAAAGCTTCACTAGGTTTTATTATATTAACATTATGTTGTGTTTAAGGCAATTTTCTTACAGAGTTTTGCTTTAAACTTGTTTAAATTTGCCTAAGATGGGTAATGACATCTTCAAGAAGCTAACTTAGTTTTTCATTTGACCACATAGGATGTCAAATTAAAGTTGTGGTTTATGACACCTCATAGAATGTCAAAGTTTAGACTATGGCCTAAAAGGATAGATGCCCACCTTGTCGAGCCCCAAAATGCCTTATGGATTCATCACATCCTACATGAGACACATGGAGAAAATCTACCAAGTTTGCAAGCTATATATCACCATCTAGAGGGCTTTTGAGATGTTAGCTATTAGAATTTAAATATTAAGGCTACGTGTAAAGATCTTAGCCCTCACAAGTGAACCCATCCAATCCAATATGCCATGCATCCTAACATAGTGTAGAATCATATGAGATACTATCGTATGTCTCAAATGATAACCAACCAAACTCAAGCTACCTTCCAAGATGATGTGTGCCCCTCTTAGGTTCATTTGAGGCCACCATGTGTCCATGCCACATTACATCCATCCAAAGTTCATGAAAGTTTGCAAGGTAAACACATAATTGTACCTAAGCTATCTGATCAAGGTTTGATGATATACAACTATCCAAGCTGACTTCTAATAATGACACTTGATATAAGAATAAAAAACAACCCACAAAAATGACACATGTCCCCTTTGGGCCTACATAATGATTCCATGTGTCATTCCCATACTATTTCTATCCAAGATCCATGATATCACCTCTGATAAGGATGCATGTCTCCACTTGAGACATCCAATTAGCACTAAGTTGCCAATAGTTGTCCAAAAGCCTTCTAAGGGAGACACCTAGTAAGGAAAGCTATGATTACCATGAAATTGAACATGGCATTATTATAGCCAATCAAAATTGAACAGCACCACTCAAGAGCTCACTATGAATTAAAATATGCCACATGGTATGATGCAGATGAGACATCACATAAATTTACATTCTGAGAGTTTGTGAGGCAATCATAAGGTGCCACATGTCCATATTTTGAACCAACTAGGAAGCTTAATCATATCCAGGCCACATGAGTACTTATTTAGATTTGAGGTGGCAACCATGTGTCAAAAGGTGGAAATATTTAGCTTTAAATCTAAAATTGTTGGCAAATCCAATTAAAATTAAAGCTAAATCAAATTATGGTGTAATTAATTACTAAAGGCAATATTTCAAAGATTATTTCAAATATATGCAAGGTTGATAAGCTTTACATTAATATGGCATAAATTATTATCACATCAACATTGCATTAATTAGAGTAGTCATTTAAAAGTCTATGTAGTCAAGGCTATTTTTATTTGCATTTTGAATATATACATGTTTACTTTCTCTGTTGTCTATGCTCTCACAATTCAACAAATCTCAAGCTATTAGTACATTATACTCTTGACCGCCATTATCAGAGCTTGAAATTTATAAAAAGATATGAAAGGACATCAATTACTACCTAAAGTATTGTAAAATATGGAACAAGTAGGTCCTTCTACTCTAGGAATGAGTAGTTCCTTTGGGAATGATGAATTTCTATTTTAGAATGATACTTTAGTCATCTTTAAAGATACTAAATTTAATTGAGGCCATAGCATCTAGTTACTTACATTATAGTAGCATATATTTCAATGTAGAAGTATCTAGGGTTTTTGATGAGACTAAAACCATGCCTCATGTAATCCAATTAGCCTCTAATATCCTTGACATTAATGAAGTCAGTATCCACAAGGTCATAACTAAGCCAAAGCTCATGCCATGTGTTGACCTAGTTTAAAAAAAATTTGGCAGGTCAAAATGCAAAGATGGGTTATTAAATCAATGTCCCAAGGGTTCTTGATTGATTTCATAGTAGGACTAAGTTTCAAAAACTAATATGACCTTCCCTCACCACATATAGAATATGAATAAGTCACCATCAACAACTAGTATAAAGTGCACTCCATAGAGAAGGTCTTAGCTTCATGGGTGAATGACCCAATAGGAGATGTTTTCATGGATGATCAAGGAAACTTTCCCATCCAAAAATTTAGACAAGGAGTTATAATTATCCTATCCCTCCTAAACAAAATAATTGAAAATCTGAAAATTTCTTATGTGGACATAAGGGCTATTTCATTTCTACAAATAATCCTAAAAGACCATCATATTCCCCCACTTGGGGAAATTATCAGTAATAACTTGGTGTATGTAATATAGGACACATGAAATAATGGTGCCCCCTTCTTTTTGATGATATACTTACTACACATAATCTATGCAACTGCTCAACTAGGTCAAAATTCATGGTCTCCAGAGTGTCAAGTGGTTGTGCCTCAACTCTTCTTTGTAATGCATATTCATGTATTCATATGCAATATAATAGTAATTACTAAAGATTTATACCCAGTGGTCTATCATTTTATCAATGAATGAGATATGTATAAGGTTCTCCCTAACATCAAGAAAACCTTGAGAGACATGGGTAGCTATTGGTTATACTCAGACTACATAGTTATCAGAATATAAGGAGTGATGGTGGCCTATCCTAGACTGCCAAGGTTTGTGCCAATGAAGCTAGCTAAAAAAAATGGTTTATCAAATTCTACATGGATTTTATGGAGTCTTTAAGGGAGAAAAAAATGGTCCCCCATTAGGTTCCTTACAAACTAGGGAGGACCAGGATTACCAATTGGTGTGATGTTGTTGTAGCTACTAGGCATAGGGATTCATACCTATTGTTTAAATATGACTTTAGACCATGGGATCCCAATTAGGTCATTGCCAAGAATTTATTCAAATTTAATAAGGATGTATCAATAGAATACAAGCATTAAGAATTAATCCATGAATGGATATATAAAGATTATATGAATTATGAGGTGGTACTCAGGAATGCAACAATGAATAAAATTTAACTAGAGATGAGACTAAATAGGGAGAAGAAAAGGAATATATTTCTATGTCTCAATCGTCGGTAGCACATGGGAATATGTTTGATGCTGACTATAAGGAAGGCCAAGATGAAGACAACTTTCCTCTTGTTATGAACAAGCCAAATAGACCTCTAATACTTGCCACTTCAATCATCCATGACTTACCTCCAAGCTTTGAGCAAGGAGGATCTATTGGTTAGTCTCACCCCTCTCAAGGGCCCATAATAATCTCTACATCTACTATAGGATTTTTTTTATAAAGCCTAGGTCAACATGACCCTACTTCTATTAACTTTAATGAATTGGAATGAGGCATTAAGCTCTCCATGGAAGAAATGTAGGCCCTATCTAGTATAAACATTGAGAAGGTCTACAAGAGGAAAAGGGAGCCTAAGATCACTATGAGAGGAGCAATAACCCCTCAACAAGATTCAAAAGAAACTACTCCCTCTCTAATATTTGATCCATCTACTATTATTTATACCACTATCACACCTTAGGCTACCCTTAGAGCATAGGATCCCCATGTAAGTACCTCACCACTCCATTCTTTTCAAATTATGAGTACATTTCAAAATGCTTTTTCTTTCACATTTTTTCCTCCTACCACTACTCAATCTTAAGTTGATACTAGCCTAAGCCAAGCTAGTGGTTCCTTAGGATTTACCATACCCCATTTTATTTCTCATGCCACTGTAAATATTACATCTTCATCAGGCACTAATGATAGTTAGGGTGTTAGTTCCACATCTTCCTAGGTAGCAACAACTCGTGCAACACATGATATTAGTTCCTCTACATCAGCAAGGCCATTAAAGCCCATTTCAAAATTGTTCACCTTTCCAAATCCACTTTTTCTTTCATCCCCATTCAATATTATTATAGTTATAAAGGTGAGTGTGCCTCCAAAATTTCCTTCATTTATTCTAAATATGGGCCCCATAAGAACTATATTTGGCATACTTAGGTAGATATACCCAATAAAATTGTCACACATTAATGCTACATCTCTAGCGTTTGCCTTAACTACACCACCTCTAACAAATCTAATGCCTAATATTGTCCCAAATTTGGTCATAGATATTATATTGGCAATAAGATAAGAGAGACCTCAGATAGTCCTTTCTACACCATAGATTGGCATGAAATTTGATGTTTTTATAAGAACAATGAAAAGAGTGGTGAGGAGGCAAGTTGAACATCTCCAATATAGCTCAGTTGTGGCTCATAAAAGTGAAGAGTCCCTCTTCACTTTAAAAATGAGGAGGAAGGTTGGCCAAGGTGAAGTGGAGGAGTATGCACAGGACTCCAAGTCTATAATCTAAGACAGTGCAAAATCCATAGTGGCCTTGATGAAAGGTATGTACTAGGAGGTGAGGAGATTGAGAGAGCAATCATTTCCTACATTATCATAGAATACTATAGTCTAAGTAATAAATTCACTCATTAATGTATTCAATTTATATAAGGTCATGAAGAGAAGGCAATAAGATGGGACTCTATAGTTTAATATGGTAGTAAATATGACCAAAAACTTACACTCTATGATGCCAAGTTGGCAAACATGGCTAGAGTTGTAATGAACAATAAGTTCCTAGACCCTAAAACTTTTCCACTTGAGGACATCATCCTAGCATAAAATATAATGATGAATAAAAGGATAATATTGAAAATATGGCTAGAACAAGTTAAGGATGCAACTGTATCCTTAGAAAAAATAGAATTTAGGATTGCCCTATTGCTGAAGGATGTTATGGTCACTAGGGTGACCAAACTTGATGGTAGGTCCATGGATGAATAAGAATTTAGGGCTCAAATGAAGTGTTTGTTTCAAAATTTCAATAGGACATATCTAATGCCAAGATTGTCATTGAAGTAATGAACATTGTAGCTTTTGCTAACCAAAGGTTAGAAAGTTGAGGCTATTGAGGAAGCACTAATACTTGTACTTGTAGAGCATGGTAGGCTTATTCAAGATATCCCTAACCTATTTCAACCTATGATCTTGAATTTCAGTCAAATTGACTAGGACTAATTAGAAATATCTAAAGTTTGGACAAGGGAAGATGCAAAGAAATAAAGGTTTCAATGGCAAGCACCTTAGCAACCTCCTCCAAGGCCTTGAGGATTATTTTATTTTACTTTGTAATTTTAAATTTGGAATATTCCTTTGTAATATGTGGCATTTTATCCATTTGGATATTTTTGGGCATATTTTAATGGGTCGAATCAAACTTACATAGTCATTTTGAGGGCTATAGGGGTTTCCCCCTCATTATAATTAAAACATGAACAGTTGTTAGAGAATTAATGCAAAAGAGTGATAGGACCGAAACTCCCCAAAGCTCTGACACAACTTGTCAGATTTAAGAGCACACATGATTACCATTGTATAAGCAATTAAACATGCAGAATAACCAGAAGAACAAATAACTATCAATGAGAAAACACACAGAATATGAGAGGCAACACACAATTGTATTCAACTCATTACAAAGGAAATTACAATAAAGAGATCACACTCTTCTTCCACCTCTGTGAGGCTTCCTCCTCAAGGGCTCCAAGTAATATTCCCACCTGAGTAATCTTCTCTCATAGGTCACAACACACAGCTAACACAAGCTGTTGTTCACCTCATTGCACATCTGTACAATCAAGTACACAACCGTACTCCAAGTAGATCTCTCCATGATCCTGCTGATGTATTGCTGTCACCTTGGATCTAGCTACCCCGCCGATCTCCTTTCTAACTCTTGCATACACACATCCCTACATATCAAACCTGATCTTACTTATACATACATGGGGAATCCTACTTGATTCCACCATGGGAAGAACTCTCCAAGCTTCACATAGCTCTTTTCCAAATTCTCCACTCAACAATACAGCCCATGAGTCTATTATATAGATCTCATGCATACACTGATTAGACTTGCCGCTCAAGGCTTCGAACAAGCCTTTAACATGCAAACTCCACATTCACTTAACTGACTGTTTGTCAATAGCAGTTCAGACTGCTACAGGTGATTGACGTCGGTCCCTATCCTCCTGGAGGTGACCGACGCCGGTCGATCATCTGCCGATGCCGGTTTCCCTTCTGCGTCCCCTGATCAACGTCGGTGTGGCCTGCCAACGCCGGCGACTGCAAATGCCAGAAACCCTCCTATTTGCCTTAAGGTGTAGCTTTTAGCTCCACACCCTAACAATCTCCCACTTGGAGATAAAGAGCTGCACCTGTACTCAAAACCAGTACTCTATCCAATCTGCATCCTGGCTTGTATTCCTCTTCAAGCTCCCACTTGAAGACAACCCACCACACTCCATGTGGTGTTAATCCTGTGCCTAATTTTCTTCATTCTCATTATACCATCTTCTGCCTTGCTATACTCCCACTCAAACAGCAACCCCTGTGAGTAACCTGTAATCAACAAACACTTAACAGATCTGGGACATCTGTTAGTCAAGCTCGCTCTGAGAACGTCCAACCTCGCTCTGATACCAATTGATAGGACCGAAACTCCCCAAAGCTCTGACACAACTTGTCAGATTTAAGAGCACACATGATTACCAATGTATAAGCAACTAAACATGCGGAATCTAGAAGAACAAATAACTATCAATGAGAAAGCACACAGAATATGAGAGGCAACACACAATTGTATTCAACTCATTACAAATGAATTTACAACAAAGAGGTGGCACTCTTTCTTCCAATTCATGGGCTTACAGTAAACTTCCCTCCAGAGTAATCTTCTCTCATAGGTCACAACACACAGCTAACACAAGCTGTTGTTCACCTCATTGCACATATGTACAATCGAGTACACAACCGTACTCCAAGTAGATCTCTCCATGATCCTGCTGATGTATTATTGTCACCTTAGATCTAGCTACCCCGCCGATCTCCTTTCTGACCCTCGCATACACACATCCTTGCATATCAAACCTGATCTTACTTATACATACATGGGGAATCCTACTTGATTCCACCATGGGAAGAACTCTCCAAGCTTCACATAGCTCTTCTCCAAATTCTCCACTCAACAATACAACCCATGAGTCTATTATATAGATCTCATGCATACACTGATTAGACTTGCCGCTCAAGGCTTTGAACAAGCCTTTAACATGCAAACTCCACGTTCACTTAACTGACTATTCGTCAACTGCAGTTCAGACCGCTACAGGTGATCGACGTCGGTCCCTATCCTCCTGGAGGTGACCGACGCCGGCCGATCATCTGCCGATGCCAGTTTCCCTTCTGCGTCCCCTGACCGACGTCGGTGTGGCCTGCCAACGTCGGTGATTGCAAATGCCAAAAACCCTCTTGTTTGCCTTAAGGTGTAGCTTTTAGCTCCACACCCTAACAATCTCCCACTTGGAGATAAAGAGCTGCACCTGTACTCAAAACCAGTACTCTGTCCAATCTGCATCCTGGCTTGTATTCCTCTTCAAGCTCCCACTTGAAGACAACCCACCACACTCCATGTGGTGTTAATCCTATGCCTAATTTTCTTCATTCTCATTGTACCATCTTTTGCCTTGCTATACTCCCACTCAAACAGTAACCCCTGTGAGTAACCTGTAATCAACAAACACTTAACAGATCTGGGACATCTGTTAGTCAAACTCGCTCTGAGAACGTCCAACCTCGCTCTGATACCAATTGATAGGACCGAAACTCCCCAAAGCTCTGACACAACTTGTCAAATTTAAGAGCACACATGATTACCAATGTATAAGCAACTAAACATGCAGAATCCAGAAGAACAAATAACTATCAATGAGAAAGCACACAGAATATGAGAGGCAACACACAATTGTATTCAACTCATTATAAAGGAATTTACAACAAAGAGGTGGCACTCTTTCTTCCACTTCGTGGGCTTATAGTAAACTTCCCTCCAGAGTAATCTTCTCTCATAGGTCACAACACACAGCTAACACAAGCTGTTGTTCACCTCATTGCACATCTGTACAATCGAGTACACAACCGTACTCCAAGTAGATCTCTCCATGATCCTGCTGATGTATTGCTATCACCTTGGATCTAGCTTTCCCGCTGATCTCCTTTCTGACCCTCGCATCCACACATCCCTGCATATCAAACCTGATCTTACTTATCCATACATGGGGAATCCTACTTGATTCCACCATGGGAAGAACTCTCCAAGCTTCACATAGCTCTTCTCCAAATTCTCCACTCAATAATACAGCCCATGAGTCTATTATATAGATCTCATGCATACACTGATTAGACTTGCCACTCAAGGCTTCGAACAAGCCTTTAACATGCAAACTCCATGTTCACTTAACTGACTATTCGTCAACAACGGTTCAGATCGCTACAGGTGACCGACGTCGGTCCCTGTCCTCGTGGAGGTGATCGACGCCAACCGATCATCTGCCGATGCCAGTTTCCCTTCTGCATCCCCTGATCGACGTCGATGTGGCCTACCGACGCCGGTGACTACAAATGCCAGAAACCCTCCTATTTGCCTTAAGGTGTAGCTTTTAGCTCCACACCCTAACAATCTCCCACTTGGAGATAAAGAGCTGCACCTATACTCAAAACCAGTACTCTATCCAATCTGCATCCTGGCTTGTATTCCTCTTCAAGCTCCCACTTGAAGACAACCCACCACACTCCATGTGGTGTTAATCCTATGCCTGATTTTCTTCATTCTCATTGTACCATCTTCTGCCTTGCTATACTCCCACTCAAACATCAACCCCTGTGAGTAACCTGTAATCAACAAACACTTAACAGATCTGGGACATCTGTTAGTCAAGCTCACTCTGAGAATGTCCAACCTCGCTCTGATACCAATTGATAGGACCAAAACTCCCCAAAGCTCTGACACAACTTGTCAGATTTAAGAGCACACATGATTACCATTGTATAAGCAATTAAACATGTGGAATAACCAGAAGAACAAATAACTATCAATGAGAAAACACACAGAATATGAGAGGAAACACACAATTGTATTCAACTCATTACAAAGGAAATTACAATAAAGAGATCACACTCTTCTTCCACCTCTGTGAGGCTTCCTCCTCAAGGGCTCCAAGTAATCTTCCCACCTGAGTAATCTTCTCTCATAGGTCACAACACACAGCTAACACAAGCTGTTGTTCACCTCATTGCACATCTGTACAATTGAGTACACAACCGTACTCCAAGTAGATCTCTCCATGATCTTGCTGATGTATTGCTATCACCTTGGATCTAGCTACCCCACCGATCTCCTTTCTGACCCTCACATACACACATCCCTGCATATCAAACCTGATCTTACTTATACATACATGGGGAATCCTACTTGATTCCACCATGGGAAGAACTCTCCAAGCTTCACATAGCTCTTCTCCAAATTCTCCACTCAACAATATAGCCCATGAGTCTATTATATAGATCTCATGCATACATTGATTAGACTTGCCGCTCAAGGCTTCGAACAAGCCTTTAACATGCAAACTCTGTGTTCACTTAACTGACTGTTCGTCAACAGCAGTTCAGACTGCTACAGGTGACCAACGTCGGTCCCTGTCCTCCTAGAGGTGACCGACGCCGGCTGATCATCTGCCGATGCCGGTTTCCCTTTTGCGTCCCCTGACTGACGCTGGTGTGGCCTGCCGACACCGGCGATTGCAAACGCCAAAAACCCTCCTGTTTGCCTTAAGGTGTAGCTTTTAGCTCCACACCCTAACAAAGAGCTAAGAATTCATGAGATTGTCTGAATGCTTTGTTGTGTGTTCTATAGTTCCTACTTCTCATTCTTTTAGAGAATTAATGGTTTCTTTTCTACTAACTAATTTGGAAATAATATCATTGTATGCATCTGTTGGTTTGAGTTTAACATTAGGCTAACAAATCTATTATTTTATGTGCTCTATTTCATCTTATTTACATTTGAATGTGCTTATGTAATTTAATGTGAATATGTAACTTTTGTGCAACATATGCTTTTAGATATATGCATCTCCTTTCCTTTGAAGTCTCAACTTTGTT
Organism: Torreya grandis; assembly: GCA_037957365.1. Taxonomy (NCBI): domain Eukaryota; kingdom Viridiplantae; phylum Streptophyta; class Pinopsida; order Cupressales; family Taxaceae; genus Torreya; species Torreya grandis. Next base: position 1,785,976 of record JARHVA010003725.1, on the reverse strand, counting down.
CATTTGGCTTTGAGTATTACACTAGAGAGGGTGAATGTTAGTTTTACATGTTATTTCCATAAAGATTTAAAGAATTAACACCACTAACCCTCTCATGCAAACTTTCTTTTTTGCCTTACCTTAATTACCTTCAGATTTACCCCATGAGTCACTTTAGTTTAGATCATTATGTAAATATTCATGGTTTTTTTGTGATTTGGAAATACTTTGAAAATTTTATATCAATTTCATAAATATTAACAAGAAATAAAGTGTCACTGTGTATATTTTGTTGTCTCTATAATAGGCTCTACTTGCAGACTTACAAGTGGTGGCCATATCTCTACTATTTTTCATTTTTTAGTAGTAGTTGTGTAAACAAATCATGCTTGAGGATTTCAAGACTTAAAATTGAGTTTATTACTTCCCCCCCCAATCCCTAGTAACCCAAGGAGAACATTAAGTGCATCAATAAGGGAAAAAGCTTATGGTAGGAGGGCCCCTATCCAATCACTTTCATTCATGTTGGTTAATTTGTAGTGTACTTTTTTAAATATATGCATAATTATTTAAAAATACATGAATATTTTTAAATAACATTGAAGATTTGCATTCTTTGTATGAATATTTGCATTCTTTGAAGGATTCTATTAAAGTTAGTGTTCATTTATGTGAAATTTGATAAATAATCTGGATATTTGTGGGAATTTATGCATAACCTTAAAGATTGGTGAAATACCCCATTTTGTAGGCATATTGAAGGTTATTTTGATCATCTTTGCAAAGGTTGACAAAAATTTGGTAAATAATCTAGATATTTATGAGAATTTGTGCACAGGTCAATCATTGAGACCTCACTTATATTGAATCTAGGCATTTAAGATTGTAATTGCTCTAATTCATTTGGGATTGAGTAAACCTTTATGTAGATTTGTGCTAAAAGATATTTTGAAGTACTCAAATTTTCTCAGATTGTTAAATTGGGCATATAAATGCTTTAGAATGTTGGTCTAACACTAAACTTTGTAGACTAATGTGCAAAACTAATAGTATTTGTGCAAGTATTAAAAATTCTAAGGCTTTAAGGCTTAGATACTTAAATATCAAGTTGAAGCTATTTCATATGTTTTATAAAGGATTTTCTATAAGAAGTTGATTTATATTTATAATATTTGACACCTGTGAACTTACCTTTGAAATTATTTTACTCTCTATTTATCAATACCCATTCTGCATCCCAAAGTTGCCTAGGATTAGAACCATATGTCGATCTAAACCTAAGGTCCCTTTAACATCCCTAGAAATTCATAAGAAGGTGAGACCAGACAAAGGTAAATGTAGGAAGTCCAAGACCTAGCCAAATTCCCCATCTAACCAAAAATTTCCACCACTCTTGCCAATCATGGCATGGTTAGTTGGCTCATCAATCAATGTCCCTAGAGCTATGCACAATCTACCAAGGAACCTAGAAAAATATTTTCCTCTTTTCACCCACACTAGTAGAGTAACCATTGAAGAACATATAAATTCATTTAAAGCATCCTTGAGGATACTTAATGTAATTCATAAGGACATGGACTGCCACCTTTTTCCCTTTACATTCTGAGATGTGGCTTATGATTGGTTCCTCAAATTTCTAAAAGATTCCATCATGGGATACTTTTATTGCCCAATTTGGTAGGGTAGTAAGCCTGTGAGTTATGTATCAATAATCTACCACCCTCAAAAGGGACATAAAATAACTAATTAGAATATTCAATGCAAAGTTCCAAAAAATGTATAACCTAACATCCCTACCCTATAGGATAGTAGATAATTTGACTTTATAAGTATACAAAAATTTCGTAGACCTAATTGTTGACCATTTTTTTCCCAACAGACCAAAAATTGGTCCCCTTCTATCCCTGTTATTCTAAGCCATTTCATTTTTTGATTTTGCATAAATCTGTTTAAATCTATGGACTATGCAGGTCTAAATCTACGAACTCTGTAGGTTTTGGATTTCTACGGACTCTGCAGGTTAGTCCTTTGGTGCATGAAGGATCAGTTCAGAGAGTTTTAGGTTTCACAAGGCTTCTTCAGGCTCTGGTTTGAAGAAAATCACAAGAAAAATTGGCATGGTTGAACCATTGAACCATCACTTCATTTCAAGAAAATGGTTTAATCGACAGTTCAATCAGCTTTGATTCAAGCCTTAGTTCATTGCTTCAAGTCCATCACTTCATTTTCAAGCCTTGGTTCAATATTTAAGTTCAAGTAGCTTCAAGTTTAGTGTTTAGTTCAAGGACTTGGCTCAATGTGCATTATTAAACTGTTGAACTGGTTCAACGCTTCGATTCAACACTTTGGTTCAATGCAAAGTTCAATTTGCAGTTCAACCAATCTTGGTTCAAGCTTTGGCTCATCATTTCAAGTTCCTCGCTTCATTTTCAAGCCTTGGTTTAATGCCTCTAGTTCAATTCATAGGTTCAATGGCTGAGGTGAGTGAGAAGAGTTCATCAGGCTTGGTTCAATGGGCTCAGTGCGCAGTGGTTGAACCATTGAACCGATTGAACCATTAAACCAAATTTTGGTTCAACGGCTTGGTTCAAGGGTGTGCCCTACAGCCAGAGGGCAGCAATGGGTTCAAAAGCCCTTGTGAAGGGTAGTTCAAGATCTGAAAGCCCTTGCAGAGGGTAGATAAGTTTAAAGAGCCTGACAAAGCAAAGGACTGCCAGCCTGTAGAAAAGTCAAAGCGGCCAATTCCCGTAGACTTTTTATCTGCGAGAAAAGGCCTAAAATAGAAAACCCGTGAGGAAAAATCCTGAAACAAAAGACCCAATGAATTTTTCCAAGGATGGTGACGTCTTGAAAGTCATCAAATTTAAGCAGATGAACGAGCTGTTGGGTGACAGCCGTGTGAACGTCAAATTTAACATAGTGAAGTAGCCATTGTTTTTGAAATACCTTAGCACCAAATCTGTTAGGATTGTGGAGCTAAAAGCTTCACTGATGCAAACATGTGAGGAGGTTGCTGAAGGTTGCTGAGTTGTAGAAGAAGTTGGGGTCGGTCTGATCAGCCGACGTCGGTGGGAGAGCATAGAGAAGCAACCGACGTCGGTCATATATCGGCCGACGTCGGTCACCTCCAGGCAGACAGGGACCGGCATCGGTCGCCTGTGTGGTTCGACTGTGAGCTAATTACGGGCAGTTAGCTAACGAACCAAGTGTTTGCATGATGAGTGCTAATTTTAGACTCATAGCTGCGGATCTAATTATTGTAACTAGATGTCTAATTATTGTTTGGATGAGATCTATATAATAGACTCATGTTTGTATTGGAAAAGTGTGCTAGGGAGTAAGAGAGCATAATTATAAGCTCCTTCTGTGTGTGAGGTAGAGCAATGGTGCGTTCCTCCTAGTGCCTCAGTACCAGGTGTGTTGGTGCTGGATTGGAGAGCCAGCTGGGTTCTTCAAGAGTGTAGGATCTTGGTCACAGTTGCATGGCTTATATAGGAGATCTACATGGTAAGTAAGATCATTGATCTGCAGGTGTATGTGTGTGCAAGGTTGAGGTTCACAGGTGAGCAGAACCGTTGTTTGATTTGTAGGTGTGCAAGGTCATATAGACAGCAACACAACAGGGAGCAGTATCAGGCAGGATCTACTTGGAGTACAGGGGTGTACTCGGACAGAGCGACAGTAAGGCAAGGGAGTTCCTTCCATAAGTATGGTCTGTTGAATTGCAGGTTGTTGCAGATTCATGGGAGATCTACTTGAAGTACCTTGAGTACTTGTGGAGCATGTGGAGTGCTTGTGGAGTGCATGGAGCACTTGTGTTGTGCGTGGAGCACGGGAGGTGAACACCAACTCTGTATTTTGAGTTGGGTGTTGGGACCTGAGAGGGAGAGCTTTGGGGAGAAGAATTACTGTTCACTTGAGGTGTGGGAAACCTCTGTAAGGTGGTGGAGAAGAAGTGGCATCTTCTTTATTGTATTCTTTTCTGTATAAAGTGTTAATACAAGTTGTGTATTGTCTCTCATATCATGTGTTATTCTGAATTCTAGTTACTTGGTGAATCTGGTTAATTTCTGCATATTAAGTTGCTTGGTTTGGTAATCAAATTGTGTGCTTCTGGTTTATCTCCCAACAAGTGGTATCAGAGCTAAGGTTGGAGGAAGCAGGTTTTGTGTTTGGTTACAGGGCACTCTCAGGGGTTTTTGATCGAGTGGGAGTAGAGCAACAGCAGATCAAAGTAAGCTAAGAATGGAGGAGTTGAAAAGCACAGATGGTTACTCACGGTCCTATGGAAAGAAAGAGCAGGTAAAAGATTATTGTTGGTTGGTAGCAGATCAGCATGAAGAAACTGAAGAAGCAGATGTTGCAGGTGTTATTGCACAGGATGTTCTTGGAGGTTTCTTGGATAAAGTTGAATCTTGGATAAAAGATTCGGTTGCCTCTTTCCATGCAGTTCCAGGCAGAGGAGCTGGTGAGCCTTGCCAAAGAATTGGCAAAGGGGAAGTGAAGCTGAAATTGCAGGCGGCCAACACACAGGTGTTGATGAAGGTCATGCAGGTCCCAGGTTTGGAGATATGGCTAATTTCTTCAGAAAGATTGGGTGATGAGAGATGCACAAGAACTCTCATAGCGGATGCACTTGAATTAGCTGGTGGTAAGAAAACAGGTATCCTTTATCTACTTGTTTATATTACTGATTCTTCTTTTGTTGCGGAGACGTGGCTTCGTAGGCTTGGTCACATGAGCAGGAAGGAGATGCATGTTTTTAAGCGAAAGACAGATATATTTGATAGGCTTAAGAACTGGAAAGCCTTGGTGTTTATGGAGGAGATGGCAGACAGAACCCAGTGGATGTGGTTGGATACTTCTGAGCAGGGCAATTTGGACATGGGTTTTGATTCAAAGAAGCTCGCGGGTAAAAAGTCATCACTCACAGGCGAACATAGGTACCGATGTCGGTCAGGAGGAATCGGCGTCGAACATACAGGTGCCGATGTCGGTCATGTGCAGACTGAAGACGGTGATGTCAGGCAGGGTAAGACCGATGTCGGTCATAGGACCGACATTGGCAGTATGTAAGACCGATGTCGGTTAGGAGGACCGACGTCGGCAGCAGGGACACCAGCGCTGGCAGGTTGGTAGTCAGGTACAGATGCATGGAACCGACGTCAGTCGGATGCAGACTGTGGAGTGACCGAGGTCGGTCACTGTAACGGATTTTGGGTGGATAGCAAGCTGTCAAGGAGTCTCAAACACCCATACGGAGGAATGAAGACGTAAGTAGGCCCTCAAATTCGTTGTTCCTCTTCTTTATACATGTTGCTGATTGTAGAGCAGGAAGGATCCAAGAAACAGGTGTGAGCTTGGCATGGATGAGGATGTGATTCCTTGGAGGAGAACCAGACAGGTGTGTTCTGGTAGGGTTGCCAGCAGGTATGAAAGCACAGAGACGAATGGATACCTTAGTAGAAGAATAGAGAGAACGGATACGTGAGACGGAAGATCAGGTATATGGTCTTGAGGAGCTGCAGGACAGTGGTACCAGGTTTGACAGGTGGAGGACGAAGCATGGCTTCAGTCAATGTCAGGGTAACTACTGTGGTTTGACTTACCAGGGGGATGGTGATTGCAACATCATTCTGTTGCTATATGTGGATAATATGCTAGCTAGCAGGGGTGTACATACAGGGTTTTGCTGAGCTAAGGGTAAGATTAGTTCAGTATCATGTCATGAGGAGTTTGGAGCAGCGAAATTCTTTGACATGGGAGGCATGGAGATCACAGGTTGATTTTGTCTCGAGTGGGAGCTGATGTGAATCAGGTGTTGGCGAGGTTCGGGATGCAGAACTGGAGCACACTAAGGACTGGACAGGTATAGTGTCCAAAATCACATGAGGTCTGGTATAGACCTGAGTATTCCCATGCAGTGGGAGCTGTCAGAGTTAGGAGCCAATTCGGGGAAGTGGGTTCTCAGTTTTTAAGAGGGACCGGCAGCAGGGGTTGCTATGCAGGGTCAGGACTTCACTACAGGTGTTGTAGGTTTGGATGTGGCAGGGTACTTGGATGATAGGTGGTACATCACAGGATGTGTGGTGGGTTGTCTTCATGTGGGAGCTTGAAGAGGGATACAAACCAGGAAATAGATTAGACGGAGTACAGGTACAGGTATAGTGCAGTTGTTTATCTCCAAGTGGGAGATTGTTAGGATTGTGGAGCTAAAAGCTTCACTGATGCAAACATGTGAGGAGGTTGCTGAAGGTTGCTGAGTTGCAGAAGAAGTTGGGGTCGGTCTGATCAGCCGACGTCGGCAGGAGAGCATAGAGAAGCAACCGACGTCGGTCATATATCGGCCGACGTCGGTCACCTCCAGGCAGACAGGGACCGGCATCGGTCGCCTGTGTGGTTCGACTGCGAGCTAATTATGGGCAGTTAGCTAATGAACCAAGTGTTTGCATGATGAGTGCTAATTTTAGACTCATAGCTGCGGATCTAATTATTATAACTAGATGTCTAATTATTGTTTGGATGAGATCTATATAATAGACTCATGGTTGTATTGGAAAAGTGTGCTAGGGAGTAAGAGAGCATAATTATAAGCTCCTTCTGTGTGTGAGGTAGAGCAATGGTGCGTTCCTCCTAGTGCCTCAGTACCAGGTGTGTTGGTGCTGGATTGGAGAGCCAGCTGGGTTCTTCAAGAGTGTAGGATCTTGGTCACAGTTGCATGTCCTATATAGGAGATCTACATGGTAAGTAAGATCGTTGATCTGTAGGTGTATGTGTGTGCAAGGTCGAGGTTCACAGGTGAGCAGAACCGTTGTTTGATTTGCAAGTGTGCAAGGTCATATAGACAGCAACACAACAGGGAGCAGTATCAGGCAGGATCTACTTGGAGTACAGGGGTGTACTCGGACAGAGCGACAGGAAGGCAAGGGAGTTCCTTCCATAAGTATGGTCTGTTGAATTGCAGGTTGTTGTAGATTCATGGGAGATCTACTTGAAGTACCTTGAGTACTTGTGGAGCACGTGGAGTGCTTGTGGAGTGCGTGGAGCACTTGTGTTGTGCGTGGAGCACGAGAGGTGAACACCAACTCTGTATTTTGAGTTGGGTGTTGGGACCTGAGAGGGAGAGCTTTGGGGAGAAGAATTACTGTTCACTTGAGGTGTGAGAAACCTCTGTAAGGTGGTGGAGAAGAAGTGGCATCTTCTTTATTGTATTCTTTTCTGTATAAAGTGTTAATACAAGTTGTGTATTGTCTCTCATATCATGTGTTATTCTGAATTCTAGTTACTTGGTGAATCTGGTTAATTTCCGCATATTAAGTTGCTTGGTTTGGTAATCAAATTGTGTGCTTCCGGTTTATCTCCCAACAAAATCATGGAAGGAGCCCAAGGAATGTAGTGACCCACCAAAAGATCACCCCCAAGGGCTGAAAGAGTAGGAAGAAGACAAAGAGTAGAAATGACAAAGCATTCAAGTGGCAAAGGGAAGGTGAGTTATTGCAGATGAGCGGTGCGACCTATTTTTTTATAGTTGGCATTGATGAGGGGACAAATCAAAGTCTATTTGTAGGAAAGAGGTGTGGCCATGTCCTTACATTAATGTTTGAATGCCAAAGTCAATTTAGGCAATTGTATAGCATAGTTCTAGCAGGCCTATTCCAGAAGAATGACATCAGTAATAGTGGTTTCCTCTTCCCAAGATTCAGAACACACATGGGCCACTTGCAAAAAAGAGCACCAAAATATTTCCCAAGAAGCACCAAGTTCTCTTCCTCTTCTTATATATTGTAAACTTCTCTTTTGAGAAAAAATTTGCTCTCAGCCTTAAGGAAAAACTTTGCCCAAAAATCTCTCGAGCTTGTAAGGCAGAGCTACCAAATTTTACCTTCAATCAGAACTTAGCATTTTTACCTGCATTCTGAGTTTTGCATCTTTAGTATGTGTCTATGCATTTGATTCTATGTTAAGTCATTTTCTTAATGCTTTTGCAAAATGATTTCAGCATGTTTAGTGTATTTTGTGAGTTTCCTTCTTACAGGTCTGTCAGAAGTGTCCCTAGAGGAGTATAGGTGAAGTGGATAGGCTATTACAGTGTGTCTTAGAACACCTCTAGTAGTTATTTCCTCCCTGCATCTCCACGGACCCCTGACCTACTGATGCAAAAGGTTTTTTCACTTTAGATGAAGTGTATAGGCGCTTCCTTTTGGTGAAAAGTGTATGTTTAGGCTGGGTGGGTCACATTTTCTGGTGTATCACCTCTTTTCCTCTTTTAGGTTAGGTTATGTTTTCAGCATCTCTCTCTCCCTTTTTATCCCCTCTTTTTTACATTTGTTTGTTAGCAGTAGGAGAAACTAAGGCCTAAATGATACATCAAAGGGAGCTAGCCCTCATTTAGAGACTCTCCCCTCCAGCTTCACCAGTCCCATAAGCAAGAGGGGAGTTTCCATTATTGTGTGAAGAAGGCAAGAGCTCGGCATCCTACCAAGGGTGCAATCTTCTACGTCAATAGTTTCTGGCATGCTCGGTGGGACCAACTAGGACAAGTTATGTCCAAAGAGTTGAAGAATTTTTGGTGTGTTCTTTAATTGACCAGCTTTTAGAGGCTTTTGCATCAACACCAATGGCGACTCTGAGTTGAATTAGCTAGTTAAGCAACCCTGGTGCCATTAAGAAATCACATTTGTATGTATAATCCCTCTACACAAAATCATGGACCTTATTGTCCTTCCTATAATTTTGATCAAGCTCATCCTTTTTATGGCATCTCCCCAAGTAGCCCTCTTAGTTGCCCTTCAACCAAAAGGGCAAATTCCAATTTTGAGATCTTTCACCATGATGGCAACCTCTTGACCTAGGGGGAAATAGTGGAATCATGGGGTAGGAAAGAGGAGAAGAAAGGTTTTGCTCAAAACCTTAAAAAAGATAAAGCTGCTCTTGCTCATGATTCCTATGATCTCTAAGAAAGGCTCTTCCAATAAGATCTAGCCAGGAGAATTGTAGAGTTGGAATCCAGAGAGAGATTCCTCAGCCAGTGTGTGATGGATGGTTCAGACCCAATGGCACATTCCATGTCTGAACACACCCCATCTACACATTTCCAAGAGATATATCAGGCCACACTTGATATTGATGAAGTGTTGACCAAGTGGAAAGAGGAGAATCATTTGATTCTAGCTCAAGGACTGCCTCCTCTTCCACATGGTTTTCCCACTTCACCCCTTCTTAAGGAGGAACCTATTTTACAAGAGGCAAGTGAGGAGCAGAAGATCCAATCTACAGTTTTCTAGGAGGATATCATGAGCAACAATGAAGAATAAATCATCATTGATGCTTCTTGTGAAGACATCATCAACAATAGAGAAGACTCAAGTCACACATACATGCAGATGTTCTAGCAATATGAGGAGGAACAAAAGCATGGTGAGCTTTCTCCCCTCTTATTTGATGAACTTCCTTGTTGCTTCGATGAGGAAGATGACTACGCTAAAGAGCCTGAGTTGGAGGAGGAAAAGGAGAGGCTGGTCCTCCTTGAGGAAAGCCTTGAAGAAGAAAGTTTTGAATAGAGAGGTGATGTTCTATGGGATGAGCAATCATTTGGTGAGTCCATTTCAGACATCATCACAGTCACCCTTCTTCAAGAAGCCTAAGAGGGAGCAGAAGATGAGTCTGACAAGTTTTTCAATGAAGCAGAAGGAAACAGGTCAGACCATGACGCATTATAGAGGGATAATTCACATTAAAGGTCTGATGGTGATAAGCTAGCAGCCACTAATTTCTTGGTGAAGAGCACCAGTATGAGGGACCAACATTCAACAAGCTTCCAAGGACAAGCAGAGTACACATATGTTGGAAGCATGTTCGATTCTGATCCACTTGAATACAAGCCAAGCAAGGTGATAGGCAAGAGGAGCAGGTCACCAAATCTCCTTTTCTTTTAGCCACTTATTTTCCACCATAAGTTTCCTTACCAGGAAGGAGACTTAAGAAGTTTTCCCTTTGATCCAGGAGGGAGGCAATTATTCCTGGTTAGCTGTATATAGTATTTTTCTTTCAATTTCTTTCCTACTTTCCCTAAGTGTAGTTTGCATGGGTAGTGTTTTTTAGCCTTGTGTGTTTCCCTTTGCATGTGGGGTAAGAAGCTTCATGTTTTATTCTTAGATCTTTGGGGGATGTTGCTAACCTTTGTTCAAGCTGCATTTGACTCTGTGCCCAATGGACTGCAAGGCAACTGGTCTTTAAGCATATCAAGCATGCTTCCCATAAAAGTCACCAATTTGTTGACCATTTTTTGCCCAATAGGCCAAAAATTAGTCCCCTTCCATCCCTACTATTCTAGGCCATTTCATTTTCTGATTTTTCATAAATTTGTTTAAATTTACGGACTCTGCAGGTCTAAATCTATGGACTCTGCAGGTTTTGGATTTCTACAGACTCTGTAGGTTAGTCCTTTGGCACATGAAGGATCAGTTTAGATATTTTTGGGTTTCACAAGGCTTCTTCAGGCTCTGGTCTGGAGAAAATCATAAGAAAAGTTGGCATGGTTGAACCATTGAGCATCGCTTCATTTCAAGCAAATGGTTCAATCAGCAGTTCAATTAGCTTTGGTTTAAGCCTTAGTTCATCACTTCAAGTTTATCACTTCATTTTCAAGCCTTGGTTCAATCTTTAAGTTCAATTATCTTTAGGTTCAGTGTTTAGTTCAAGGACTTGGCTCACTGTGTAGCATTGAACCATTGAACCGGTTCAACGCTTCGGTTTAACACTTTGGTTCAATGCAGAGTTCAATCAGTAGTTCAACCAATCTTGGTTCAAGCTTTGGCTCATCACTTCAAGTTCATTGCTTCATTTTCAAGCCTTGGTTTAATGCCTCTAGCTCAACGTGTAGGTTCAATGGCTAAGGTGAGTAAGAAGAGTTCATCAGGCTTGGTTCAATGGGCTCGACGAGTAATGGTTGAACCATTGAACTGATTGAACCGTTGAACCAAATTTTGGTTCAATGGGTTGGTTCAATGGCTTGGTTCAAGGGTGTGCCCTATGGCTAGAGGGTAGTGATGGGTTCAAAATCCCTTGTGAAGGGTACTTCAAGATCTAAAATCCCTTGCAGAGGGTAGAGAAGTTCAAAGAGCCTGACAAAGCAAAGGATTGCCAGCCCACATAAAAGTCAAAGCGGCCAATTCTCGTGGACTTTTTGTCCATGGGAAAAGGCTTGAAATAGAAAACCCATGGGGAAAAATCCTAAAACAAAAGACTCGATGACTTTTGTCGAGGATGGTGACGTCCCAAAAGCCATCAAATTTAAGCAGATGAACTCGCTGTTGGGTGACGGCCACATGAACGTCAAATTTAACATAGTGAAGTAGCCATTGTTTTTGAAATACCTTAGCGCCAAATCATGGAAGGAGCCCAAGGAATGTAGTGACCCACTAAAATATCACCCTTGAGGGCTGAAAGAGCAAAAAGAAGACGAAGAGCAGAAATGACAAAGCATTCAAGTGGCGAAGGGAAGGTGAGTTATTGCAGATGAGCGGTGTGACCTATTTTTTTGTAATTGGCATTGATGAGGGGAAAAACCATAGTCTATTTGTAGGAAAGAGGTGCAGCCATGTCCTTACATTAATTTTTGAATGCCAAAGTCAATTTTGGTTATTGTACAGCATGGTTCCAGTAGGCCTCTTCTAGAAGAATGACATTAGTAACAGTGGTTTCCTCTTCCCAAGATTCAAAACACACATGGGCCACTTGTAGAAAAGAGCACCAAAATCTTTCCCAGGAAGCACCAAGTTCTCTTCCTCTTCCTATATATTGTAAACTTCTCTTTTGATAAAAAATTTGCTCTCAGCCTTAAGGCAAAACTCTGCCCAAAAATCTCTCGGGCTTGTAAGGTAGAGCTGCCAGATTTTACCTTCAATTAGAACTTAGCATTTTTACCTCCATTCTAAGTTTTGCATCTTTAGTATGTGTCTATGCATTTGATTCTATGTTAAGTCATTTTCTTAATGCTTTTGCAGAATGATTTCAGCATGTCTAGTGTATTTTGTGAGTTTCCTTCTTACAGGTCTGTCAGAAGTGTCCCTAGAGGAGTATAGGTGAAGTGGATAGGCTATTGCAGTGTGTCTCAGAATGCCTCTAGTAGTTATTTCCTCCCTATATCTCCATGTACCCCTAACCTACTAATGTAGAAGGTTTTCTCACTTCAGATGAAGTGTATAGGCACTTCTTTTTGGTGAAAAGTGTATGTTCAGGCTGGGTGGGTCACATTTTCTGGTGTATCACCTCTTTTCCTCTTTTAGGTTAGGTTCTATTTTCAACATCTCTCTCTCCCTTTTCATCCCCCCCTTTTTTACATTTGTTTGTTAGCATTAGGAGAAACCAGGGCCTAAATGATACATTAGAGGAAGCTAGCCCTCATCTAGAGACTCTCCCCTCTAGATTCGCCAGTCCCACAGCCGAGAGGGGAGTTTCCATTGTTTCATGAAGAAGGCAAGAGCTCATCCTCCTACCAAAGGTGTAATCTTCTGCATCAACACTAATGACAACTATCTTCCTGAGAATAGCCTTGAATATTGACACATTGCCTTTGGCATATGTTGAAGCCATCCATATTGATGAGCAAATACACATGCAAGGACACCCTACCTTAACTATACCAAACCATAAACTAGTGGTAACTAATATAAATCTCATACCAAACATGAATTATAATCTTCCTACATTAAACCAAGTGCCAATAATTAATCAATTTCCATCAAGGCATGCTGCACCCAACCAGCAACTAGGATTCTTTAACCAAGTAAATGTTGGAGCATATCCCCAGAACAATATTAGTCAAGTATTAGTGCCCATATATAAAACCAATGTTAAAATTATGACCCAAAAGAATAACTCAAAGCCTTGAAAAGGAGAATTATATTCGATATAGATAACCATTCAAAAACTTACTAATGATTTCTTAGATTTCAAGAAATAAATGGGAAATACTAGTGAGAGTTCCAATAGGAATTACAACTTCCATAGATATAACAAACTATTCAGTAGGTCTAACAATAATAGGGATTCCCCTTGATAAATTTTCTTGAGATCAACATTTATGAGTTAGAATTGCCCAACTAATGTCGATTGCATAATACTACTAGACATGGATAGCTAGACTACATTGAATTTTGTCATGTATTTGAAGATTTTCATATCCAAATGGGGGGGTTTGATATGAATTCCACTAATCAAAGTAATGTTAAAGGCTCTAACAATACCAATGATACTTATAGAGCTCCAAAAATAGTCCTCATGGTTGAGACCTATGATTTTCCTAGTCAAGATGAAAATGACCCTAAAGATAATGTCAAAAAAGTGCATGATTTCCAACAATACCAGAGGAGAAACTATGATTTGAGAAGTAAAGGTCAAAAACCACCTCTAATAACTTCCACCCTATCTAATAAAATATATACACCTCTTTATGGTAGAATAAATAATGATCCTTTGCCCCCTAAAGGTAAGGAGAGTCATCCAACAGTAGAAGCCCCCTTCACAACATCTAAAAGTGGATATAACATAATGGATGATATGAAAAAGATTAAGGCAAACATAACATTGAATTAACTCACTCAAATCACTGAACAATTTTATTTTTTATTGAAACCATTGAATTAAAATCTTATCTCCAACAAAGTTAACTAACTCATACAAATATGGTAATGTATATGAGCAAACATGAAGTTCTACCTTTTATGTTAATTATAAGGATTTTTGGTAACAATCTTCATAATTTCTTGTTAGATTTTGGTGATTTAGCTAACATTATGCCTTTAGGAATTTGTGAAAAATTGGGATTAAACCTAGTCAAATGAGATAAGGTAGTGATACAATTGGACGAATCAAGATTGAAAGTGGTGGGAGAATTATTAAATATTCACATACATCTCATTCATGAACCTTGAAACTAGTAGTTCATCAACATTTAAGTCATTTACATACCTAAGGGTTACATATTATTACTAATTCATGATTGGACTAAGTCCTTAAATGGATATATATCCACTTATTGTTCCCATATGTGACTATCTTGGAGTGGGATTCCCAATCAAATCAAGATTGATCAAGAACCCAAAATGAAATACATGATCACTAAATATAATGTGAAGAATGAAAAGGTAAATTTCTAATCCTCTAAATTAGGTGTTTACACTTTGGATACAACTAATGTTGTTGTATATGACAAGGTGAAATAAGAAAGAAAAGGTCCCTGGACATTGCACTTTGATGGTGCATGATCTAAGTAAGGTTCAAGCATTGAAATTATTCTAACAAATCTTTAAGGAAAACATTATCTAGCTTCTTATAGATTATAGTTTGCTTGTACTAATAATCTAGAATAATATGAAGCTCATATTTTAGGACTTTAATTTATAATCAAGCATAAGGTAAAATAATTGTTAATCTATGGTGATTCATAATTAGTTGTTAATCAGGTTAGGATTAGATATTAGTGTAATCTTTCCTTTTTAAGAAAGTATAGATTTAGATCTTGGGATTTGATTGAGTGTTTTGACTCATTTAATATTGTTTCCCTACCCAGGGAGTGAAACCAATTGGTGGATGCTCTAGCTTCAACAATAGAAAACTTGATACCTCTAGAGCCATTGAAATCATAGAAGTTTACTATGGAATAATCCCATGCCCCTTTGTGTTGGACAATATCAATCACTTTCAATTTTTTGATGATGATAAGTAGATAATTGACTTTATGTGTAATTTTGGCATGTTTGAATCCCACATTATTGATGAACAAGATGAAATTTATGTAAAAAATTCAAAGGAAAATGAATATGTATTAATCCAAATCAAGGATAACTAAATACCCAGGGGAATGATCTCCTTAGAAAGAATGTTTGATTTGGATAAACAAAGAACTGAAATTGAATAACTTAAGGTAAGTAGAAAATATTATAAGCAAGTCAACTTGGGAATCTTTGAAACAAGCAAGGTGGCAACATTGGTTTAGTTTTCACTAATGAAGATCTGAAGGAATCCACTTCTATTTTAACCAAGTTTAAAGATGTCATTTCTTGGTCATATGATGATCTTAAGATATTTGATAGTAGTATTATTACTCACACTATCCCCTTGAAAAAGGCCTATAGACACTTCAGACAAAGACAAAGGCTAGTAAAACTAATGTTGGAACCATTGATTTATAAGTGAATAAATTACTAGATGTAGGGATAATATTTCCCATATAGCACTTGACATGGGTTATAAATCTTGTGCCAATCTGAAAGAATAGAGAAATTAGACTCTGTGTTGATTTCATAAATTTGAAAAGATCCTCAAAGAAGGACAATTATCTCTTTCCATCCTTGGAAAAAGTCATTTAGTTGGTTAGTGGGTCTAGAATGATGTCATTCCTTGATGGTTTTTTAGGCTACAACCAAGTCCTAGTGAATAAGAATGATAGAATGAAAATTTCCTTCACCACCAAATGGGGAACATTTGCATGCAAACAAATGCCATTCAAATTGATCAATATAGGAGAAACTTTCCAATGAGCAATGGACCATTAATTTCAAGGATTAATAGGTAAGTGCATCATTATTTACATATATGATCTAATAGTTTTTCTAAAAATAGGGGCGATCAAATGATACATCTAAAACAAGTGTTGGAGAAGTGCAGGAGGTATAAAATTTATTTAAACCCAAAGAAATGTATCTTCTATGTAACTGAAGGCAAATTTCTAGGACATATAATCAACCAGGAAGGTATGACTATTGACCTTGATAGGATAAATGTAATTTTAAAGGTAGAAATCCCTAACAACAAAAAAGAGTTGAAATATTTCTTTGGCCAGATTAATTTTGTAAGAAAATTTACTTTTGGTTTTGTAAAAATTGTAAGACCACTCAACGCAATGCTAAAGAAAGATACAAAGATATAATGGACTAATGAAGCAAAGAATGTGTTTTAATACATTAAGGATGATATTATTTAAGATCTTATTCTAATAAGTCCTTATTTTAGTAAATACTTTTATCTATACTCCTTTGCTTCTAATCACACTATTGTTGTTGTCTTGATGTAGAAATAGGATGACAAAGAGCACCCTATAGAATTCATGATCGCAACTTGAAGAACACATAACTTAACTATATTATTTTAGATAATTAAGCCTATGCTCTGGTAAAGGCTATCAAGAAGTTTAGACACTACATCCTAAGGAATAAGATGTATGTCATAGTGTTTGATCTGGATGTCAAGTTATTATTGGGATAAAATTAACTTGGAGAACAAAGAGGGAAGTGGATGACCAAAATCCAATAATCTGATATAGAAATAAAATATGCTAATTTGGTTAGAGGCCAAGGTCTAATCCATCTTATTGTAAATTTTGATCCATGCATTGACATTTTGTAGGTTGAATTAGGTCAAGTATCCAGTGATGATTGGTATCAGGATATTGTTCATTATGTATACACAGAGTGTGTCCTCCATACCTTAAAAGGGAGTAAAAAAGCACCTTTAGGCTGAGATCATCTCATTTTATGATCAAAATTGGATTCTTTTATAGGAAATATTATGAGGGGATCTACCTAAGATATGTTTCTAGAATTGAAGCCATAAAAATCATGAATAATTTCCATGACAAATTGGGAAGTGGTCACCCTTCAAGGCATACCATAGCACACAAGATATTGAGAGTAGGCTACTATTGTCTAACCATATTTAAATATTCCTGTGCTCATATGTGAATGTGTCATCAATGTCAAGTGTTTTATCAATGAGAGATAAAGGCATATATGCATTTACAACCTGTTGACTAAATTTTGGCCCTTCAGGCCAAAATTGGGCACCCCTATCTAACAACATATCTACCTAAGTCTATATCTTTGGTTAGTTCTAGTATGCAATTTTAACTTATAAAAAATGTTCTTTGATAAAGCCATAACAAATGTACAAGTCTATTCCTTTTGAAAAATTCATTTTTGGTCTTTGTTAAGCCTTTACTAATTTTTTTTGGGTTTTTTTCTAAGCCTTTGCCAAATTATTTCAAACTTTTTGTCTAAGGATTTTTCCTTAAGTGTATTTCTTTCAGACTTTTCATTCAATGAAGTAATGAATTCTTTTAGACAATTTGTTTGAGACAAATCTCCTGAAGATAAAGTGCCAAATTCTTTCAGACAAATTATCTGCACAATTTTTTTGAAGGTACTTTGCAAATTTTCTAAAAGATATCTTTCAAGTCAAAAAGGACACTTTCAAATATTTTAAAGGGTATGTTTCATTTTTATAAAGGGTATATTTTGTTAGGAAAAGTCTCCATTTCAACTTTTATGAAGGGTGTGTTTCATTTTTTTGAAGGACACTAGCAACTTTTCTGAAGGGGTCTTTTCAAATTACCAAAGGGTCATTTAAAGAAAGCCAAAAGGGTCATTTGCAAAATCTGAAGGACACTTTCAACTTTTTCAAAGGGTTCTTTTCAAATTAATGAAGGGTCATTTGAAGAAAGATGAAAGGGTCATTTCAAAGCTGAAGGTCCACTTCAAGAAACTGGAAGGAACATATCAAAGGGCCAAACAAAAATTTTGAAGGAATGAATTCTTTCAAAAAACTTGTTCGATATAAAGGAAACAAAAGGGTCGAGACAAAAAGTCCAAAGAAAATTCCTGAAGGAATGACTACAAAAACTAGCCATTGGATTTTAAAAGAAAAGGCTCGATGGGAATCTAAAGGTGAAGATAAGAGATAGCAAATGAAAAATATAACTGAGGCTTTGGTTCAGTTGTAACAAATGTAACTAATGTTTTTGGTTTAGTTATAATGCATTGTAACTGATCCATTTAGTGACATAGCATAGCTCACCCACTTCTCTCCAGTGTTAACTAATTCTTTCAAGATGACACATGTCCAAGTAACCCTTGGACTTCCTTTGATTGATCTACCTCTCAATGCTATATATATATATATATATATATATATATATATATATATATATATGCATTCTCTTGGTTCATTTTTCAACCTCTTCTAGTTATTGGAAAAACTCTAGCTAGATTTTTACTTAAATAACTCTTGAAGAAATATACAATTGTTGTTTCCACTCACATGTTGTAACATTGAGTAATGACTTGAATCTTGTTGATCTAGTCTAGTGAAAGATTGTCCTTTTCTATCTTATACTCTTGATGGTCTACCAATTTGTAGAAAGGAGATTATTGTAGGTCTTTACTATTATTCTTTCTTAAGTGTTGACATATCATAAAAGTGTTTTGTGATTATCTCTCTTTGGAATCATTTTCACCCTTTCTAAGAATCATACACCTTCTTGAATCTAGCTTATGAAGCATTGATGTAGTAATAAATCCTGAGTTATGAGTCTTATGTGAGAAACTCCTTGTTTGTTTTTAGGTAGTGGTTGTAGTCAATTGGGAGGACATTATTCATTGGTGCATCACCATTTTATTTTCTTCTTTGTTTTCCTTAACCCTTTTCGTACACAATTGATAGATTAGAGAAAGATTTAAAGGTGCATCAAGGGGAGCTAGCCCCTAATCTAGAGATTCCTCTCAATGAAATTGTCACCCAAACAAGAGAGATGATTCCATCTTACTACTTGGATGAGGAGAGCTAAGCATATCCTCAAATGTGCAAATCCAAGCATCAATAGTTTTTGGAATGTCTGGTGGGACCTCTCAGTCCTAGAAGATTATTTAAGATTGGTATTACTCTTGGCATTATTGAAGATTGAAAGAAACATCTACATTTAGTAATTGGTGACTCCATTAAAGAATTAAAGTTTTTGATTGATGATTATTCCTATTTTATATGCCAAAGGTGACCACTAGGTCTACTGCTAAAGGTGTACCCTTCGAGTTTGTGGAATTACCTCCATATTCCACCAAAAGGTATAGATTTATAATTACTCGCCCTTATAAAAGAGATTTTTTGTTTAAATATTATAAGTTTGTGTTACATTTCATTCCAAACACCCATAGTGATCATTCCAAAATGGATAGAAGATAACCTTTTGTGTATTTCATCGGGGCATCTCCCTTACATCTTGCCCAATATCATCAAATTGCAGGAACAACCCTAAAAAGTGTCTCATTTTTTAGTGGAGATGGTCTAATTATGACCATTGAGCACATTTAAAATATAGAAAACCTTTGTAATATCCACAATATTACCAAATAATATGTATCTATTAGGTTTTTGGCCTTGTCTTTCAAAGGAAAAATCTCGGATTGGTATGGGACCCTACCTGTAAATTCTATTGGCTCATGGGATAAGTTGGGGACTCTATTGACTGATAGGTTTGGGGAAAAGAGTGATCACCTATCTCTAGATAATAAATTGACCATAATAAAGAGGGGACCACATGAATTCATGCAATATTTTAATACTAGGTTCCAAAAAACATGGGAGAGAATCCTAATTCTTGTGAGGCCAATCGTAAACTATGCATTTTTGTACTACTTGAAAGCATTGAATAGTGACATTACCATGATTATTGAATCCATGGCTAGAAGCACACTAATTTTTGCCTATGAAATAGCCATAAATATTGAGAATTGTCTTGTCTAAGTGGGAAAGATTTTTCCTAGACCTCCAATGCCACTATTCCTTGATTTGCATTCTCTTAGTCAAAGTGCATTGCCCACTTTAGCTCCTTTACCTGGTCAATAAAAATCAGCCATTACCCCTACCAATGAAATACACGAAGTCAAAATTTTGATAAAAAGTGTTAATAATGAACTTATTACTCTCAAAAGGTAACAATCCCAATGTTAAAGGCCATATCAATCCTACAATCAGTTTGGATAAATAAATAGAGCTTCTTTTCAAGGCAATAATCAAGGACAAGGCAAAATTACCCATGTCAAGCCTTATCAAATCCATAATCCTAGTGCTCCTTCATCCTCCAAAGCCCTTTTCCCCACTCAAAATAATTTGGTCCAAGAACAAACCAACTACTCATGTTTTTAACATGTTCAAGAACAAGTTGCTTATGCAAATGAAATGCACAATCAAGGGATGGTAATGCAAGGCAGTCAATCTTTCCAAGATTCAAATTTTTAAGGATTCATGAAAGGTGGGAAGGAAAATGAACAACCTCAAACTGATTCTACCCTCATAAATCATTTGGATGGTGAGTTTTGTGTCATTAATTACTTAGGAAATAAAAACAATCAAAATACTAGTGTTGCTTCTAATACTAGGTCCAAAAGGAGGGTTGTTGGTAAAGCTCAAGGAAATAATCAAGGACCTATTGTGACTCCTACATCATCTCCTTTGGTAAGTGGGTCTAAAATATCTCCTAAATTGTAATAAAATTATAGTATTCCAAATTTTAGGCCAGCTGCTATAACTCTACCTACACATGTTACATCACAAAGTGCCAATGTTCTTAAGGAGAACCCCAAGGTGAGAAATCCTTCCATCAATGTGATGGACCAGATGAAGAAGATTCATATGAATATTTAATTATGGGATTATCTAATATTTCCAAGGTAGAAATATATACTTCAAAAATAATTACATGGATTGGGCAAATAGGTTGGCCCATCTAGAAATTATAATGTGGTTTTGGTAAATGGAACTCAATCCATAGATGGTCAAGTGAAGAAAGACTAAAATAATCCTCCTTTTTACATATCTATAATTATTGGTGATTTATTGGTTCATAATTTCATCATAGATAGTGGATCAAGCACATTAGTTATGCTTGAATGTATAGTAAATGAGCTAGGGCTCAAGTATGAGCCAATGACTAAAGGAGTTTTGCAATTGGATGGATCACCACCAAGACCTTGGGGATAGTGAAAGGTTTGAATTTTACCCCTCATTATTTTCCTAATTTTTCAATTCCCCATGAATTTTTAGTATTATATTTACCTCCCTATCTTTCTCTTTTCTTCTCAAGGGACTTTACATCCAAGATAGGTGGATATTTGGCAACCAATTGGTCCTACATGTTGTTTAGAATAAAATATGGCACTAAGGTGAAGATTGAGTCAAAACCTATTCATATAGATCACTTGGAACCATAATCACTTAGGGTATCAAGTGTTAACTATGATATCATTGGTGAAAATGAGCTTCATATTGACCAATCTCCATCATCTTCCCTTGAAGGAGTTTCTGATTTGTTCCTAGATGAGTGGGGAGATGAAAACTATGAGCATGATCCTTAAAAGTTTATTGAATAATCTAGTCTTGGAGTCTATTATATGCATGAGAAGTACTATTTCATGCCTAATTTGATGAATCCAATTAAGTATGTGAATGTTTTATGGTAGCTCTTCTTTGATGGGTCTAGAAGCAAGATGGGCGTAGGTGGTGGACCTATATTGGTTTCACCTTCAAAGCAAAGGCATTTTTCAGCCTTCAAGTTTCAATTCTCATACACTTATAATGTTGTATAGTATTATGCCCTTATCCATGGCATTGAATGGGAAAGGAAAAGAGGTGTCAAGTAATTACAAGTGTTTGGTGATAGCGAGCTTATTATGAATCAAGTTAGAGGATAGAATTTGACCAAGAACTCCTTGATCAAATCCTATAAGCATAGAGTTTGGGACCTTGTAGAATATTTCATGGATTTTAACATCAGATCTATTCCAAGGGAAGACAATAAGCACGTTGATAGGTTGGCATTTATTTTTGCTCAATTTGACGTTCCAAAGGGCATAAAGTAAGACAAAAACCAGCCCCATCTAAAGGTAATTATGAGACCATCCATACCAGATAATGTCACCAATTGGTAGGTATTTGATAGTGACTATAAAATTAAAAACAATTCTACAAGAATAGGTTTAGTTTTCTCCCAATAATCAGTCTAAACTGTAGCAACAATACAAAGGGCAGATTGTCTAATTGAAGTCCAACAAGCTTCCTAAAGGCTTAGTGACTCTTGAGATAATTTTAAACAAGGATGACAAGCTCAAGAAGGAAAAGGTAGGTATGTACACTAAACAAGATAAATATGAAAGGGTGTAAATATTTAATGATAAGCTAGTTGTACTTGGGAAGGTATTCACTAGCCAAGAGAGGCATGATTTCATTCAACTATGCAAGGAGTTTAGTGGTATTTTTGCATGGGAATATAGTGATTTAAAGGGTTTTGACATAAGATTGGCTCAACACACCATAAATATATATGAAAATTCCAAACCCATCAAGCATATACAAAGGCCAATCAATCCCAAGATTGAGCCTCTCATGAGGAAAGAACTCACCAAACTGATTGAGTCCAAAATCATCTTTCCCATCAAGCATTCTTCTTGGTTGGCCAACTTAGTCCCTATTAGAAAGAAGAATGGGGAGATAAAGTTGTGTGTGGACTTTAGGGACTTGAATAGAGTGTATTTGAGAGATCATTATCCCCTCCCTTCCATGGAGTAAATTCTACAAGTGGTGGCAGATAGTGAGAGGTTTTCCCTCCTAAATGGTTATTTTGAGTATAATTAGATTTTGGTGAAAGAAATTAACCAATAAAAAATAGACTTCACTACCAAATGGGGCACATATGGCTATAGATAGATTCCATTTGTATTGTCAAATTCTAGAGATAATTTTCAATGTGTAATGGATATGGCTTTTCAAGGATTAATCAATGACATTGTATTGGTATATCTTAATGATGTGACAATTTTCTCCAAGGAAGCAAAAGATCATTTGAATCACCTAAGATAGATTTTTGAGATGTGTAGATAATTTGGGGTCTCTATAAACACAAATAAGTGTGTGTTTTCTATTCATGAAGGTAAACTCTTAGGCCACATTGTTTCTAAGAAAGGTCTGTCTATAGATCCTGAGAGGGTAAGTGTCATCTTGGCATTATCTTTGCCTAAACATAAGAAGGGTATACAAAGATTATTTGGTAAGATAAATTTCATTAGGATGTTTATTCTTTATTTTTATAACCTGGTCAAGCCCTTGACCTCCATGCCAAGGAAGGATGAGATATTCACTTGGACAGGAAGGAGGAAAGAAAGTTTTGAGGGGATCAAGCAAGCCATTTCCCAAGATCTACCCTTTTAAGTCCTACCTTCTTCAAGGAATTCAACCTATATACTTTTAAAGAGGTAATCTCTTCCATGCTTACTCAAGTTAATGATGAAAATTTTGAATAGCCTATTGCCTTCTTTAGTCAAGGTTTGGAAGGCTATGAGATAAGGTACACATATGTTGAGAAATAAGTGCTTTTAGTCATAAGAAGTTTAAATAAATTTAGCCATATGATGTATAATAATAATATTAACATTTTTTTTCCACATCCTAGTGTGAAAGACTTTCTATTGAGTATAGATTTGAATGATAAAAGGGCAGGTTGGATCACCAAAGTGATGGAGTATGATGTGGAGATCAAAAAAACCAAGTTAGTAAAGGGAAAAGGACTATGTGAGCATCTTGCTTCAGAATTTAAAGAGTAAAGGGAAGTTGTTTTGGCACTCCATATTTAACCTAAAGTATTTGTATCTTCAACCATGAGGAGTTGGACACAAGACATGATTCACTTCCTTCAAACTAGTGAGTGTCCATAAGGTCTTGATAGGGACAAGAGAAGGTACTTTAGGCTACAATCCATTCCTTATGTACGTATTGATGGATTTCTATTTAGAAAGGAATTTTCAAGTGTGCTTTTGAGGTGTATAGATTTGGATCAAATTGACAAAGTGTTTCACAAGTTTCATGATGGACCATTTGGTGGTCAATTTGCTCCAAGAACCACAGCTGTTAATATTATGAGGGTTGATTACTTTTGGTCTAGCTTATTTAAGGACATTCACACTTGGTTAAAGAAATGATAAAAGCATGATATTTTTTATGGAAAAAAAAGCTAGTTGCCTTGCCTCTTCATCCAATTCAAGTTGAGCAACCCTTCATGCAATGGGGTTTGGATTTCACAGGTTTGATCAATCCTTCTTCTAGTATTGCTCACAAGTGGGTGTTGATAGCCACTGATTATTTTAAAAGATGGGTAGAGGATATAGCTCTTAAGGAGTTAAATTAAAACTTATTCCTAGACTTCTATGAAGGTATAATAACCAAGTTTAGAGCTACTTCAACAATCATTTCAGATAATGCATTAGCCTTCTTAGAAATAAGGAAAAGTGGATGTGCTTTGAAACATGGCATCTATCTTAGCACCTCCTCTAACTACTATCCCTAAGGGAATGGACTAGCTAAGTCCATAAACAAGAACTTAATTAGGATCATTAAGAGAAAAAGGAGGATAATCAATGGACTTGGCATACCAAGTTGAAGACAACCCTTTGGGATGATATGATCACCTCAAAGAGAGAAATTGGAAATTCACCATATACAGTTGTCTATAGAAGGGAAGCCAGACTTCCTATCTCACTTGAGTTACCAGCTTTAGACCTCACATATCAGCTACAATTGATGGATAATGAGAGCATGGAAGTCAAGTTATGTGAGTTGATGGAGCTTGAGGAGATAAGAGATCAAGCTATGTAAACCATGACAACTCACCAACAGCAAACAAAGAAGTATTTTGACAAGAAGTCCATGCCAAGGAGTTTTAGAGAAGCAGACATTATCCTAAAATGGAATGAATATAGGGACAAACTTGGAAGACACACAAAGTTTGATGCTCTATGGAGTGGCCCATATGTGATCACACAGTGCAAATAACACAATGCTTTCTAACTCTCAAAGTTGGATGGAGAGGAGCTCCATATCCCAGTCAATGGGATATATCTAAAGCATTGTTACTAATTTTTTTTTTATATACATAGTTTCCTATTTTATTTATGTTCCCTAAGTACTTATGCACATGTGTGAGTTTATCCTTGTCTTGTTTTATGTTGTCTTTGCTTGGTCTTTTTATTGTGTGGTGTGTTTTATTTTGGCATAATCTTTTTTAGTCATATTTAATAATCCATTGACTCCATTGGCCCTTAGATGGATAAGGCTACTATTTTGGTCATTATAGCAATCATACTACCCCTATGAGTTACCAATTTGTTGACCAAATCTTAGCCATTCAGGCCAAAAATGGGTAACCCTATCTAAAAAATTAGCTGCCTAAGTATATATCTTTGGTTAGGTCTAGTAAGCAGGTTTCATTCAGAAGAAGTGTTCTTTGACAAAGCCATAACAAATATACAAGTCTATTCCTTTCAGAAAGTTCATTTTTTGGTCTTTTCTAGGCCTTTGTTGAATTCTTTCAGACTTTTTATTTGAGGCTTTTTTCTTAAGTGTATTTCTTATAAACTTTTCATTTGGCCAAGTAATGAATTATTTCAAATAATTTGTCTGAGACAAATCTCTTGAAGACAAAGTGTTGAATTCTTTTGGGAAAATTATCTGTGCAATTTTTCTAAAGGTACTTTGCAAATTTTTTGAAAGATATATTTCAAGCTAAAAAGGACACTTTAAAATTTTTTGAAGGGTATGTTTCAGTTTTTTGAAGAGTATCTTTTATTAATAAAATTTTCCATTTCAACTTTTCTGAAGGGTATGTTTCATTTTTTCAAAGGACACTTGCAACTTTTTTGAAGGGGTCTTTTAAAATTACCAAAGGGTCATTTGAAGAAAGCCAAAAGGTTCATTTCCAAAAGCTAAAGGACACTTACAACTTTTTTGAAGGGGTCTTTTGAAATTACCAAAGGTTCATTTGAAGAAATTTGAAAGGGTCATTCCAAAGCTGAAGGTCCACTTCAATAAACTTGAAGGAATATTTTGAAGGGCTAAAAAAGGTTTGAAGGAATGAATTCTTTCAAAAAACTTGTTTGATACAAAATAAATAAAAGGGCTAAGAAAAAAAGTTTGAAGAAAATGCCCAAAGGAGTGATGACCCATAAAATGTCAATTTTAGACTGTAGAAACTAGTCGTTGGAGTTTAAAAGAAAAGGCTCGATAGGAATTTGAAGGAAAAGATAAGAGATAAAAAATGGCAAAATGTAACTTAGGCTTTGGTTTAGTTGTAACAAATGTAACTAATATTTTTGGTTTAGTTGTAACTCATTGTAACTGATCCATTCAGTGACATGGCATAGCTTGCCCACTTCTCTCCCATGTAAATGTAACAGATTATTTCTAGATGGCACATGTCCAAGTGACCCTTGGACATCCTTTGATTTATCTACCTCTCATGTCTATATATATGCATTCTCTTAGTTCATTTATCAACCTCTATTGGTTATTAGAAAAAATCTAGCTAGATTTGTACTCAAAGAATTCTTGAAGAAATATACAGGTGTTGTTGCCACTCACATGTTGTAACATTGAGTAATGACTTGAATCTTGTTGATCTATTCTAGTGAAATATTTCCCTTTTCTAGATTATACTCTTGATGGTCTACCAATTTACAAAAAGAATATTTTTGCATGTCTTTGATAGTATTCTTTCTTAAGTGTTGAGATATCATAGAAATGGTTTGTGATTTTATCTCTCTTTGGAATCATTTTCACCCTTTCTAAGAATCATATACCTTCTTTCATCTAGCATATGAAGCATTGATGTAGTAATAAATCCTAAGTTGTGAGTCTTGTGTGAGAAACACCTTGTTTATTTTTAAATCGTGGTTGTAGTCAATTGGGATGACATTATTCATTAGTGCATCACCATTTTATTTTCTTAGTTGTTTTCCTTAACCTTTTTCATACACAATTGATAGATTAGAGAAAGATTTAAAGGTGCATCAAGGGGAGCTAGCCCCTAATATAAAGATTAGTCTCAATGAAATTGTCACTCGTAGCAAGAGAGATGATTCCATTTTACTACTTGGATAAGGAGAGCTGAACATCTCCTCAAGGGTGCAAATCTACGTGTCAACATGACCAGTGTTTGAAATGAATCCATTTACACAATGGGGCCATGAATTCATATGAGTTATCAATCATAAATTCTCAATAGGGCATAAATTTTATTCATTACCATAGGTTATTTCGCTAGGTGGACTGAAGTAGTGACCACTAAGAATAGTAGGGTGATTGACATCATCAAATTTCTAGAAGAAAATATCATCACTCAGTTTGGGATGTCCCTATCTTTAGTGTGTGACAATGGCCTAGCCTTTATGTTATTCAAATTCACTAAGTGGGCATATGGAAATCAAATAGTCATCAATTCTACTTCAAACTATTACCCTCAGGTTAATGGAGTTGTAAAATCTACTAACAAAAACTTGATGAATTCTATTGAGAAATCTGCAGAGAAGAAACCCAAAGAATGGCAGTCCTTTCTAAAGTATGCTTTATGGGTAGGTAGAATGAGATACAAATAGGTGCTCAAGACATCCCCATTCTTACTAGTTTATAGGCAACAAACTATTTTCCTATCACACTAAATTTTCCACTTGTGAGTTTATGGCTAAATATATGGAAGATGATGAAATAGTAAAATCTTGAATACTGAACATCATCCAAATGGAAGAAGCTAGAGATGAAGCATTGAATAATTTTAGAAAGCATCAAGATGTTTTAAAGAGATGATTTTATAAATGAGCAAAAATTAAAGGATTCTTTATATCATACATGGTCATACTATGGGATAAAGCCCATGATAAGAAGAGATAACATGACAAGTTTACTCCTCTCTGGATTGGACCATATCAAGTGGCAGAAATACTAGGTAAAAATGCATTCAGGCTCAAAGACCTGGAAGATAATGACTTAACCTTTCCATTCAATGGGTAGTACATGAAACATTATTTATTTATCACTCTATCACAAGTTCTAGAAGGACAATAAGCTTGTTTAGAGTTAGAGTAGGTAAGAGTAGATTAGTTTCATTTATTTATTTGCTTTCCTATTGCGTTATTTCTCACTTTTCACTTGTTGTTTGTTTTCTATTTTCATTGTAGCTTAGTAGTAAGTCCTTTGGCCAAAAATTCATTGGCTCAATATATGTTATTTTGGTCATGAAAATGGTAAAAAGAGATTTTTGGTTTTAAACATTGGTCATCCAAATTTTGGAAACCTCTAACAATGTTTCAATTTAGAAAAGTTTGGTGGGATTAATTATAAGTTAGTTTTTCATCAAAATCCTAATCCATTTTAAGACTATAATATCATTCAGATGACTAAAAATTTTCTTGAATGAGAGTTTGAACATGTGTGGACTATCATACTATCACTTAAATTCACCAAGTAAATTGCCAAGGCAAAAATTGATATCTTAAGGTGAATTACATCCAAACTATGTCTTGACAAAACCTTACACCTGGATAATTCTAGTTCCAAACCATTCTAGTTTATGAATGCAGGTATACAAAAATTAAAAAAATGATACACCATGAATTGAAATCATAAACTACTTTTAGATTCCATGAATGGTGATTTAGGCAATCTCTACCTAGGCTATAAATGCCTGGCTAGCTATAGAGTAAGGATCAGAGTGGAGCCAGAGGTATATTGTCAGGGCTATAGATGCCTAGTTGGTAGTAGAGAAATGCCCAAGCCATCATCAAATAAGAAAAGTATAATTATATAAATATAAATAATGCTTAAGTTATTTCATTTTTGATGTCGTAAAACTTGAAAGTTATCATTTCTAAACCTAGCAAAGCACACACATAGTATGATTATCTACAATGTTTAAACACTATGTCAAGCATGTGGGCTTTCATTAGTTATAAAAAATAGTTTTGGTACCAACTAAAGATCATAATTAGATAGCTAATTTTGTATTCATCTTTGAACAAAATATTTGGATTCTAACATTTTGCAATGTTTCCTTGTAGAGTTCACCATTTGTTGATGATAAACATTCCCCTATTCTTAATGTGGGGACCCTCCTTTCTTTAATTTTCAAATTTTCCCAAGATAATAAGAATATTAAATCATTTGAGTACATGGAAAATTGATTGAATATGCCAATAATTATGTTTCTTGAATTTTTTGGTTAATCATTCATTTTTTAATAAGGATTGACACTTAGAAATATTTAGCTTATTGCAAGTCTTCTTTAGGTTTTATTTAGCAATGAATTATTAACCATGGATGGTTTAATGATATACAAACATGTTTTGCTAAGGAAGTGTGACCTAGCTCTCTAACAAGACATAAACATAGAAAGTTTCACTGGGTTTTATTAAATTAACATTATGTTGTGTTTAAGGCATTTGCTTGAAATTGTTTGCTTTAAACTTATTTAAATTTGCTTAATATGGGTAATGGCATGTTCAAGAAGCTAACTTATTTTTTTTATTGACCTCCTAGGACATCAAATTAAAGTGTTGGTTTATGATGCCTTGTAAAACATCAAAGTTTGGACTATGACCTAAAAGGATAGATGTCTACCTCACTGGGGCCCATAATTCTTTAAGGATTCATCGCATCTCACATGAGACACCTAGATCAAATCTACTAATTCCATGAGCTACGTGGCTTCATCTAGAGGGATCACAAGAAGCTAGCCACTAGAATTCAAATCCCAAGGCTACATGTCAAGATCTTAGCCCCCATGAGCGAGCCCATCCAATCCAATCCACCATGCATCCCCCATGCATCCCACCATATTTTAGAAGCTTGTGAAATACCACTATGTGTCTTAAAT
This sequence comes from Torreya grandis, assembly GCA_037957365.1. Lineage (NCBI taxonomy): Eukaryota > Viridiplantae > Streptophyta > Pinopsida > Cupressales > Taxaceae > Torreya > Torreya grandis. The sequence continues at coordinate 1,756,476 of JARHVA010003725.1, read as the reverse complement.
GAAAAATAGCTATACCCAAACTACCTTCCAGGGTGATGCATTCCCCCTTGGGTTCATCCAAGGCCACCATGTTTTCATGCCACATTGCATCCATCTAAAGTTTGTGAGAGTTTTTAAGGCAGACATGTAGTTACACCCGAGTCGTTCAACCAAGGTTTAATGATATATAGCTATCCAAGTTACCTTTTGAGAATAACACTTAGTATAAGAACAAATAATAGCCTATAAGAATGATGTGTGTACCTTTTGGGCCCATATAATGATCCCACATGTTATTTCTATCTGAGATCTATGAGATCACCTTTGATAAGGATGCATGTTTCCACCTGAGCCACACAATTAGTGCCAAGTTTCCAAAAGTTGTCCAAAAGCCTTATAAGGGAGACACTTGATAAGAAAATCTATGATTGCCTATGAAAATGATGCATGGCATTCATATGGCCAACTAGAATTGAAAGGTACCACCTGAGAGTTTTCTATGAATTAAAAGGTGATGTGTGGTGAGATAAAGATGAGACATCATGCAAAGATGCATTTTGAGAGTCCATGAGGAAATCAAAAGGTGTCATGTGTCTAGATTTCAAGCCAACTAGGTAGCTTAGTCATATTCAAGCCACATGAGTACTTAGCTAAATATGAGGTGGCAACCACATATTGAAAGGTGGCAATATTTAGCTTTAAATCTAAAATTGATGTAAAATTAAAGATAAATCAAATTATGGTACAATTAATTGCTAAAATCAATAGTTCAAAGATTGTTTCTAATATATGCAAGGTTGACAAGCTTGTCATTAATATGGCACAAACTAGGATTACCATCAACATTGCATTAATCATTGTGGTCATTCAAAAGGTTATGCAGTCAAGTTTATTATTATTTGTATTTCAAAGCTATATGTGTTTTCTTTCTATATTGTCTATGCTCTCATATTTTGATAAATCTCAAGCTATTAATAGATTGCACTCCCATCCACCATTATCAGAGCTTGAAGGTTGTAAAAGGATATAAAAGGACATTGATAACTACCTAAAGTATTGAAAAAGATGGAACAAATAGGTCCTTATACTCTAGGTAAGAGCATTTATTTTGGGAATGATGACTTTTTATTTTAGAATGCTACTTTAGTCATCTTTAAAGATACTAAATTTATTTTTGAGGCCATAGCATCTAGTGGCTTGCATTACAATAGCATATATTTCAATGTAAAAGTAGATAGGGCTATTGATGAGATTGAAACCATGCCTCATATAATCCAACTAGCCTCTGATATCCTTGCCAATAACGCAGTTGGTCTCCATAAGGCCACAACTAAGCTAGAGGTCATGCCATGCACTTACCTAGTTTAAAGTATTTTTAGAAGCTCAAAATATGAATATGGGCTAATTAAATCAATATCCCAAGGGATCCTGATTACTTTCATAGTAGGTTCAAGCTTCAAAAATTAATATGACCTTCCCTCACCATAGATAGAATATAAATAGGTCATTATCGATAATTGATATGAAGTGCACTCCCCAAAGAAGGTCTTGGCTTCATTAGTGACTAACCCAATAGGAGTTATTTTCATGGATGATCAAGGAAAATTTCCCATATAATAATTTAGATAAGGAGTTATAATTGACTTATCCCTCTTTAATAGTATATTTGGCACTCCACACATTACTTACATGGACATAAGGGCTATTCCATTATTTTAAACAATCCTAGAAGACTAGCAAATTCCCCTACTTGGAGAAATTATCAGCAATAACTTAGTGTATGCAATAAAATAAACTTGAAAGAATGGTTCCCCCTTAATTATGATGAGCTAATCATTAGATAAAATATATGTAGCTGATCAACTGGATCAAAATTCATGGTCTCCTAAGCTTTTAGAGGATGTGCCTCAACTTTTTTTTGTAATACATATCCATATATTTAAATGCAATATAAGAGTAATTTATAAAGAGTTCTACCCAATAGGTTACCAATCAATCAATGAGAGATGCAAAGGGTTCCCCTTGATGTTAGGAAAACCTTGAGAGATATGGGTAGCTATTAGCTATACCCAGACTACACAGTTATCAAAATAAGAGTGATAGTGGCCCCTCTTAGACTATCGAGGTTTATGCCAATGAAGCTAGCTGAAGAAGAAATGGCCTATCAACTTATGCATGGATTTGATGGAGTTTAAAAGAGGAAGAAGAAAACAACCCCCCATAATGTTCCTTACAAATTAAGGATGACCAAGATTACAAAGTGACATGATGTTATTATAGATTCTAGGTATAAGGATTCATACCTATTGCCTAAAGATTACTTCAGACCATGGGATCCTAATCAGGTCATTATCAAGCATCTATTTAGATTCAATAAGGATGTAACAATGGAATACAAGCATCAAGAAGAAATCCATGAGTGGATATATAGATATGTTATTAATGATGAGTGGTACTTTGGAATGCAACAATGAATAACATTAAATTGGAGATGAGATATGGTAGGGAGAAGAAAAATGAAGATATTTCTAAGTCTCAGTCACCACCATCACATGGGAACATGTTTGATACTAACTATGAGGAAGGGAAAGACAAATAAGATGAAGATAATGTTCCTCTTATTATGAATAGACCAAATAGACCTCCATGACTTACCACTTCAAGAATCTAGGTCTTACATCCAATATTTGAGCAAGGAGGATCTAGTGATCAGCCTCACCCCTCCCAAGGCCAACAATAATCTCTACATCTACTATGGGAACCATTTTATAAAGCCTAGGTCAATTTGACCCTATTGTTATTGACCTTGAGGAATTGGAACAAAGCATTGAGCTCTCCATAGAATAAATATAGGCACTAGCTGGTAGAAACATTGAAAAGGTCTACAAGAGGAAAGGGAGCCTAAAATGACTATGAGAGGAGAAATAACCCCTCCACTAGCTTCACAAAAAACTTATCCCTCTCCAATAATTGATCCATCTACTACTATTGTTACCACTATCACATCTCAAGCTAACCTTGGAGCAGAGGCTCCTAATGTAGGTAACTCACCATTACATTATTTTCCAATTGTGAGTGCATCTCAAACCTTTTCTACTTATGCATTTGCTACTTCTATCACTGCTCAATCTGTAATTGATACTATCTTGAGCTCCTTAGGATTTACCATCCCCTATTTCATTTCTCATTCCACTACAAATATTATGTCTTCATTAGGCACTAGTGTTATCTAGGCTATTGGTTCCACTTCTTCCCATGCAACAATAACTAGTGCAACACTTGTTATTGGTTCCCTTACATTAACAAGGCCACTAAAGCCCATTTCAAAAAAAATCACCTTTCTAAATCCACCTTTGTGTACATACCCATTCAATATTTATATGTTTTGAAATGTGAGTGTTCCTCCAAAATTGTCCTTGTTTATTCTAATTATGGGCCCTACAAGAACTCTATTTGGCACACTAGGGAAAATAGACCCAAGAAACTTGCCACACATTCCTACTACATCTCTAGCCTCTACCTCAGTTACACCACCTCCAAAAAATCTAATTCCTACTATTGTCCCAAATTGGGTCATAAATATTATAATATAAGTAAGAGAAGAGTGACCTCAAATAGTCTTCTCTGCACCACAGATTGCTATGAAATTTGATGCAACTATAGGTAAAATAAAAATAGTGGTGAGGAGGTAGGTTGATCATCCCCAATCTAGCTTATTTGTGGCTCATAAAATTAAATAATCCCTCTTCACTTTAAAAAATAAGAGGAAGGATGGCCTAGGTGAAGTGGATGAGTATGCACAGGACACTATGTCCATAATTCAAGCCAATGTAGAATCTATAGTGGCTTTGATGAAATGTGTGTAGTAGGAGGTGAGGTTATTGAGAGAGAAAACATTACCTATAGTGTCAAAGAATAATAAATTCCAATTAATAAATATATTCATCAATGTCTTCAATTTATACAAGGTCATGAAGAGAAGGCAAGAAGATGGGACTCTGTAGTTTAATGTGGTCATTAAATATGACCAAAAACTTACACTCTATGATGCCAAGTTGGCAAACTTGGCTAGAGTTGAAAGGAACAATAATTTCCTGGACCCTAAAACTTTTCCACTTGATGACATCATCCTAGCATAAACTATAATGATGAATAGAAGGAGAATATTGAAAAGATGGCTAGAACAAGTTAAAGATGTAACTGCATCCTTAGAAAAAATAAAATTTAGGATCTATCGATGAAGGATGCTATGGTCACTAGGGTGACCAAAATTGATGGTGGGTTCATGGATGACCAAGAATTTAGGTCTCAAACTAAGTATTTTTTTCAAAATTTAAACAAGACATAGCCAATTCCAAGACTACCACTGAAGTAATAAACATTGCAGCTTTTGCCAACCAAAGGCTAGAGAGAGCTCAGGCTATTGAGGAAGCATTGAAACCTATACTGGTAAATCATAGTAATCTTATTAAATAAATTCCTAACCTATTTTGGCTTATGATCCTATATTTTAGTCAAATTTACTAGGACTAATTAGTAATCTATGAATTTTGGACAAGGGAAGAGGAAGATAAATAAAGGTTTCAACAACAAGCACCTCAGAAACCTCCTCCAGGGCCTTGAGGAATATTTTGTTTTACTTTGTAATTCAGATTTGTAATATTCCTTTGTAATATGTGTCATTTTAGCCACTTGGATATTTTTGGGCATCTTTTAATGGTCCCACTCAAACTTTCATAGGCATTTTGAGGCTTATATATAGGGGTTTCCCCCCTCATTGTAATCAAAACATGAACAGTTCTTAGAGAATTATTTCCAAAGAGCTAAGAATTCATTAGATTGTCTAAATGATTTTTTGTGTGTTCCATATTTATTTATTCTCATGATTTTAGAGAATTAATGGTTTCTTTTCTACTAACTAATCTGGAAATAATATCATTGTATGCATCTATTTGTTTGATTTTAACACTAGGCTAACAAATCTATTGTTTTATGTTCCCTGTTTCATCTTATTTACATTTGAATGTGCTTATGAAATTTAATGTGAATAGATAACTTTTGTGTAACATATGATTTCATATATATGCATATTCTTTCCTTTGAAGTATCAACTACATTAATCTAGCTTTGAGTATTACACTAGGGTTAGTGAATGTTATTTTTACATGTTATTTCCATAAAAGGTTTAAAGAATTGACATCGCTAACCTTCTAAAACAAAATTTCTTTTATGCATTACCTTGCTTACCTTAGGATCTACCCCATGAGTCACTTTAATCTAGATCATTATGTAAATATTCATGGTTTGTTTGTGTTTGGGAAATAATTGGAAAAGTTAAGAACAATTTCACAAAGATTAGCAAGAAATAAATTGTCACTGTGTATAATCTATTATCTTTACAGTGGGGTTTACTTGCATACTTACAAATGGTGGACATATATCTATTTTTTTGTTGTTTTTAGTAGTAGTTGTGTAAATAACTCAAGCCTTGAGTCTTCTAAGACTTCAAAGTTAGTTTATTACTTTCCCCCTATTCCCTAATGACATAAGGAACACATTAAGTGGATCAATAGTGTCAAAGACTACACTAAGGAATTTCACAAACACATAATATGAATTGGGCATCTTGAGGAATATATAAAAAAAAGTGGTAAGGTATGCCAATGGATTGAATTTTTTATACAATATGAAATCAATTTTTTAAACCTAGGAACCATAGAGGAAACCTATCAATTTGAATTAAATGTAGAGGATAAGTTAGCAAGGAAGTAGCAAGCAAAATTTATAGGTAGAGGAAGGTCTTTAAGAGGATGAGGTCAGAACAATGGTGGGATAGGTCAAAACAATAGTGATGGAGGGGAAACCAATTCATAATCAAAATGCAAGCTAGATAGGAGGATACTCTTCTAGAGGAAGAGGCTTATGTGGATGAGTTAGAGGTGGAGGTTTTATTGGTAAGTGTTTTGGGTGTGATAAGTATGCTAGTCATAATGAGACATATAGTCCAAAAAATACTCAAAATAATGGTAAGAGAGCATAAGGGACAAATCATATAGTTTTTAGAGATGAGGAGAATGTTGGGTCTCCCAATCATATGGAAAATCTAAAAAAATAAGAGGGGTTTTTGATGAAAAAAATTCTATTAAAACTATCCAAAGTGGTAAACAAACTGACATATTGAAATATTTTATTCTAAATTATTTTCAAGTATGTAGGTAAGTGTTGTATTTTTTTTATTAATAGAATTAACATGAATAACTTGGTTTCTCAAAAATTGTAAAAAAACTTGGGTTGAAACGTTTGACACATTCCACACTACACAAGGTTTTTTGGTTTCTTAAAGGGCATTAAGTGCTTATAAATGACTAGTCTATGGTGAAATTTTAGATTAGTTCATACAAGGATGAAGTTTTATGTGATATCATGTCTACAGACATGTGTCATATGTTGGTGGGAAGGCCATGCTAGTTTGATAGGAGAGTTGTGCATGATAATTAAGTAAACACCAACACTATTACCAAGGATGGAAAGAGATTCACATTGATTCCATTGAAAGACAAAGACGCTAAGGTGGATAACAAATACAAAGCAATTTTTAGTATCCTCTAAAAAATAGTGAAGGTGGATAAGGAGGAAGAAATATGTTTTTCATCAATTCCTAAGCCTGTACAAGTTGTGGCATCTACTACAATAAGTGATTTGCATGTTAAAATTAAGAAAATATGATTATGTTGATATTGTGACTAGTGAGTTTCTAGATGGATTATCACCTGTAAAAAATAGTTATCATCATATGGATTTAATTTAAGGAATAATTTTGCCTAACAACTTAGCTTATATTTTTAGTCTAATGGATAATGAAGAGATAAACAAGCATATGTAGGAGATGTTAAGGAAGGGTTTAATCTATTAAATTCTAATCCTATGTGTAGTTACAACTATGTTTCCATCGAATAAAGGTTGGGAATTGAGAATTTATATGTATTAATGTGAAATAAATAAGATCACTATTAGGTATAACTTTTTATTGCCAAGAATAGATGACTTAATGGAATTTTTGAGTTAAAAAAGGCACTTCACTAAGATAGATTTGAAGAGTAGTTATCATCAAATTTAAATGAGAGAAATAGATGAATAGAATACTACATTCAATATAAATTATGGGTTTTATGAGTGAATGGTCATGTCATTTAGTTTCTCAAACACTTCAAGTACCTTCATGATACTCATGAAAAAAAATTGAAACCTTTCATAGGTAAATTTTTAATAGTTTATGTGGATGACATTCTAAATTTTAGTCATTCTAAGGAGGAGAATTTGGAACATTTGAAGTTGGTTTTGGATAATATGAAAGAAAAATAATTACTAGTGAACTTGAAGAAGTGTGGCTTCATGCAATAGGAGGTAGTATATTTGTAATTTTTAATATCATTATATGGGTTAAATATGGACCTCAATAAGGTGAGGACAATTGTATATTGGCTTTCATAAAAAAATATGTTTGAAGCAAGGCATTTCCATGAGTTAGCAAGTTTATATAGGAAGTTTATCATAAAATTCAATGGCATATGTGTACCCATCATGAAGACTATGAAGGGAGATAAGAATAAAATTTGGTGGGTTATTTTAGTAGAGAGTAACTTTCAATTTTTGAAGATAAAAGTGATGGAACAACTAGTTTTAGCCTTACCAAATCTTGGTAGAGTGTTTCAAGTAGATTGTGACGTAAGTAGAAAAAACATAGGAGCAGTGTTGAGTCAACAAGGTAAGCCCATTTCATGTTTTAATGATAAGTTTAATGATTTTAAGAGTAATTATTTGGTCTATTAATAATAATTCTAGGTAATTGTGCAAGCTCTATATAAGTGGTGGCATTACTTATTATCAAAGGAGTTTGTTTTAAATACATATAATCATGATTGGCAGTTCATAAACATATAATGTAAGTTAAATCAAATAACATGTGATGGGTAGAATTTATTCAAAGATATTATTTTATTTTAATACATAGGAGTGTAAATTCCAATAAGGTAATAGACACCTTTATTAGGATAGCTCTTGTAGTGAATTAGCTAAAAGTGGATGCCATTAGATTTGATTCCATGGAGTTATATGAGTAAGACTAAGATTTACAGGGCACATGAACAATATGTCTTAGTCCAATGGATGTAGATAATATGAAATATTGGTCAAAGGATAAAAAATTTAACACAAGGTTCCATGAGAGATGAATTATTGAAAAAGAAGCATAATGGAGGATTTATTGGTCATTTTTGATATGACAAGAATTTATCATAGTTGAAGAAAGATACTATTAGCCATATATGGGTATAAATGTGAAGAATTATGTGTAATTATGTATAACTTTACAACATGTGAAAGGTAAAAGTCAAAATATTGGTTTGTATCATCCATTGTCCATTCTAAATAGACCATTCGATGTGTTGAGCATGGATTTTATTCTAGGTTTAATGAGAATGTAATGATGTAATGAATCTATATTTGTTATGGTGGATATATTTTCTAACATGGCTTAATTTTTATCATGAAATAAAAATATTTATGCAACACATATTTTAAATCTATTATTTCAAGAGATTATCAAGTTGTATGTATTTATTCAAAGTATTTTATTGAACAAAGATATAAAGTTTATTGGACACTTACGAAGGTAGTTATGGAAGAATTTAGTTACCAAACTAGATTTCAATTAAGCCTATCACCCTTAGATAGATGGAAAAATATAGGTGGTGATTTAGATTATTGGTATTCTATTAAGATGTATGTTTGGTGACAATCCCAAATAGTTGGACTTGATTTTGAAACAAGCTGAATTTCCTCATAATGATTCAATTAACCAGATTATAGGAATGAGTCATTTTCAGATAGTGTATGGGATAATCCATAGAGGCATATATGAATTGAGGAGTACATTTTAGATGAGTATAATAAGCACATAATGTGAAAATTAATCTCAATATATGCATGATGTGTACTAATAATTCAAGAAAATACTTGAAGACAGTGTTGGAAAATACAAGAACCATGTTCATATACAAAGGAGAGAAGTAATTTATAATTATGGGACTTGGTGTTGGCACATTTTTTCAAGGATAGGTTTTTTAAAAGTGAATCTAAAAAATTCAAGTGGAAAATTATTTGACCCTATATAATTTTGAGGAATTTCTCAACTAATGCATATGATATTTAGTTGTTGGATAGAGTAGGTATTTTGCCTATCTTCAATCGAGCTGATTTATACCCTTATGTGGAGATAAAAATGAATGATAACATGGATTTTTAGTTGAGGATTAGAAGTATCAATTTTCATGAATAGTTAAATAAGATATGGAATCCATTTTGGATATTTGAATTGGCAAAAAAACCTGAGGCCATGATTACTACAAGTACTTGGTCATTTGGAAGGATAAAGAAGTTGAAGATGAAACTTGGATGAATGCATCTAAAGTTGTAAAACATGGTAAAACCATAGATTATTTCACTATGTGTTCTTGATTAGAATCTCATGGTAATCTTCATTTATCATGGGTGTTTGATGCAAGATCATCCATAGAGAACATGTTATCTTACCTCGATCAAAAATAGTTTTGTTTATTTTTTGTTTTTTTGCTTTGTCATTTGTTTTAGTGTGTTTGGTTATGGGTTGTTTTATTTGGTTTATATTTTATTCCATTCTCTATTCTAGTGGAGTGTTCTTGTTTTCACCATCAAATTTTAATTTCAATACTTAGCTCAAAAATTTAATTCATTTTCTAATAATTTATGAATATCAAAATTTGATTTGGTCTTAACATGTTGTAGTAATGATCAAGATTCTCAACCCCAATTAGGTATTAGAGTGAATTGATCATGTTCAATAGTTTTAATTGAGTTTTTTAATCTTGATTAGGTCATGGGAGAACTTGGAGGAATACATTAATGATAATCAAGATTCTTGTGTCGATTAGGTATTTAGAACTTCTCTTGGTAGCATGTAGTATTAATAAAAACTTAAATCCCAAGTAGAATAGTGGGGAATATTTTTCCAAGATTAGTGTTAATTATGTATCTAACCTCGGTTAGTTCATAGCAACATTTTAAGGATGTTTGCTTTGGTGTGTAGTTTTCCTTTCCTAACAAGGTCATGGTGTTTTACAATGGAACTTTATGTGTTAATGAGGACTAAAATCCCAATAAAAATAATGCTTAATATTTTCAAAAATCCATAGTTGTGATCAAAGATATCCCAATTAGGTTGAGAGTATCTGTAATGTTTTTTTGTTGTGGTGATCGACAATATAAATTTGACTAAGTCTTATTTTAGGATGAATTAGGTTGCAGTTGTAATTAGGAGTCTCATTAAAGATTATAACTATGATTTAATTTGCTTGGATTGGATTTGGTATTCAAGGATTGGACCTTTCCTAAATCTAATAAGAGATAAACATTGGTTTGTCATGTTATTTAGGGATAGAATTTCAACTAGGTTTAGGACACATTCATTTAAAATTCCATAGTTTAACATATCATTTCAGGCTTGATTAGGTATTATATGTGTTATTTTATATGTTTAAGCATGAATTGAAGTATATGTACATTAATAATCTAAAATTTAATTTTTTTTCATGTTTTTAAATTTTTTATGAAGTTTACCTGTAGGTGGACAAATTCCATAATATGAATTTTAAGATTCTTCTTGAAATTTTTTTGCCTATGTTCGAAGTTGTAGCACCATGAAATGTGTTGTGATAGTGGAGAAATATGGGAGGTCAGTCCATTCTTGCCTTAAATGGAAAAAATGGCATATTTTTTTAGATTCTTTTTTCTAGAGTATATTATTGGGAAACTAGTATTGTAATTTTCTCTCCTCTTGAAATCGGTGAAGCATTATGCTTCTAAAGTTTTTATTCAAAACTTGTCATTCAAACTTGTTATATTTTTATGATTTCCTTCAAGATGAATAAAGGGAACACATTCATGTGCTTTCTACATTTATTTTATATTCTAGTTCTCATGAATGAATGTGTTTTCCTAAACTAAGCCTCATGGATGAAACACATTTCCTTAATTGAAACCTTGATCTATATGTGCACTAGACCAACATATAATGGTAATTTAATCTCACCAATGCAACTCTAAATTTGACCATTTAATACTTTAATGGCCATGGTGGTAAGAATAAAATCCTAATTTATGTATCCAATATGATAAATAAATGTTATTATAAACATATTCACACTTGAACCATTATTGGCCATGACACTTTGAATAGGTTGGTAACCAATGTGAGCTCAAATGAATGAAGAATGTAAATATGAGTCATCATCTAATATTTCCTGCTATGTAAATGAAATGAGTGGCATATATGGTATTGAATTATTATAGGTACCAATGATTCCTTTTAAAGGATTTTGTTCATCGGTATGAAGATGGTAAGAAGCTTTTAGATAGTGTGAATTATACACATAATTCACACATGAGGTATCTTCTATCTCTTTAGTTTTATGCTTAAGAAATTGATCGTTCAATATTTGAATTAACTTAATTTCACTTGGTTGTACTTGTGATCTATATATTGATGTGTACACATCAATGATGTTTGCATCTATAAAATATTGAATCTTGTGCCTCAAATTGATACATTTGTTAGTATTGTGGCTCGATGCCTTGTGATAAATGAAAAAACATTATGATTAAAACCTTTTGGAATAGGTTAATTCACATCAACCTATTTAATGGGAGGGAGAGATATGACATTACATTTCAATAGTGTTTTGAAGACCTTATATGGATATTTAGCAGATTTGTAAATTATCTCCTTGGAAGAGCTGATAAGACAATGCATGTAATAGGGTTAGGAACTACATGCATTATTTATTTTTGATCATTATTAGTATCATTAAGATTCACCCTATATGGTTTCTTACTTGAATTATTTTTAGTATAATCTGAATTGGTTGTATACCTAAGCTTATTTAATGCCAATAATTTAACTTCCCTTTATTTTACTATGTGGCACAAATCTATGAATGATGTAAAAAATTTAAACACGATAGACTCTTATAGGGGTGGGAAATAAATTTATTTAACATATCATGTAATTATATGTCCACCATAGGATTTTTGATTTTGTATAACATAGTATAACATCTTATGACATAATCTGCAATGGATCATTAATTTCTACTTGAGTTGATCAATATGACCATATGAAACCTTATCACTTATATTTATTGAAAAATGTTCTAGGAACATATCCAACAATGTGTTAAATGAACAAAATGATTGATTAGGTAAGTCATAAAACCAATGTAATGCATATTCCTTGAGATTTTGTGGAAATAATTTAGTCAATAACCTATCATTAAACACATTGCTAACATTTTGCATGAAATGCTCTGAGATGTTTCTTGAGGTCACCCTTTCCATCATATAACATAAAATTGGGTGCAAAAAAACCTTTAGGTACAGTCTATACTACTATATGTTGTACCAATGGATTGTGAAATAAAATGTGAGAATATAATGCCTGATTAGGTTTCAAAGCACCTTGTTTCAAATATAGCATCTTGGTCTTCATATTTTGAATATTGTACATAAAGGATTGTGCATCAAGAGAAGAGGAATGTGTGATAACCAAAGGAAATATCCCCAATGACTGAATTCTATTTTAACCAAAGGAAATATCCCCAATGACTGAATTCTATTTTTCGTTAGCAATCTATTGAAGCCTTTGGTTTTCCCCTAAAGTAAATGGTGGAACAAAATTTATATCCAATGGAGTGGAAATATTAAAGGATTGTACCATGTTTGAATTTTTACATCCAAAAGGGTTTATAAAATTGTAGTATGATTGAGAGGTTATCCATGAATCCTTTATCTAAGCTATGAATAAATTTTTAATTATTTAACTTTATTTGTTCACCATTTATAGGAGGAAGTACATCTTGGTGTCCATCTAAGGACCATTGTTATTTTTATCACATTGTTCATGTTCAGAAGTAGTATCATTGAATTTTACATTTTCAATTTATGTATTATCATAAAAATGTATAAATATACCTTTGTTATTATCCATATTATATTTTAATAAATCATAATCTGATTATGGGAAATTTTAATACCACTTAATGTAGCATTCCTTCTAAGAGGAGAAAAATTATATTTTTTAGAGTGCATATAATATGAAATAAAAATGTGAAGAATTGATGATATAATAAGTCTTATCAAATATGAAAATACTAAAAAAAAAATGTAACAACAAAAAGGAGGATAGAAACACTAGAAACACGAATAGTTAGGATTTTGACAACATTGGTAAGATAAACGAGTTCACCAATATGTTTTATCAATTTCAAGAAACCAAGAGATTTAGATTACCCTTATTAGACAAACTAATGTGCAAAATAAAGAAGTAAAATATTTAAATAAAATAAGCATTCACTTATTTTAATCTTTTTTATATTTTTAAATATTCTAAATATGGAAAATGCAAGAAGAAACATAAATTTAGTTGGAAAACAAAATTGGATGAGGATTATGTGACTTTAACTAACAAGGTGTATGTGTTTCTTGAGTGAAAACCTAGATATAAATCATGTAGAGATTTAAGAAAACACCCTCTAAAGTGGAAATATATGGGGGTGATCATGTATGGAGTGAGTCCCACCTTATCTGATAGATAGATAAGATATAATATCTCTAGGTTTTGTTCATATTCATCTATATATTTTTTAATCCACACATGAGCTTTCAATCTAATGTAGAGACCATTGTGTGGATTATTTTATCTTTAAAACCCTAGTTTAATGATATGTGAAAATAAATTTAATCATGTAATAAAAATGTATTAGCAATTGAAGCTGGGCATGACCTCATCAACCCCTTATGTTGAGCATTGCCTGCATACCAATATTCTAAAAAGGGATCAAACTTCATGTAGTTCTTCCATGATATGGTGGTGTGTGTAAAACTAGTGAAAAATTCTAGATGTTGGTGCAATAATTGTGTGATTAAGTTTTTCAACCATGACTTATGACCTTGGAGATGTACTCACACTTTAAATCAAGGTTACTATGGATGTATGTAATTAGAATTGGGAGTAATAGGAAATTTTTTGTCAGTGTGCAATTAGAATTATGTTACTTTCTAGTGTGGATGCTCCTTGTGTGAAATATGGTTTGAAATTTTATTTTATATTATTATCTTTTTAATTCCATTATATGGGGATTATAAGACTCATAGGTCAACCTTTTCATAACTTTGAATTTCCCAAAATTATCATTATTTGGTAGGAAGACAATAGTGGGGACTCAGACAATATAATGAGGCATTCTTGTCTAATGGGGAGATGTTTTTAAATTGGGGAAAATAACAATGCTATGAATTTAGGATAATACAATTTTTGTATTTATTTTTTTTAATAATAAGTAGGTACATTGGAGGTTCATTAATTAGCTTATAAGAGTGAGTCTTCTACATGAAAAGTGGAGGAAAGTGGTAAAAAGGCCCTAGAATAGATCATGAGTTAAGTGTGTAAAAAAGGTGGTCACAAGTGCACTATTTTAGATTAAATTTTAATTTATGTCTATACTAACCACACTATCACCCCCATAATCAACTTATCATACTACCTTACCCAATCCCACCAAAATAATTTTTGAATTAATCTCATTGACTAGTTAATTAGTCTTAATAATAAAATTCATGCACATATATATTAAATAAATAAATCAAATAAAAAAACAAATCATCCCATCTCAAATCACATCACTCAATCTCACATCAAATCCTTAAATCCCCAAATCAAGAAACAAGTGAAAATCAAGCCCACTCCTCATAAACACAAATCCTTACATTCTCAACCTCCCTCATTTGATAGCTAAATCCCCTCATTAAATGAGGATTTTGGATCAATCTTATCCCTCCATCTCAAATCAAACATAAACATCTATTTCTCTTCTCTAAAATATATAAATTAGACTTAGGCCCCTCCTCCATTTCCAAAAAGCTTATATAGCCTAACAAGACTCTGTCAATTGAGTGATCAAGCCAAGAGAGCCTAAGGAGATCATGCTAGTTTGATATCAAGCTATCCAATTCATCCTCAACATAATCAAGAAAAAAATAAATCAACCAAGGGTACATGTTTTTGGAATGATTTCATGCATCCAATTGAACAACCATGCCTATTTTTAGTCTCAAAAAAATCCACACAACAGGGAGCTTTTTATGGTAAGTGAAGGTAAATTTTTATTTCCTCATTCACTCAACCATATGTGCATTAACTTATTCGAGTAGGAATTTATATTACATTTTCTCTAAATTTTCATGTGTGCATTATTCTCATGCTTGGTGGGATATTACCCACAATATTTGTCTTATTTTTATTGCTATGAAGTGTATGCTTAGTTAGTCTTGCTTTAGAGCCTAATTAGGATCAATTTTAGCTTTAAATTAATTTTTTATATAAAATAGTATTTTTTCATGTGTAACATTATTTTGATTCTCAATTATTTTATATCTATAGGATAGGTTAGCATTTTTTTTATATTGATTATGTCTATCTATTTTTAAAATTTATGTAAACGTCACACTGTATGCAATATATATACAAATTTCTATGATCTATCTAGTAGCATTTTTGCACTGCAAATCAATTTCTACATATATTGATTATATTTTATCTATTTTAGTGTCTTTGTATACATCATAACATCTATGTCACTAGTGACATTTGTATCATATACAATAGTGTTTATTCACTTATTATTGATGTTTGTGTCTTATACATTATGTTTTCATCCTCAACATACATGTCATTAGTAGTGTTTGTTCTTTATTAAATAGTGTATGCATCCTATCTCGCAAAATCTATCTTTTTTATATTTAATCTGTAGGTTTTATTCTTGTTAAATACTTCACTCCAATCAAAACTAATAAAAATCTTCTTGCAGGTTCATTGGTAAAAGATATATAATAAAACCAACACACACATCGAATTAATTAATATTAATAAATCAATTTTTTATATCATTTATTAGTCTTGTTTTTGTTTATTTGACCCTTTTACAATCATGTAATCTCTTTCATCACGTGACAAGGTGACATTAGGAATTATAAATGGTTTAGGTAATTGTGTCACCTTAGGAATGAAGTATGTATGCTCTTTCCTCATGCTACAAGGTGATCTTGGAAACCAGAAACATTGCATGTCTTCTTTCTTTTTAGTTTCTATGATCTTGCAACTTTGTTTTCATCGCCAAATGTTAATACAAATCATGTGTTATGGTGGGCTATATAATTTCAAGGAGGATCTATCATTATTGGCTAAGTAGCCACATGTTTTAAAAGCATTGTGAATTGAGTTGGTTTCATCCACCAATACCTAGGCCATGGATAACACCCTTTTCACATAGATTTGGGCCTCAATGTACTAAAAATTATATAAAGGACATCTTTAGTCATCTTATTCAACCTATCATAGAAGACTTATAATGAAATATGAATAATTGTGCTAGGAACATAATATTCCTTGAGATCACCCACTACGTACCCTTTAAGGTATTATCTATGGGCGATTATCTGGTTGCAATCCCATTTGAATAGCATAGGTTATGTTGGAATTCATGTTTTATTCTATCCCCCTTTTCTAAAAACCCATTTCAAACCAAAATCAATATGGACCAAAGGCATTCAACATGAGGTTTCAAATGAAACAAATCCAAGACCTGAATTGCCACAAACCACTCTTGGACAATGATAGTAAATTACAAGCCAATATCAAAGCCACTAGTTACAATCCTAATCATAATAACCCATATGAAAACTATAAATGGAAAATAGTTATAGCGTTTGAATTATAAAACTAAATCATACTTGACCAAATTCAATACATAAGCCAATAATTATTGATCCTATCATCCTAAATCCATTCTTTATCACTAATACCTTGATCACTTACTCAATCACATGACAATAAACCCAATCCAATATTCAATACCCATCATGCCCCTGATCCATATAAACCCCACATTATCTTACCCTTATTTAATTATTCCAACAATCAAACATCCATTACTTCATGATCTAACCATCAACCATTTTATATCAGTCCAAATTTTAAGCCAAGAAATCTACACTTTTCTAAAATTTGGCAAAAAATTCAATGAGCAACAAGACCAAAAACAAAAATCCAAAAATCAACCACAACTAAATAAATTATTGGATTACCTACACCCTAATAATCCTTTTACTGACACATATCAAGTCCCTAATCTAAAATAATGTAACAATGTCCTACCATTACCACTCCAAGGAATGTAGTTTATTAAAAAATAGAGTACATCCACATATGAGAATTAGTATTTGGGGATATATGAATATTCCTCTCCCAAGAAATATTAAACCTCTCCATAAATAAATCAATTTTAAGCCACATTTAAAAAACCCATCTTTGACTAACCCATCTTTAACCGACCTATCTTTGACAAACCCCTCTTTGACCAACTCATTTTTAACTAACCTATCTTTAACCAACCCATATTTTATGAACCCACATTTGAAAAACATGACATACCACCCATTAATCCATCACCCAATATCCCATCGCTATTGAAGCCTCCATAACCTATTGAAGCCTCTATCACCAAGACTAAAGTAAAAAAAGGTACTTGTAAATAGCAAAATCCAAAATTCCCTCTATGCATCAAATCATTATATATATCCTAAAATCAGTGGCATACCAAATTCTAATAATAATAATGAACAAACATCATATCAGTTTGGCTTGACATTATTCATCAAACTTAGCCTTCTTATAGATGCAAAAACCAAATGCTTCAATGACTCCTAGTTATACAATGATGTATTCTCATCCTATTTTCAAAATAAGAAGTATCTTATACCAAACTGAATGTGAAAAATCATGAACTATAAAGGATGAGGACTAGCCTTTTATGAGCATGGAATCCTAGAACTTATCTATATTCACATAAATGAAAGATATCACAACATTGGATACAACTCTCCTAATAATCAACACAAGGATTTTAAGGATGTGTACACAATTCTTGCAATTGTTTTTTCTAACCTAAAAACAAGTTATACTCAATACCCATATGAGAATATTTCTTCCATAAATCCTTTAAATGAGACCATTTTCCCCACCATCCATCTTGACATCCACTATCCTAAATCATTACATGGGAACAACAAGATTAAATACCATTAAATCTCTATTAAAGCAATGAAATTATCACATAATTCATGCAAATCCAAGATTGTATCCAACCATGATATCATGAAAAATGGATTTGATCTCAACCTAGACACATTAGCCTAATTTTAGGATTAGGAAGATTTACTTGATCAAAACTAATCAAAATTACACAAAAATTAAAAAAATCCAAAATCAAATCCCCTAATGAAAACCTCTGAGACACTATCAAACAATGAAAATCAAGAACATAAAATCAATTCCATCGATGAAAACCTTTCTGAGACATCGATAAATGTGGAACTTAATTTCATTCATATAACAACCATTGGCATCAACATTGGAACAATGGATAATCCCAAAATCATCACATTGTAACCATTATCAGTCATATGGAATAGAGAGCTTCCATTTTCCTCCTATTATAAGTTGTAGACATTTTCTTGGCTAATTGTATGGGAGAATATTGGTCCCAATTCCCCTTGGTATCTAAACATTTCCATTTATCTCCATGCTCACATCATTATTCCAAATATTTTGCTCCACTACTGCATATACTTCATCCTATGCAACTTGTAATTCACCCTAGGAAATACCTTATATCATAGAGGTTATGATTATACCCTATTAACGTGTTTACATTCAAATAAAGCTAACTCAAAAATCAACAAATTTAACACATATATGTCTCAAGAGAACATAATTAAAGGTCCATATGTTATTTTAATCACAAAATTAAAAAATAAATCAAGAAAAGAGGAATAATAAAAATCATCAATAGTGAAAACCATTTTAATGGTATGTTGGGCAAGTAGCATGATGAAAACCAATTCCATACATCATGCACAATTCCTTTTTATATAACTAACATACACTTGGGGGAATACCCACTCCATACATTCACTATTGAAATCATATTCTATTATTTTAACCTTCCCATAATACCCATCCTTCTGCCTAGCTTTGACCTTGATGAGGATGTGGAGGTAATCTTCATATATGTTTTAGAAAAATATTGATACATCCTTAAAATGGCACTTTGATGACTAGGGAACACTTTTATCATGTGACGTACTCCTTGGAGATCCCATCCTGAATCCTCCAACCATTCCATACACTATCACCATCCTAATTCTAGAATGGGTTTTCCATTTTTTCCATTGCCTCATTAGAAAAACCTTAAAAATCCAAAAAAAATGAAAATTCCCAAAAAACCTAAAAATTCCAAAACATCTAGACATTCCAAAACAATATTCAATTCTAAATTTCCCATAAAACAATTTGTATTCTCCTTCATCCCATATAAATATTGATTCACTTTTATGGACTATTTCAAATAATTTGGACTTATTACTAGTCTAACTCAAAAATAGTCTTAGAAATGTCTAAACTATTTGATAATTTCTACTTACGAAATCTTTATAATGAAATATATGGGGACTAGATCAATATTATTACCATTCACCTAGTCAATCTTATCTCCAATATATAAAAATTATTCTTTTTATAACATGCACTCCAGTCTAGTTTGGGGGTCATAAGTCTAGATTATCTAAAATAGTCATTTTTGAACAAATCATTGCAACTTTTTAGGGATAGATCATTCCTACATCAAAGCTTGAATTTTTTTAGGATATATTGTTCCTAATCCATCCCATTTCATATATTATTACTTTGGTAAAATAAAATATTTTAGATTTATTGATATACATCATTACCAATCTTATAAATTTCATCAATCACCAAATCTTAAGGTTTTTAACTTGATAAATGATAAAACATAATTTGTTTTTGTTACTTTCTTGTTATTGATTATTTATTTGCATGTTTTTTTTTTTTTTTGGCATTTGTGTTGATCTTATTCATTTATCAATAATGTCATCATTGTTTTCCATATCATGGTACATCATGCCATATGATATACCAAAAATAAGGTTTCTCAAACAATTGGAAAATTAGGAAAGAATAGAAACATATTCCATCGCATCATCAAATACATCTACAAAAACATCAAAAATCCATGTTTTCCACCAACATGATCCTTCATCATCACCTCATCAAACCAAACAATCTATTAACTCCTTTATTTATGCTTTCCAATCTAAACAATTAATCAAATATAATCATGTAGCTTTTTAAGATATATTGTTCCCAAATCAAAGCTCGTAGCTCTCCCAGGATATATCACTCCCCACCAAATCTCAAAGCTTTCCAAGATATATCATTCCCAAATAAAATATCATATTTTTATCAAGATGCATCACTCCCAATCTAACCATTTCATATATATCATTACTTTGGGAAAATAGAAAATAATGAAAGCATGCAAGCCTTAGCTCAAGAGCATTAATTTCATCCATCCATGGCATCCATCCAAACATATATATCTATAATCATCATGTTAGGCATGAAATAAAATGAGAAATGATCTCCTATAAGGCACAACCCTTATTTATTAAATCCCCACCCCTCCATTTAGCCTTAATTATTCTATTTCACCTTCTTTTCTCATTTAAATAACCCTTATGTGTCTTTCATCCCCACATGCCCTCTTGATGGGGCATCATCTTTAACCAAATCATCTCTCGATTTCATCCATATTATTATCCATCATGACACTAAGGAAATCCTAGTGTACCTATCATTTATTTTATCTATATTATTTGAAAAAAAAATCTTTCAGTTGTAACACCCTTTTAAAGAGGGGTAAAATGTAGACAATTAATTTTCACTGCCGTACATTCGACACCCCACTTTTGAAAACTCCCGTTTAAAAACCCTATTTATCCATATTCGCCCATAATCATATCATCCATTATAAATCTTAATTTTACCATTATCCTTACACCCTAATCTTATGGTAAACATTCATAGTTGATTTGATCTAACCACACTCATCTCTATCAATTAATCACATTATCATATTACCTTACCTGATCCCACCAAATTCATTTCCATATTAATCAACTCATTAATCACATTAACATTTGATTAGTCATAATAATAAAATCCATGCATATCAAAAATAAATAAATAAAATCAATATTTCAAATCATCCTATCTCAAATCACATTATTCAATCTCACCTCAAATTCCCAAATCAAGAAACAAGTGAAAACCAAGCCCACTCCTCATAAACACAAATCCTTACATTTTCAACCTCCCTCATTAAATATCAAACTATCCTCATTGAATGAGTATTTTGTCTCAATCCTAACCCTTCATCTCAAATAAAATCCAACCGTCCATTTCCCATATAAAAACTCAATATATTCTAGGCTCCTCTTTCATTTCCAACAAGATTAGACAGTCTAACAAGACTATGTAAACTGAGTGATCAATCCCAAGAAATCATAAGGAGATCATGCTAGTTTAAGATCAATTCATATAAGTCATACTCAATATCATCAATTAAATCATCAATCGATCAAGGGTACATGTTTTTAAAATGTTTTCATACATTTAACTGAGAAACCACATCCATTTACAATTTGATAAAAATACACACAATGCAGATCTCCTTATGGTAAGTGAAGGTGTGTTTTTATTTCCTCATTCACTCAATTGGAGGTGCATTGATTTGGTAGAGTAGGTGTTTAATGGAATTTTTAATTTATATTGCATTTGATATAAATTTTCATGTGTACATGCATTACATTATATTTTGATGTCTAAAAAATGCAAATAAAATAATGTGGTACATAAATAAATTAAAATTTGTTCTACATGAATAACCTATATAAAAAAATTACTATTTAATCAAATATGGTGTGGTATTAAAATATATTTATATTTATAATGTGTGTGTGTGTGTGTGTGTGTGTGTGTGTGTGTGTGTGTGTGTTTATACATACATATACATACATATATATACATATACATACATACATATACATATATATACATATACATATATATACATACATATATATATATACATATACATATATATACATATACATATATATATATATATACATATACATATATATATATATATATATACATATACATATATATATATACATATATATATGTGTGTGTGTGTGTGTGTGTGTGTGTGTGTATACATACATATATATATATATATATATATATATATATATATATATATATATATATATATGGATATGTATATATGTATGTATATGTGCAATATGCTTGTCCTAGTATTCTTGAAGTATGCCTGGTTGATCTTCTATTTTGACATGGTTAGAGATGTTCAAGGATGAGTATGGATTTTTGATAATATTTAAAAGGTGCCTAAGATGTTTTATAAGCTTTGAGTGCCTATTTTCATATGTGTAATTCATCTAGTAGTCCATAGCTTTCATCAAGATAGCTTGGGTCTAGTGGTAGAAAATCTGAATAGGTAGTTTGATGACATCACCATTTCCACATGTGGATGAGTCAGGAAGAAATAGTCACATGGGTTTGTTAAGTATTATGCCTAGTGATTGTGCACTAAATCTTGGGTCATGTGCATAAGCGTAGTTAAATATATGTGGATATAAATTTGGGCTCCTAATTATTTTGACATTGTTTTACCATACTTAGCCAAATTTCAATGAGGTAAGAAATAACCAAGTAAGCATTTTGATGGTATAATTTCTTACAAGTGTGGATGATTCAGGAGAAGGTGATCATATGGGTTTATTCAATTATGTTCCTAGTTCTTATGTGCTAAATTTCAAGTTATGTGATGTATCATGATAAATGATATGCATGTGTAAAGTTGGGCTCCCAAGCATTTTGATAGTGTTTTTTAAGTTCAAATAGAGCTAAAAAAAAGTATTTTTTTGATGCATATCTCACTCATGTGAAGGTTTAAGGAGCATATTGATATATTTATGGAATACCCTATGTGAGAGGATCTTATGTACTAAATTTTTTATCATGCGATTAAGCACAATGAAAGTTATATAAGAACAAAGTTGGTCTCACAAGAAAGTTATAAGCATAGTTGGCTCTATGACAAAAAATTTTGAGAAGGAATTTTAATGGAAATAAATATCACATGTGTGAGGTTTCCATGATCATTTTATCACATGGTTAGATTTTCTTATGTGAATAGATCATATGGTCCAAATTTTAGAACATGCACTTGAGCGAAGAAAAAGATATGGAGGTGTAAAGTTGACCTTATAAGAAGATAAGAAAGGTTCCCATTCTTAATCAATTATGTACAAGTTAAAGTTTGAGAAAGATCGATGGAGCATGTTGGCTCTAATATGTTAAGAAGTATCAAAATGAGGACAAGTACATGATGTTTAACACTAAGCAAAGATAAAGATCAAGCTTCTTTCAAGGATCAATAGTGAGCAGGAGATCATACAGATAGATATCAATAGTGCATATTAAATTCAAGAGGTCAAAGTGACATATGTTTAGCATTTTTAAATACCAAGCTACATATAAGAGATCAATGGTGCATGATGAGTCAACATTTCAAGATTATACGAGATGAGGTCAAAGTGATTAAGTTTTAATGTTTGAGCATTAGCACCTATGCATTATAGTTAGGATAAGATAAATGTTGTGTAATTAATATGAGTAGTGAGGATATGAGATGCGAGATTAGTTTTCGAGCTTTAACTGTGACCATTGTCATTTAAATATTCAAATTTAATACGAAAAAAACTAGTGTCTAGTCTTTGGGTCATATCTTTCGATCTAAATAGAATTTATGCATGTTGTAAAAAGAAAAGATGAAGAGGAACTTATGATGCATCTCATGAACCTAATTTTAATATCTATAAGTATGTATGGTCAAATATATCAAGGTTTCAACTTGATTATGTGTTCAACTATGTTATACAAGTGACCTAAGAAGAATAATTGAGCTTGTATAGATGTTGTTTCAATGTTTCATGGTGAATTGGATATTGGGGAATGTTTTAGACTCCATGAGGATGCTCTATGTGTATTATGAAGGTTTTACCAATCATATGTAGCATGAATAAAGGTGTAAAAGTTTAATATGTGTTCATTCATGGTGACTTTGTGCACATAATGTTGATTGAGCTTGCACATAAGAGTGTAATGATGATTATAATCATTTGAGGATGATTAAGTAGTCATTTAGTATGGACCTATACATTTTTAAGTGGTTCTATGTTTTTTTTTTTATAAATGATGTGCTAAATGGATGAATAGGTCTCCATGAGACCTATAAGAGCTAAAAGGGCTTCATTAAAAGGTGTAGATGCTTAAGGGTGGCCCATAGATGTTATGGCTGACATATGAAGATTTTATTGAGATATGTATTAATGTGAGAATTACCTTAAGGGTTAAGGCATGCCTAATGGCTCACCAAGGTGTTGATTATCATGATTATTCTATCAATAGTGAAACCAAATGTGTTAGTTTCTAGACTTGTATGACTTGGATGAAGAAGTGTGAATGTGGAGCCAAATGAAGGTAAGAACCTTTGAAAGAGAAGGTATAGGTTAATGAGGACCAATACATAATTAAGAGGATTAGACATTATTTTTTGATTAATTTGGTGTATAAATACATATAGGTCATTAGACCTAATGATCCTATAGGAGGCAAAATGAGCAAGTTGCTCAAGAGGCTGTTGAGAGAGTATATTATGAGTGAAGGCAAGGTGAATACTGTGTGATCTTGGTCGTTAATTTGAGAGGAAGATAAAAGTGTGGATAGTGTGTATGACCATCTGGTCATGTTGTTAATGTGGTGATAGATTTTTTGTTATAAAGGTGAAGAGTGATAATCAGAGGTCCATCATCAGGTGTTGAAGACATCAGTACAAAGGTGGATGTGTTCATAGGTATTATTGTGGTAGTTGAGCATCTAAGGTGGTTACAACCTCCTTACAAGGTGAAGCTTTCTCAAAGTTTAGTTTTTGTTGTAGCTCATCAATATAGGTGTTGAAGTACCTTGTGGGATTATAGTCTCACTAAATAGGGATTATAGTTCTTTGATCAATTGCAACTAGTTTAAATTGGTTTTTATTCTCATAGTACAGTAGTCCAATTGTAGGTTCTAATGGGTTTTATTCCCCAAGAGGGTATCCCATGTATGTCATGTGTTATGTGATTTATCTTACATTTTTTCTCTTTCTCATTACTATGAATGATGTGTATGATTCATGAATGCTTGTGGTAGTTGATTAAGTGTTTGTAAAGATCAAAATTAAAGTTGGATTATGTGAGCTCACTGATTCACCCCCTCCCCTGCTCAATGATTATACCTCTAATAATTGGTATCAGATTTGATCCTTTGTAGGAAGCTTAAAATTTTGAAGGATATTTTGAGTAGGTACAAAATGGATAAGTAGTTAAAGAAAGAGAATCAATAGTGAAAGGCTATGATCAAGGCACTTGAAAAGTAGATATGTATTTTTAAAAATGATTCTAAAGATGATGAAAAGGTTATCAATGACCTCACAAGGATTAGTTATAATATTCCAAGGTAAGTCTAAGTTCAAAAGAGGAAAGTTGTTCAAAATAAAAGGACATCATGTGTGATGAATACGTTTACCATGACAATGAAAAAGAAGTTGATCTAGAAGCTGAGCTCATAGGTGCACTTGGTGAACTAAAG
Source organism: Torreya grandis (assembly GCA_037957365.1). NCBI lineage: Eukaryota > Viridiplantae > Streptophyta > Pinopsida > Cupressales > Taxaceae > Torreya > Torreya grandis. Next base: position 1,730,711 of record JARHVA010003725.1, on the reverse strand, counting down.
CAGTAAAAGAAGAAGAATCATAAGATGATAATTATGATCAAAGGTATTGAATCACAAGTTATTTCTCTTGAGGGAAGTTTGATAGAGCAAGCATGTATAATAAAGGATTACTTGGCTAATAAATCTAAGAGTGATAAGGAGACTATCAAAGTTCTCAGAGGTTAGTTAATGGCTACAATTTCAAGTGTAAAAGCTAAAGAGGATGAGAGAATTCAATTGGAAATCAATCTAGGTTCATTGATGGTTGAGCATGAGCTTGTTATATTCAAGTTGGATATGCTAGAAAAGAAGCATGAAAATCCTAAGTATGTTAAGTAAAATGCAAGATTTGAAAGCAATGCAATAAGGTCTGTTAGACAACCAAATGCTTCAAGGTATGCTAGTTTATTTCATGGCCATTGTTATACATGTAATATGTATGGTCATGGAGATAAGGACTATAGAATGAATTCAGTCAAGTATGGACATTCATGGAGATATGATATAAGTAGTTTTTGGCCAAAGATTGATCACAATTCAAATATGTCAAAAGGTATGAATGATGTTATTTTTTTCAGTTTTCATAAGAGTGGACATATTGCTAGATTCTATCCAAATGATGTTAAGAGGTCTTTAAGGTATGTCAAAGGATATAGATCTCCTAGAAGGTTTGATAAAGGACAAACTCAAGTATGGAAACCAAAGGTAATAATTACCAATTCATCTAATCATAAGGTTGATAATAAAGTTTCTCTAGAAGGCTATGTTATAAATCAAGATAAGCTCAAGGATCAAGTAAGATGGTTTTAGAATTAAAAAAGAGTCAAACTTTGGTATGGAGACCTAAGGAAGTAAAGACTAAAGAGACTAACTCTATTGAGTCAAAGAGCCTTGATGTATTATTTGCCAAGGTGGAAAAAGAATCAGAGATGAAAGAGAGTCAAGTATTTCTATTGCCAATGTTTATTGACAAATCTAAAGAAAAGAATGAAGTCAAGGATTCATTTAAAGTTAGGTATGACTGTATTTCTGATGAGATTATGGAGATATGGGACTCTCCAAAGTTTTTGGACTTTTAGTATCTCTATGTCAAAGGGGTGTCTCTATCTAGGCTTCAAGGAGACACTTGTTAGAGGAAGCTTGGTGGCTATCAGATATTGTTTGATGATAAGGTATGAAAACAAGGTTTGTACATTGTGTGTGTGTGTGTGTGTGTGTGTGTGTGTGTGTGTGTGTGTGTGTGTGTGTGTGTGTGTGTGTGTGTGTGTGTGTGTGTGTGTGTGTCTTTCATGGAGAAAGAAGCTTGTGAATAATCTCAATGGTCCCATATTGAGAAAGATTTATCTTGTTGGTTATGGTTTGGATGCTCTTGTATAAAGGTGAGTTTCAAATATCTATCTACATATCAGTTTGTGGTATATGTCATGTGAGCCTATAAGTTGAAGGCCTTTTTTCTAGGCTTATGTTTTAGATATTGCTAAGCTTGTTAAAGTCTTATTGAATATTTGTGTATGCCATTAAATTTTAGAGTGTTTTAAAGATGAGGTATCTCTATATGAGTATTGACTATGATTGGACAATATTTGAAGACTTGTTGAAGATGTCATGTTCCTGATGAAGCATGAAGTTAGGGAGATATTTGTAATTGGGTAGGTCCTAAGATCAGAGGATTGAGTAGTTGAATATAAGAAAGAAGGCATGGAGAATAAATTTTGTTTTCTCAAGATGATAATGCCAATCAGATAAAGTCTTTGGTTAAGGAGGAGAAACAAGAACATGAGCTCGTTCTAAAGATTTATGAAGGAGCTAAAATATAAGATCAAAATGGGTATTTCTAGATGGTGTAATGAGTTTGATGCATTTTTAAGAAGTTTTTGGTTATTATAAAGGTCTGTGTACTTCTTTGTGATGTTCTCCAAGTGTTTTTTAGTCTAATGGTATGCTGAATCCAAATTGAATATTTTTGAGTGTTCTTAATTTTCTCAATTTTTGGCTTAAGGGCAAGTAGGCCTAAAATGGGTTATAGGAATTATATGTTCCCAAAGGTATGGTGGATCATTTTTTAGGTTGAAAAGTGTGTGATGGGCATCTCCAAGTGTGCAAGTAGTTTCAGAGTTGGACATTGACCAGAAGGAGGTTTGTTGACATTGTTTGTTTTGAGTTTCTAGGGTTTTGGGCTTTGCTAGAAAATTAGTTTGCCTTGTGATTTGAGATCTAAGGTCTACTAATAAGTTTAATGGGCCAAATTGGTTGTCAAAACAAGATTCATAGAGAATTTAATGTTTATGGTTCTCAAGTTATTTAAGTTTGTGTCAATATAGAGGGCTAATTGGCTAGTAAGTTTGTGAAGGAAGTATGTTTCAGAAGATGATTTTGGTGATTAAAATTTGTGTGATGGAGGGGTAATGTGAGATTTATCTATATATTAATTTTTAGGTCCTGAAGATGTGTCTAATAAAAATTGTGGGCTCTAAAGTCCCAAGTAGGGCTACACGGAGGCTAGACATGCCTATTTTGAAGAAAAGTGCTTTTTACACAGTTTATCCAAAAATAGAAAAGTATGTTTATTTTAAGAATATTTATAAATTTATATTAGTAAATATTTCCTATTTTATGAGTGGCATTAATTTCTATTGATGGTTCTTGTAGTAGTTTAAGATAGAATGCTAGTAAGTATGTGTGGTGGTTCTTCATAGTGTGTGGAGATCTGAAGATGTTCAAGATGCGCAATGGATCAGAGATCTTATGTGGAGTCCCTTTTAGATTTTTCTTGGTGATTTATATCATATTCTAGTGGTTTTTATGTTTACTTTCATCATTGGCTGTAATGCTTGGTTTAAGAGAGTGTTGGCATAGAGCAAGAAGGATGTTGTCAAGGCAAGAAGAGGTAGGCTCAAGGTAAAGGGGAGTTTGTATCATCTTTATATTATGGTTCTTTCATATTTATGGTATTTATAGGTCTTCAATATCATTTGGTTCCCACTTTGTCATTGTGTCAAAGGGGGAGAAAGTTCTTGTTGTGAGAGTGTTTAAAGAGAGAGAGAAGGTGAGTTGTATATTGCTATATATGATGGTTGTTGACATCAATAAAAAAGGGGGAGATTATTAAAGAGTTTCCAGTGATTTAATGATGATGTCATGAATATGTCTAGGTAAGTGGATGAACTGCCTTGATAGTCTAAATGACAATGACAATGTGCAATATGTTTGTCCTAATATGCTTGAAGTATGCTTGGTTGATCTTTTATTTTGACATGGTTAGAGATGTTCAAGGATGATTATGGAGTTTTGAGAATTTTTAAAAGATATATAATATGTTTTATAAGATTTTATTTCTTGTGTGTATAATTTTAATTCATCTGGTAGTCCATAGCTTTCATCAAGATAGTTTGGGTTTATTGGTAGAAAATTTGAGTAGGTAGTTTGATGACATCACCATTGCCATGTATGGGTAATTCAAGAGGAAATGGTCACATGGGTTTATTTATTATTATGCATAATTAGTATGCACTAAATATTAGGTCATGAAACTAGTCATAGTCAAATATATATGTGAGTGAAAAGTTGGACTCCCAGGCATTTTGATAGTGTTTTCCCATAGCCAAATTTACATGAGGTAAGAAATATCCAAGTAATAATTTTGATGGTAGCATATATCACATGTGTGGATGATTAATTAGAATATTATCATATGTGTTTTTTCAATTTTTTTCCTAGTTCTTATGCACCAAATTTTAGGTTATGTGATGTAGCACAATTAGAGATATGCATGTATAAAGTTAGGCTCTTAGGCATTTTGAAAGTGTTTTCTATGTTCAAATAGAGTTGAGTAAGAAGTTTGTTGATGTCATATCTCACACTTTTGAATATTTAAATATAATATTGATATATGGATGGAATACCATATATGAGAGGATATTATGTGCTAAATTTTAAGGCATGCAACTAAGCATAATGAAAGTTATGAAAAAGCAAAGTTGGTCTCACAAGTAAGTTCTAAGCACAATTGGCTCTGTGACAGAAGTTTTTGAGAAGGCATTTTAATGGAAATAAATCTCACATGTGTGAGTATTATATTATTAGTTTTTCCCATGGTTGGATTCTTCTATGTGAATAAATCATATGGTCCAAATTTCAGAACATAAGCTTGAGCGAAGCAAAAGATATGGAGGTGCAAAGTTGACCTTCCAGGTAGATAAGAAAGGTTCCCATTGTAGACATGTATAATTTGGCCACTAATGGATTTGAATTATAATATTAGAAAAATTATTACTAATCATCTAACATTTAACCTAATAATTTCTATTAGTCTCAAATTTGGATTCATAACCTTACATTAAATCAATTTGGCATATTAAATCAATTAAACAAGGCAAATACACACATTGAATTAATCAAAATAAAACAAATGACCAAAAGCCTAGAAACAATTAATTAAATTTAAAACCCTAATAAAAATAAATTATAAATTTAAATTAATTTCAAATCCTAATTGAGTTCACCCATGAGCTAATAAATCAATGAAATCAATTACTAAAAAGGAAATTCAAGAGCATCTTGGAACATCCTATAACACACTTATTACCTTTGTGAGTTGTCACTTTTGGAAAATATATAAAATAATATCTTAAGAATATTATAAAATAAACCAAGGTAAATAAACTCAATTAAGGTTCCAATTTAAGCCATTCTAAGTGATTTTGAAGCCTATAAAAGCAAGCCTAGAGCTCTTCATTTAGAGAGCTCAATCAAAGTAGAGTTATAATGAAAGAATAGATTCATGAAGCTAAAAGCCTAGTGTTATAATGACAAAATTTATAAAAATACATGAATATATTAAATAAATAAATCCATAAATCCATCAATCAAGCCAAACATTCAATAATGGTGCATAGAGGAGATGATGTCAACGATATGTCATTGATGAATACTTTTTATACATAAACTGAGCAAGCCAACTGAATTATCATTTAGAGATATCAAGGATTTGGTAAGGAATTTATGTTTTTATGTTTATATTTCTCATTTTTTTCCATGTTTTGTTGATTTTTCATTTGGTTTATTCATTATGCTCCCCCTATGATTAGGCCTAAAGGATGTTAGATTGTTAGTGATTTCATTTTTCATTATTTTTGAGACTAATTATATACTAACCTCCTCCTTTGAGTTAAATTACTAGATCACACCCATACTTAGTCATTTATGCATAATTTAAATTTTGAGCAAGATTGATGGAGTGCATTTTCTCGAAGATGTTAGGAAGCAATGAGATGAGGATAAATGTGTGATGTTTAACATTGAGTAGAGATAAAGATCGATCTTCTTCCAAGTATCAATAATGATTAGAAGATCATATAGATAGAGATCAATTATGCATATTAAATTCAAGAGGTCAAAGTGATATTTGTTTAGCATTGTTAAATGCCAAGCTATATATAAGAGATTGATGGTGTGTGATGAGTTAACATTGCAAGATTGCACAAGATGAGGTCAAAGTGATTGAGGTTTAACATTTGAGAATTAACATCTAGGCATTAAAGTTAAAAAAAGATCAATAGTGCATAATTTATCTGAGGAATGATAAAATGAGATGAGAGCTTAGTGTTCAAGGTTTAACTATGACCATTATCATTTAAATATTCAAATTTAATAAGGGAAAACTAGTGTCTAGTCTTTAGGTCATATATTTCGATCTAGACATAATTTGCTCATATTGTAAAAAGAAAAGATGAAGAGGACTCCATGGTACATCTAATGAACCTAATTTGAAGATATAAAAGTGTGTATAGTCAAATTTATTAATGTTTCAAGTTGATTTTATGTTCAATTATGTTCTGTAAGTGACCTGAAAAGAATAATTGAGCTTGTATATATGTTATTCTGATTTTTCATGTTGAATTTCCTATTGGAAAGTGTTATAGACTCCATGATGATTCTCTATGTGCTTTAAGAAGGTTTTACCAATCATATATAGCATGAATAAAGGTGTATAAGTTGACTATGTGTTCATTCATTGTGATTGTGTACACATAATGTTGATTGAGCTTGCACATAAGAGTGCAATGATGATTGTAAGCATTTGAGGATGACTAAAGGGTCATGTTGTGTGTAATTATACATTTATAAGTGGTCTTATGTTATTATTTTTGTTGATGGTGTTCTAAATGGGTGAATAGGTATCCATGAGACTTATAAGAAATACAAGGGCCTTATTAAAAGGTGTAGCTACTTAAGGGTGACCCATAGATGTTATGGATGACCTATGAAGATTATATTGAGTTGTGTCTTAATGTGAGAGTTGAATTAAGGGTTAAGGCATGCTTAATGGTTGACCAAAGTGTTGATTATCATGATTTATTTATAAATAGTGAAACCAAATGTGTTGGTATCTATACTTGTATGACTTGGATGAAGAAGTGCGAATATGGAGCCAAGTCAAAGTAAGAACCTTTGAAAGAGTAGGTATAGGTCAATAAGGACTAGCAGAGATCAAAGAGGATAGTACATGCTTGTCTAATTAAGTTGGTGCAGGACATACAGGTCATTAGACCTAATGAGCCTAGAGGAGGCAAAATGAGCAAGTTACTCAAGAGGCTATTTGAGAAAGGATATTGTGATCAAAGACAAGGTGAAGACTTGTGAGATGGGTGGTTAATATAAGAAGTAGATAAAAGTGTGGAAAGTGTGTATGACCATCTAGTCATGTTGTTAATGTGGTGACATAGTTGTTACTATAAAGGTGAAAAATGATAATCAGAGGTCCATTATCAGGTGTTGAAGACATCAGTGTAAAGGTGGATGTATTCATAGGTGTTGTTGTGATAGCTAAGCATCTAAAGTGGTTATAGCCTCCTTTCAAGGTGAAACTTGCTAAAATTTTGGTTGTTTTTGTAGCTTAACTAGATAGGTGTTGAAGCACCTTGTGGGATTTTAGTCTAACCAAATAGGGATTGTAGTTCCTTGATCATTTATAGCTGGTCTAAATTAGTTATTTTTATTATAGGATAGTAGTCCAATTACAGGTTTCATGGGTTTTATTTCCCAAGAGGGTTTCCCACATATGTCATGTGTTATGTGATTGATCTTGCATTGTCTCTGTTACTCATTGCTATGAATGATGTGTATGCTTCATGAATGCTTATGTTAATTGATTAAGTGTTTTTAAAGATCAAAATTAAAGTTGGATTATTTGGGCCCACTAATTCACCCCGCTTCACAATGATTGTACCTATAACATGTATATGTATGTGTGTGTGTGTACATATACATATACATACATACATATATACATAAATATGTGTGTATATATACATATATACATATATGTGTGTGTTTAATTGTCACAAATATGACAACTTGTGTCTTTAAAGTGCATCAAATCATTTTTAAACTTAGAAAAATGTTATTCACAAGTAAAAATAATAAAAAATCTAATAAAATCATTCACACCAATGTTAATATTCTTATAAATTAAAATAATACATTTTTTTTAAATATATATTTCCATGCCCATGCACATATTAATCTAAGACTATATATATTCATGTAGAAAATAGTTTCCTTTAAATTGAAAATCAATCTTTGTTTTTTTAATGATATAGAAATATGGTTTTATTTTCTTCCATTAATATTTGTTATGAATGGCAATCATACATTTACATAAATTTCAAAAAACATTCATAGAATAATAGGTTCAGTTGGTGCCATCGTGCAACATTACCAATGCATGACCACTTGGGATTTGATCGCATATATGAGTGAAAATAAACATGATTTCATTACATATAAATAGATTAAATTTAGTATTCTACATTTCAAAAAAATTACTTTAGATGCAATTGATTAAAGAAATAAAAAATCTTTGTATCAATAAAATAAAGACGTAATATTAGATACAAAACTAAGGAAATAAAATGTTTTTCAACCTTGTAGTTCAAGTTATAAAATCCAAAAAAGGCATTGATGTCATTTATTCCATATCAAAAAACAAAAAAATGATTATAAAATAAATGCAAACCACTATATTTATATGTCCATCTAAACACCCACACAATAGTAAAAAATAAAGGGGAAACCAATAAATTTTTATGGCATGGAAACTATAGGGAAAATTAAAAAATTGCTTGTATAATATTCAACCTTTTTATATTCATCTACATGTCTGAATCTCACCTTCTTTACCCAATATTGGTACACATTTAATTATGGATAATGAATACAATTTGATTCTCATACTCCCAATTCATACAATAATTGGTGTTGCCACATCATAGTGCTGAAGTGTGGTTGTGGGTAATATGTTGGCTATTGATAATATAGTGACACATACAAAAGTGTGAAAGGTCAATAAGTTAAATCAATGACATTAATACCTTTTTATTTGATGGTAATTTTATCCCATAATGGGGTGGTTGATGTTGATGTGATTTTCATTATGTTGATGATAAGTCCATTTTTCAAATATTTACATTCTTATGTAAAGTACTACTTTTTTCTAGATTTTAATGTGCATGTAATAATGGACAAGTTTGATTGATATGTTATTAACCCAATCAAATAGTTGCATTAACAACATATCAATCACACATAAAAAAATGGTCTATATATAAGACAATCTTTGAGAACACATTTGATATCACATTGTCAACATGTGTAAATCACACTATTCTACACATAAGAATCTTTTCCATGGTCATTCTTCACTATTTCATAAGATGAAAAATAATGATTCCTTTGTTTCATTGTCTACCTAGGAAATAAATTTTGGACTGCATAAGAATGTAGGGGAATCATTTTATTGACTCTATACTACATTTGAAATTCATGAACCAGTAGTGGCATATTATGCAAGACATTTAATTTTTTTATTTTAGTTTTCATGTCATAAAATTTGAGTGGTTTGAGTTTTTTATTTAATTTTATCTAATATAATAGTTTAAAATTTTCTCAAGGCAACCAACATATGTTACTTATTCAACAATAGTACATAGCTAATGTATATTATATCCATGTATAGTAATGATTATATTGTATAAAATCACATATTTTGAAGTTTTGAGGTATGTTATTATTGTTTTTATTGAGGCATTGATGTTCTCATTGATGTCAAAGTCATTAATGTCAAGGTTAGAGTTAAATCCATGCATGGTGAAGTGATATGTGACAAGAAATCTTATGACAAGAGAGAATTTGAAGGAAACCTATTGTCTCTTTATTGAGAGAGGATCTGAAGGTAACTTGGTAACTTTTTTGAGATTGATGTCATGTTTCAAGATCAAGATACAAGGTAAGCATACTATTGAGCACTATGTGTCTTGAAAAGCCTAGTCTATCCCTATGAGAAGGTGCATGCATAAAACATAGTAAATCCTAGTGAATTGTGTCAATATAGGCATGAGAAAGTATATAAATTTGTGTAAACATGTGGAAGAGGCAAATAATCCTTCATAAGAGTTCCAAGGTAAGTTTTAAGGCTTAATCCTTACATTAAAAAGCCTAGTGAAATGGCATAGGCCTAGTAGCATGTTGAGGTGAGAAGTATGGGACTTGTGAGAAGAATATTGATAGTTTGTGAGCATGGTATGAAGTTTTATGACATGAGTATGAAGTGTTGAGAGTATGAAAATATATTTCAAGGTTTGTTCAAGCTCTAAGTATGGCTTATAGGTTTAGGCCTAATGAGCAAAGAGACTTAGTGTGGCCTAATAAGGGGTTAAGTTTAATTACCAAGGTGTTAGAGCTCATAAGATCATTTTAAGATGTGTGATAGGTATGTCAAGTTTTTGACCAAGTTTGAGGTCAAATACTAAAGGAGAAAGCATGCAATTTGGTGTTGAGGTTTTTTATGTGCATAAAATCAGGTGTTATAGAGCTAAGAAGGATTTTCTTATGCTCATTGGCATGTGTAACCTTTGCATGAAGATATAATTATTTTATGGTAATTAGGGAAGGGTCTTAGGTTAAATCTCCTGGTATTGACTTTCGAGTTGTGGGGCAATCCTTTATGAATGATTTATAAGAATGGAAAGTAGTCAAAACCCTTATAATGACTTGATAGGAACTATATTATTGGAAATATATCAAAATGGATTGGATGACCTAGTTTGATGATTGGATAATCTAAAGGACTCTCTCAGGTTTCTCTAGGTGGCATTGGTTTATCATAAGAGTGAATGGAAGCTATAGGAAACCCCTTATTTCTCATATTTTTAATGTAAAAGGCATGGTTGACAAGGTCAAAGCATGAAAATGATTAGAGGATGATGTGTGATACTTAAATTTTATTATCATGTAAGTTTATAAGTAGGTTTCATACCTTAAATATGTTAAACTAGTCATGGAAGTTGACCTATTACTAAACAGGCCTAATGAAGAAGATAATGAGAAAACCATGTAGAAGTGAGAATGAGATTAGGGATGGGTTGTAGTGGATTAGGGATGGATCTAAATGAATGAGTTCATTTTTAAATAAATATAACACATATCCTCCTTGAATATATTTTTTGGTGATTCTCATATACAATCAAAATGTTGTTCTCAAAGTGACCTATCTAACACAGTGAGGTCTGTGTAGGGTGAAGATATAAGATTGGTCTGTAAAACCAATACTAATATTGAACATATAATATATCTATTTAAATATGTTATAATTATTCTAAAGTATCATCTAAACCCATTGTAATATTCATAAAATGTTCACATAGATGTTCTAAGTCTTGGTGTTCATGATTGTATTTTTGGGGCTACAATCAATTTTCTATATGTGAGTGAGAATGATGTTCCTAAGTATCTTTACATAGAGTTGAAGAATAAAATGGTGTGTGTGTGTGTGTGTGTGTGTGTGTGTGTGTGTGTGTGTGTGTGTGTGTGTGTGTGTGTGTGTGTGTGTGTGTGTTTCATATGTTATTTTTAATGTATTTTTATGAATTATAAATGCCTTTGAAGGTGTGAAAAGTCAAAGGTTCTTGATTGGGCTTTTGAAGCATGTCTATAATTTTGAGTAAGCATATGAAAATGATTGGTTTAAGGTTTTATACCCTATTTGGTGAAATAAAATGAAAATTATGATTACCATGAGTTCATTTAGGTTTTATCCATGTGATTTTTTTATTGATTTATGTGGCAAAGTTTAGTGTATACTTCATATTTGCAAGATAGACTTTCAGACGGTGAGAAGGTCTTATTATGAGAAGACCTAACTGTGTGGTTCAAGGAATGAAATGATATAAATGAATTTGGAGACATAAGGTGAGATTAATATGGGTATAAATGAAGTTTTTCATCCATTTATATATTTTCAAGGTGTTCTAAGGTGGACAAAGTGAAACATGTGCTTTGAAAAAGCATAATTGCATTAGGTCTCTATTAGGCCTAATGGTGGTTTTGGCCCTTAAGGGAAATGACTAACGTATGTAGTGGTTGTTTCACTTTTGAAATGTGTTTTTTGATCTATTCCAAAGGTTATCCAAGTATGTATAGGTTTTTTTTCTGACCAATAGGTTTTTTGACTAATTAGAATATTGAGTATATGAGCAAATGATATAGAGCTTTGGAAAATAGGTAGAGGGATTGGAAAACATAAAAGAGGTGTGATGAATATGTCATGAAGATATAAATATGTTTCTATATGTGATGAGAAAGTTCATATGACCTAATTCTACCAAGGAAAGGGCTAGTTGAGCGAGAAGGCCTAATAGGTTGTTTGAGAGAGATAGAAGAGTGAGAAGAATAAAAGAAGGTGGTCATATCCAGTTGAGTGAAAAAAAAGTGTATAAATTTCATAATATTTTAAATTAATATGATTTGGTTCTGAGTTACTTAGGGTGTTGGTGGCTCCTTTAAATTTGGTGCTTGTTAAAGGACTAGTTAAGTTGGTGCTTGACTAGTATGGGCTTGGTGACTCACTAAATATTGATTCATTACTTATAGGATTGTATTACAAGATGTGTTTCATTAAGTTTTATTCCACAATATGGTTTCCCACATATCTCCTATGTTCTTATGTTTTTTGTTTTTATATTTGTTTGTTTATGAATTGCTTAATGTATATATGTGAATGAATGCTTCATGGATTATAAGTCAAATTGAAGGATTGTTTTAAAGTTATTGATTCACCCCACCCCTTAGTAGTTGTAATTACATAATTTGGTATCAAATAAATTCCTTTTAAGGAGGCCTAATATCCTAAAGGAGATCCTAAGCAAGCGAAGATGTCTAGTCAAGCATAAGGTGGCTTTTATACAAGAAAAGCTTTGTTGTTTAATGGATCCAATTATGATTTTTAGAGTATCATAATTAGGACATTTTTTATGTCTCAAGGTCATGATGTTTGGAAATAAATTTTGGATAGATATAACACTCCTCCTATTCCTTCCATAGATGCATCAAGTAAGAATGCTAGTGACAAAAATTCAAAAGCACTGATTGGTATTATATGTGGCCTATCAGAGATAGAACTTTTGAAGGTGATGTACTAGATGACTCCTAAATAAATGTATGATAGGTTAAATACTATTCATGAGGGATACTCCAAGGTCAAGTTGGATAAGTTTTAAATCCATAGAAGATAATTTGAAATCCTAAGGATGAATGAAGATGAGACCATTTCAGTTTACTTGTTGAGAGTTGATGAAGTGGTCAACATCATAAGAGGTCTAGGTGAAAAATTGAAAGAGTCTATTATTGTACAAAAGGTTTTAAGATCTCTAACTCCCAAATTTGATTCTTAAGTATCTATTGTTGAAGAGATGAAAGATATAGACAAGCTATATATGAATGGACTTCATGGCACCCTAACAACCTACGAGATGAGGGTAAGTGAATGAAGACCTACAAAGAAGGAAGTTACATTCAAGGTAAAAGAGAAGAAAACACAAGGTAAGAAATTCAAAGACAATGATGAATCTGATATTGATGATTATGAATTGATATTTATGTTTGCAAAAAAATTGAAAATTAGTTTAAGTAAATACAAGGGTAAGTTTCCCTTTAAATATTTTAATTATGGAGAGATTGGACACTTTGCTAAAAAGTGCCCTCATAAGTGTTGGCCAAATTTGACTTTTAGGTCAAATTTGGACCCGTATAGGTAAAAAAAATTGGTTTTTAAAATGTTTAGGGGTCAAATAATTTTTCATGGGATATATTATATTTCATTTGATTTTATATAATGTATTTTTATCCTTAGTCATGGTCCAATAAGTTTATTTGTCATTTTGGGTCTTTTAGTGGGCTTTTAGGGGACATAAATGCAAAGTGTCATGATTTCTAAGGTTCCCAGGTGTCTTATTTTCATTTAAAACATCCAAGAGGTCATATTCCCTATCAGGTATGTCATTTCAATTAGAATATTATATATTATCTAATTGAAGATCAAATAATCAATTGAAAATAGTGAATTTGACATTTGTATGACCCATGGAGGAAGGTGACACATGGGATAAGGTGATGTAACATCTCTTAATATTAATAAAACTCATCTTAATTCTTTATATTATTTTTAAATTATATTTTAAATCCAAAACTATTATGCTCCTTTGCCTTTTTAGACATACAGAAGTGGCCATCAGGTTTGTGCTTATTACAAACAACTGAAGAGGTTTATGGTCAAATTATTTTGGGAAATGATATTAAACTTAGATAAATTAATTTCCATAACAATATTTTCAATTTTTTTAACCATGATTTATGAACCATGCTCTACAAGTTGACTATGTTTTTCTATTGACTGTTTCCTACACCCTATAGGTTTTGCTCCATTTTGGACAAATATATACTAAAAAATTGGTGATTTTGTATTTAGAGGATGTTTAATCTCTTATAATATTATTTACATGATTATTTTCATGTTTTATAGTGTCTTGATGAGCAATTTGTCTCATGCTGCAGGAAGGTGTCACCATTGCAAAGTTCTAGTCAATTATTCCTTGTTCCAAAATGATGATCTTTTATAGAAGATTCATGTGAATAAAATATGGTGTTTTACCAGTCTCAATACCATATGACAATATCTTCTCATGTTTTTTTCATCATATCATACTTGGGCAACTTTCAGTCGTACCATTCATCTCAGTTAACTCTTTGCTTAATGTCATGTTGAAGCACACATGTATAAAGCTTGTTTTAGCTTGTTCATAGAATTTTACTTAGTTTATATCAATTTATTAAAATAATTATGAGCTTAAAATATTTCATTTGGTTGTTGAAGAAGATACAAGACTGGTTACAAGTTCATTCCTCATACTAAACCAATCATTAGACACCTTGCCTACTCTATTCTAGATGTCTGCAAGTGGTTTTCACATTGAAATGAATGTTATAAAACTTTTATTAGAGTATCCTTGATGATAATTATGCATTTTAAGGATTTATATTAATTTTTATTTGTTCTTGAGACCATTCATATACTCTTGTTGCTCCATTCCATGTTTACTACCTCCATACAACAAATGCACACCTACATGATCCTTTTGATGATGTCATGCTAAGAGATGGGAAGCATGATATGGGTTTAAATATATTAAGATTTATAAAGGTGTATTTGAATACTTTAGGAGAACATATAAGGTTCATAGTCATGGGTATCTTATATACTACCCAACTTCACTTTACTACCTATGTATGTTAATGGCCACCTACAGGTGGTACATTAGGGATATCAACGCCTTTAAATGGGAGATTTAGAACATGGTAAAGTAATTTTCAATTAATAAAATGTGTTAGAGTCATAATATACATATATTAAGTGTCAAAAGGATAAAATAATGTGTAAAACATGTTGGAAGGAACAAAGACTAAGTACAAGGACTTTGTCCCTTAAAATGCAAAACAAAGGTCCAACAACTTTTGTTGGAGATCATAGAATAGGGATACTAAAGGTTTTAAGCATATAATGATCATATATATCATCCATATCATATTAAAATACCTATATAGGATATGTATTTAAGGGATAATAGGGAATTTATAGGTTTAAGGCCTCAAAGATGCCTCTAAAAACACTAAAACTTTACATTAATATCTACATGTTTGGAGGTTTGAAGGATAGTTGATATCCTAAAGTTGAAAAAAAATGAATTAAATCATGGATATAATGGTTTAATTGGTTTAATAGTGTACAAAATATAATTTAATTCACTATTATGATGTGGATGCATAGTTTTCAAGCTCATGAACACCTACAGGTGTCCCTTCTTAGAGAAATGTGCACCTACAATTGGGTATGAAAATAGTGACCCAAACTTGACATATAAGTGGTGTTTAAGGAATATATGGTAAATACAATGTATGATAAGATAATATATGGATATCATGATTCATTTATGGTATTCATATATCATGACTAAGTTTAAAATAGGTAATGCTTACCTACAGGAGTCAAAAAGGTAGAGTTCACAATCATGACAAAGAAAACTCAGTTTATGAACTCAAGGTGAATATAAAGAGGGTGAGTGGAGTTAACATGATTAAATATCATATTAAAACCCCCATTAATATAATTATGTACTTTATAATATCTAAACATGTGAAATAAACCTCTATCGACCTCATAAAGCCTTATATGCACCTATAACTAAAGGTGCAGTCTTGAGCATGAATTGAGAATAAGGAGGTGAACTTGTTTAATAATAAGGAGAGGGTTAAAAAAATCAAAATGGTTTTTTATTTATAAAAAAGTTTTTTACACAATCTCTATTACTTCTTCACTATGATCATTTACTTTTCTTATTAGCTTAAAGGTAACAGTCTGTACAGTTGCACTAATAGACTCTTTGGTCAATGGGTATGAATGAAGAATCCAAAGAAGATGAATTTTTTGGATGAATTAAAAGATTATTTATGATAAATTTTAGGTACATAACATGTATAAGAAAACTAGGCATCTTGGAGTTAGCATGGAGAGGCCATTCTTAGGAAGAAGTGAAAAATGCAGGAAAACAATCCTTTTGGAGACCATTTTTTGACAACTAGAGTTGGTTAGGTTCCTAATTGGAGGAATATAGATAAACCACCTTGTAAAAAATTTCATTATGACCTCATAAAATTCCATAAATATTCACTTTACCTTAGGGAAGAGGGATATACCTCATTGTTTTGTCTCAGAGGTCAGCCAGTCAAGAAAGATCAGTGTTTGGCAAAATAAGCAAATGAGGCCAAGGAGAGTGAGAAAATTGAAATAAAGCTTTGGGAACATAAATAAAATATTTTTAGGTGTATTAAATGTTAATATGTTCCAATAATCACTATTTTAGGCTTATACTTATCAAAATGATCAAAATACCCTTGCACATAGTCCAACTAGACAAGCTCTAATTAGGCCTAGTTGGTGAATAAGAGGAAGAAATGAAAAGGAGTGATTGAAAATTTGTGTGATGGTTTTTAAATATTTAATTTATTATGAAAAATCATGGCACACCAACCTAGCCATGAAAAATCAATCTAGATAGAAAAAAACTAGTAGGGTGCATGCTAAGCCCATTAAGCCTTGAAAGGACCTAGAGCTAATTGGGGGTCTAACTTCACTTCTAAATCTTAGTGAAATATATATTTGATTTTATAATGTTTATGATATGTATTTATACATTTATGAGATTTTTTTATGTAATTAAACTTATAAGAAGGTTACATTTAGCTCAGCGACAATCTAAGCATGCAAGAAAGGTGGAAACAAGCTCAATAGGGTGATTTCAAGTGATCATATATCCTATTATAATTGAATGGAATTAAAAGGAGTTTTGAGGGGTTATTAGGGTCTCTTAAAATCATGTTTGTGGTATTTTTTTGTAGTTTCAATGTTAGAGCTTTATGAACAAAGCTTAAGAGTGAAAATTGTCTAAAACCCTTACAAACCCTCAGTCAAGCCCTGATAAAGGAAATGAGGTTAGATAAATGCTCTAATAACATATTTTTACCATGAAAGTGATTTTAAATTGTAAATTAATCTCTCAATATCCTCCCCATCCTTTTGAGTTGTATGAAATTATATGGATAGGGTACAAAAAAGGGTACCTTTGAATCTTTTATATGTTTTACAGGTTCTAGAGGGAGTCTAAAGATGAAATAAAGTTTGGGAAGAAGATATGTACTTTTTATAACTAAATATTTCCATATAATTTTTTGAAAAAACTTATAATAATTCAAATAATATCTCTCATCTCAGTTAGTCAAAACTAACATAGCGAACATAATGGTGAGAAGAGTGAAAACTTCAAGTGTGAGCCTTTTTAAGGTTTACCTAAGAAGTATAAGGCCATGGAGAGTCTTTAAAAGTGTCATCCACTCCCTCCCATGTATTTTCATGGAAATATTAAGCTAATTTTGAGGCCAAGTGTAATGGGTGACTAAAAAAGGAGGTTTTTAGATTACAGGCACTGATGGCTTCCTTCTAGGATTTTCTAGATAAGTAGGACTACAACCAATGAATGTGAAGGCATTTATGAAATCATTCCCTCTTATCCCAATCATCATACCTATCTCTAGTCAATTTTTGGATGTTTAAACTGGTTCAAATCATGTAATCAATTTTCTAAGCTAAGACAAGGAGTTTCATGCCAATTTTCATAAGTTTCATGACTTATGTGGACACTTGGACTTATTAACATTGCATTGTTCATTTCACATATCTTTATCATGCATATTTAACCTATTTTATTATATTTATATGTGTCTAGGTGACTTTTGGACTTCCCTTATCTTGCCTCTCTCCCAAATGTTATACATATTGACCTTTTTAGCTCTTTTGAGTAGTCTCCATTGGTTAATGGTGAAACCCTATCCAATTTTGTACTTAAATGAATCTTGAAGAATTTAAAAAAAAAAAAAAAAAAAACTACCTACTTAAATTCTTTACAATTGAGTTTTGTTGCAATCTTATTGGTACTATCTAGTAAAAGATGATTTTTTCTAGAATATTATCCTTGATTATTCACCAAGTGTGTAGAAGAGTAATTATTACAGGTCTTTGTTAGTGTTATCTTTTTAATTTATAAGTGTTTTATAAGTGTTACATGACTATTTTATCCCAAAGAATCATTCATTACCCTCATAAGCATCAAAATACCTCTTTAACCTAACATATGAAATATTGATGTAATAATTTGTCTTGTGTTGTGAGTTTTGTGTGAAGAAAGATTTATTTTGATCTAAGTAGTATAATTTCAGTCAATAGGAGGAAATTAAATATTGTTGTATCACCTTTTATCTTTATAATTTTGTCTTCTTAACCCTTGTCATGCAAAATTGATAAGTGAAAGAGTTTTTCAAAGAGTGCATTAAGGGAACTAGCTATTATAGAATTTCATCTCACCAAATTAATCACCCACAACAAATGAGATGTTTCCATTGTGAAACTTGGATGAGGAGAGCTGAGACATCTCCTCAAAGGGTGAAAATCCAAGTGACAACATTTTTTTGTACACCTGATGGGACTCTAAGTACTAGAAGATTGTCCAAGATTGGTACTAGCCTTGGCTTACAATCATAAGAACATCTGCATTCAGTACCTAGAAACTCTACTAAGTTTTCAACTCTTTGGTTGATCATCAGTCCTTAATTTCCATGCCAAAAGTGACCATTAGGTTTGTTGATAAAGGTATACCTTTTAAGTTTGTCTAATTTCCTTTGTATTTTGTCAAAAGATTCAGATTTGTGAATACTCATCCTTATTCAGGGGATTTGATGCTTAATAAGTCCAAGTTTATACTTAGTTCAACCCATAATACACACATTATACATTCTAATATGGATAAAAACCAACCTTGTTTAGCCTTTACCAGATCATCTCTATTGAATCTTACCCAATATGGCCAAATTCCTAGAATAGCCCTTAAGAGTGTTCCATATTTTAGTAGAAAAGGTCCTATTACTCCCATTAAACACATCAAAAATATAGAAATTTTCTGAAACATCCATAATATCATTCAAGAGAATGTGGATATTAGGATATTTTCATTGTCTTTCAAAGGGAAAGCTTTAGATTGGTATAGAACTCTACCTTAATATACCATTCCTTCATGGGATGAACTAGGAGATCTATTATCTAAGAGGTTTGAAGAGAAGAGTGATTATATATCCCTAAGTAAGTAATTTACCACTATAAAGAGGGCTCCACAAGAGTTCATACAAGACTTTAACTCTAGATTTTAAAAAATATGGGATAGGATCTTAGCCCTTGTGAGACCTACTCCAAATTATGCCTTCTTATATTACCTAAAAGCATTGAATAGTGATATAGCCATGATGATCCAATCCATAGGTGGGAATACACTACATGGTGCTTATGAGATAGCTATAAATGATAAGAATTATCTTGTTCAAATAGGGAATATTTCTCCTAGACCACCAATGCCATTATTCCCTGATTTGCAACCTCCTAGTCAAGTTGCATTACCTACCTTGGCTCCTTTGCCTAATCATTAAGAAAATTCTATCCTTTCCCATACCAATGAGATTCATGAAGTCAAGAGTTTACTTAAAATTTTTAATAATGAATTGGTTTCTCTTAAAAGGCAATAAGCTCAAAGTTACAAGCCTTACCAATCTTGAAATCAGTTTGGGCAAGCAAATAGGCCTCCTTTTCAAGGTAAAGGTCAAGGACAAGGTCAAATAACTCAAGTTAGACCTTACCAAAGTTACAATAATAATGCACCATCATGTTCTAAAGCTCTTTTTCCCACTCAAAACAACTTTGTTTAAGAACAACCATGCTATCCTTTGTATGACCAAAATCAAGACCAAGTTGCATATGTCAATGAAATGCATAATCAAGCCATGAAAATGCAAGGTAATCAAGCATCTCAAGTTTCCAATTTTGAGGTTCCAATGAAAAATGGAATGGAAAATTGACAAAAAAAATCTAATTCTACTCTTATAAATCATTTGGAGGGAGATTTGTGTGCCATCAATCATTTGATAAATTTAAGTAATATGAATGCTAGTGTATCCTCTAACACTAGATCTAAGAAGAGGGTTATTAAAGAGAAATAAGGGGAAAATAAAGGACCTATTTTGACTCCTACATCACCTCAAATAGTAGGTGGGTCTAACATAGCTCCTAAGGTGTAGGATAATCAAAAAATTCAAATATCAAAACCAACACCTACACATCCATCTTCACAAGCTACACTATAAGGTACTAGTGCTTTCAAAGAGCCTTTCAAGATGAACAATCCTTATATCAATGTTTTAGATAAAATTAAGAAGTTACACATAAATATTTCATTATGGATTCATTTAAAATACTAGGAAAAAAGGATATTCTTCAAAAATAATTCTTTAGGCTAGGTAAATAAGTTGGATCAGCTAGGACTAAAAATGTTGTTTTGATGAATGGAACTCAACCCATTGATGGAAAAGTGAAGGAAAATAATAAGAATCCTCCTTTTTATCTATACCTTATCATTGGTGATTTCTTATTTCATAATTTTATCATATATAATGGGGTTATTACTTCATTTATGCCCAAGTCAATAGCAAATAAACTAGGCCTCAAATATGAACTAATGGATAAAGGAGTTCTACAATTGGATGGGTCACCATCAAAGACCTTGGGAGTATTCAAGGACTTGAATTTGATTTTAAATGATTATCATACTTTTTCCATCCCTCATGATGTGGTTGTGGTAGATTTATCCCCATACTTTGCTCTTTATTTGTCAAGATAGTTTACAACTAAGATAGGTGGATACTTGGCAGCCAATTGGTCCTATATGGTTTTTAGGACAAAGTATGATACTAAGGTAAAGATTGAATCAGATCCTATTCATCACAATAATATATATCCCTACATTTCTAAGGTTTCAAATGTCAATTATTTTATTCTTGATGAGGAAGAGCTTCACATGGATCAATCTCTAACCTATTCTCTTGAAGGAGTTTTTGATTTGTATCTAAATGAATGGGGAGCTGAGCACTATGAGCATGATCCTTACAAAATCATAGAGGAAGTTGGTCTTGGAGTGTATTTCATTATTAAGTATGACTCTTTCATGCCAAACTTGATGAAGCCAAGTGAAAACATGGATGCCTTATGGCAGCTATTCTTTGATGGATCAAGAAGCAAGGTTGGATCAGGTGATGGAGCAATGTTAGTTTCTCCATCCAAGGAAAGGTATTACTCTACTTTCATATTTCACTTCAGTTGTACTTTTAATGTGGTAGAATATGAGGGCATCATTCATGGCCTTTAGTGGGCTATGAAAAGAGGTGTGAAATAATTACAAGTTTATGGTGATAGTGAGTTGGTTGTGAATCAAGTGAGAGGTCAAAATATGACCAAGAAATCTTTGCTTAAGTCCTATAAGCATAGAGTGTGGGATGTTTTGGAGGATTTACAATCCTTCAATATCAAATCTATCTAAAGATAAGACAACAAACATTCTGATAGGTTTGTAACAATTGGAGATCAGTTTGATATTCTAAAGGGGATAAGAGATGATAAGAACTGACCTCATTTCAAAGTGATTTTAAGGCCCTCTATACCTGATAATTTCATAATTTTCAAATATTTGATAGTGACCAACAAATATATCTTTTTATACAATAGAAGGCTATGTTTTCCTCAAAAAATTAGTCCAAAATATAGCAATAATATGGAGGGTAGATTATAAAATTAAAGACAAACAAGCTCTCTAAGGTCTTAGTCACACTTCAAAGTATCTTCAATGATGATGATCAGTTGAAGAAGGAAAAGGTAAACATGTATAATAATCAAGAAAAATATGAGATAGTACAAATCTTCAAGGATAAGTTTCTTTCTCTTGGGAAGATATGTACTAGAGAAGAAAGATATGCTTTCATTGAGTTATGCAAGGATATTTTTGATGTCTTTGCATAGGAATATAGTTATTTAAAGGGATTTGATCCAAACTTAGCTAAACATTCCATAGAGCTAGATGATAATGCTAAGCCTATAAATCAAAGACAAATGCCAATTAATATTAATATTGTGCCTCTCATGAGAAAGGATCTTATAAAATTGATTGAGTCTAAGATCATTTTTCCTATTAAGCATTCATCTTGGTTAGTAAACTTAGTCCTGGTAAGGAAGAATAATGGGGGAATCAGGTTATGTGTTGATTTTAGAGACTTTAATAGAGTTTATTTGAAGGACCATTATCCTCTTCCTTCGATGGAACATATTTTTCAAGTTGTGGCAAGTATTGAAAGGTTCTCACTCCTTCATGGATACTCAGGGTATAATCAGATTTTGGTAAAGGAAAGTGACCAATATAAGATAGCCTTTACTACTAAATGGGGTAAATATTCTTATAAGAAAATTCCTTATGGTTTGTCTAATATTGGAGCTACATTTTAACGTGCAATGGATATGGCTTTTCAAGGTTTAATAAATGATAAAGTGTTGGTTTATCTTGATGATATCATGGTCTTCTCCAAAGATGAAAATGATCATTTAAATCATCTTACGCAGTTTTTGAGAAATGTAGAGAGTTTTGAATCTCTCTCAATCCAAATAAGTGTGTGTTTTTTTCCATGAAGGCAAACTTTTGGGACACATAGTCTCAAATAAAGGCCTATCCATAGATCCTAAAAGGATGAGTACATTCTTGGCATTGACTTTGCCCAAACATAAGAAAGGTTTGCAAAGTTTCTTTAGAAAAATAAATTTCATAAGGAGGTTTATTCTTGATTTTGATGATTTAATCAAGCCTTTAACCTCCATTCTAAGGAAAGATGAAGTGTTTACTTAGACAAGGAAAAGGAAGGAGCGTTTTGAAGAAATCAAGCAAGCTATTACTCAATCCCCAAATATTGAAAGTCCTAATTTATAAAGGGATTTAAACTTGTATACCTTTGTAAATGAGGAATTAATATCTACCATTCTCACTCAATCACTTGAAAATAACTTGGAGCAGCTTATTGCCTTCTTTAGTCAAGGATTGGAAGGCTATGAGGTAAGGTACACTTATGTAGAAAAGAAAGTACATCTAGTTGTTATAAGTCTAAAGAAGTTTAGGCACATGTTGTCTAAAAAAAATATTCATATATTAGTAACTCATGCTAGTGTTAAATAATTCATTTTGAGTAGATATTTTAATGAAAAAAGGGTTGGTTGGATTACAAAAGTGATGGAGTATGATGTAGAAATCAAGACAACCAAGCTAGTGAAAGGGAAGGAATTATGTGAACACCTTGTTTTAGATTTGAATGAATTAAAATAAGTTTTTTTATCCATTAAGGATGACCCTATGAAAATTTCATCTTCATCAATGAGTATTTGGACACAAAAAATGATCCATTTTCTTCAAACTGATGAGTGTCCAAAAGGCCTAAATAGAGCTAAAAGAAAGTCCTTTATATTACAATCTATTCCTTATGTATTTGTTGATGGATTATTGTTTAAGAAATATTTATCAGGTGTATTATTGAGATGTGTTGAATCAGATCAGGTTGAGAAGATATTGCTTGAGTTTCATGATGGACCAACTGGTGGTCACTTTACTCTAAGAACCACAGCTACTAAGATTATGAGAGTTGGATATTTTTAGCCTAGTTTGTTTAAAGACACCCATGATTGGGTAAGGAAATGTCAAAAATTTACTATCTTTGATGGTAATAAAAATCTTATAGCCTTACCTCTTCATCTAATACAAGTAAACCAACCTTTTATGTAATGGGGTCTAGATTTCATAGGCTTAATAAACCCACCTTTTAGTGCTAGCCACAAGTGGGTGTTAACTACTATAGATTACTTTACAAGATGGGTGTAGGTTTTATCTCTCAAAGAAGCAAATGAAAGTTTAGTTTTACACTTTTATGAAGGCATATTGACAAGGTTTGGGGCTCCTTCAACAATCATTTTAGATAATGCATTGGCTTTCCTTGGAATGAACATAAGTGAGTGGGCTTTGAAATAAGGTTTTTATCTTAGTAAATACTCTAACTATTATCCACAAGGGAATGGAATAGTTGAGTTCACTAATAAGAATCTAATTAGGATCATATAGAGGACAATGGAGTAAAACTAAAGAACTTGGCATTCTAAGTTGAAGACAGCTCTTTGGGATGATAAAATCACCCCCAAAAGATCCATTGGAAACTCACCATATACACTTGTTTATGGGAGAGAAGATAGACTACCTACTTCAATTGAGTTACCAGCCTTATATCTCACTTACTAGCCAGAGTTGATGGAAAATGAAAGTATGGAGGTCAGGTTGTATGAGTTAATGGAACTTGAAAAAACAAGAGATAAAGCTATGTAAACTATGAGGGCTCATCAAGACAAAATGGAGAGATAAATTGATAAGAAAACCATTCCAAGAAGATTCAAAGAGGGGTACATTATTCTAAAGTGGGATGAAGATAGGGATGAGCTTAGAAAACACACAAAGTTTGATGCTTTGTGGAGTGGACCTTATGTCGTCACTTAATGCAAGTAACATAATTATTTCCAACTTTTGAAGTTGTATGGAGAGGATATTCATATCCCAGTTAATGGGATATATCTAAAATGTTTCTACTAAGGATCTCCTCTCTCCTTGTACATAGCTGCTATTTTTTTGTTTTCCCTAAGTGCTTATGTACATGTGTGAGTCTTGTTGGTGTATTGCTTTGCTTTGTGTTTTCTTGGTGTGTTGTGGTTGTTTTGTGTGTGTGTTTTAAGAAATTACTTATAGTTTTACTTAAGATTTAATTGAATCCCTAGCCCATGTATTGATAAGGCTATTGGTCTTTAGTATAGCAGGCATACTACCCCTATGAGTCACCATTTTGTTGATCAAATTTGACTTTTAGGTCAAATTTGGACCCCTAGAGGTTAAAAACTTGGTTTTTAAAAATTTTATGGGTAAAATACTTTGTCATAGGCTATATTATATTTAATTTTATGTTATCAAATATATTTTTACTCTTAGTCACTTAGTCATGGTCCAATAGGTTTATTTGTCATTTTAGATCTTTTAGTGGGATTTTAAGGGTCATAAATGCAAAGTGGCATGGTTAATAAGGTGTTAAAGTGTCATATTTTACTTTATAACATTCAATAGTTCATATTCACTGTCAAATATTTCAATTCAATCAGAATATTATAGGTTATCTAACTGAAGATCAAATAATCGACTGAAAAGGGTGAGTTTGGCACTTGTATGGCCCATGGAAGAAGGTGACACATGGGAAAAGATGATTGGAATTATATTAATCTTATTAAAAATTATCTTAATTCTTTAAATTCCTTTTAATTTCCATTTTTAAGCCAAAACTATTCTATATCTTCTTTGTCTTTTTAGACATACAAAAGTGACCATCAAGTTTGTGTTTAGTATAGACGACTAAAGAGGTTTCAAGTCAAATTGGTAGGTGGTATCACACTCATATAACTTCATTTTCATAAAAATATTTCAAAATTTGGTTAACCATACTTTATGAACCATCCTCTATAA
Source organism: Torreya grandis (assembly GCA_037957365.1). Taxonomy (NCBI): domain Eukaryota; kingdom Viridiplantae; phylum Streptophyta; class Pinopsida; order Cupressales; family Taxaceae; genus Torreya; species Torreya grandis. Next base: position 1,705,335 of record JARHVA010003725.1, on the reverse strand, counting down.
GCTGACTATGTTTTTCCATTAACTGTTTCCTGCACCCTATAGGTTTTGTTCCATTTTAGATAAGTTAATACAAACCAATTAGTGAATTTGGATCCAAAGTATGTTTAATATCTTCTTATATTATCTTAATTCTTATTTTAATTTGTTCATGGTGTCTTTATGAGAAATTTGTCTCATGTTATAGGAAGGTGTCACCATTACAAAGTTCTAGTCAATTATTCCTTGTTCTAGAATGTTGATCTTTTACAGAGGTTTCATGTGAATAAAATAAGGTGTTTCATAGGTATAAATACCATATTACCATCTCTTCCCATTTTTGGTTTCATCATATCATGCTTGGGCAACTTTCAGTCTTACCATTCATCTTAGTCAACTCTTTGCTCAATGTCATGTTGAAGCACACATGTATAAAGCTTGTTTTAGCTTGTACATGGAATTTTACTTAGTGTATATCAGTTTGTTAAAATAATTAGTATATAGAGAGATTTTTTTTTTTTTAAATATGATATAAGATTGGTTATAATCTCATTCCTCACACTAATCCATTGATTAGACACCATGCCTACTCTATTCCATATGTCTACAAGTGCTTTTCACATTGAAATGAATGTTATGAAACTTGTATTAGAGTATCCTTGATTATAATCATGAATTTTAAGGATTTATTTTAATTTTTATTTATTCTTGAGACCATTCATACACTCTTATTTCTCCATTCCATGTTTACTACCTCCATAAAACAAATACACACCTATAGGAGCCTTCTTATGATGTCAGGCTAAGAGATGGGAAGATTGATATGGGTTTAAATCTATTAATATTGATAAATGTGTATTTGAATACTTGATGATATCCTAGAAGTGTCATAAGCATGGGTATCTTGTATACTACCCAATTTCACTTTACTACATGTGTATGCTAATGACCACCTATAGGTGGTACCTTAGGGCTATGAAGGCCTTTGAATGGGAGATTTAGAACATGGTAAAGTTATTTCCAAGTCATAACATGTGGTGGAGTCATAAAAGACCTATATGAAGTGTCAAAATGGAAAAATAAGGTTTAAAACATGTTGGAAGGAACAAATACTGAGTACAAGGACTTTGTCCCTAAAAATGCAAAATAGAGGTCCAAGGCCTTTTGTTGGAGATCATATAATAGGGATACTAAACGTTTTGATTCATCTAATGACCAAATATAGCATCCATATCATATGAAAATACCTCTGTATGAGATGGAGTCAAGGGAGAGTAGGGAAGGCAGAGGTTGAAGGCCTCATAGATGCCTCTAAAAACATTGAAACTTTGCATTAACATCTCTAGGTTTGGAGTTTTGAGGGACAGTTAATATCCTAAAGTTTCAAACAATGAATTCCCTCATGGATATAATGGTTACACTGGTTAAATGGTATACAAAATATCATAAAATTCACTATTATGATGTGGATGCGTAGTTTTCAAGCTCATGGACACCTACATGTGTCCCTTCTCAAAGAAATGTGCACCTACAGTTGGGTATGAAAATAGTGTCCCAAACTTGATGTCTAGGTGGTGTTTAAGGAATATAAGGTAAATATAATGTATGATAAGATACTATATGGCTCTTATGATTCATGGAGGGTCTTCATATATCATGACCAAGTTTCAAATAGGTAATGCATACCTATAGGAGTCAAAAAGGCAAAGTTCATAGTCATGACAAGGAAAACTTAGATTATGAACTCAAGGTGCATATGAAGAAGGTAAGTGAAGTTAAAATGATGAAATATAATATTAAAACCTCAATTAATATCATGATGTACTTAATAATCTCTAAACATGTGAAATAAACCTACACAAACCTCTTAAAGCCATGTATGCACCTACAACTGAAGGTGCAGTCTTGAACATGAATTGAGGGTAAGGAGGTGAACTTACTTAGGAATAAGGAGAGGTTTACCAAAAAATTAAAAAAATTCATTATTTATTAATAATTTGTTTACACAAGCTCTAAGACTCCTTCAATATGATCATCTACTTTTCTTATTAGCCCAAAGGTAGCAGTCTGTATAATTGCACTAATGGACTCTTTGCTCAATGGGTAAGAATGAAGAATATAAAGAAGAGGAATGTTTTTGGGTGAATTATAAGATTATTTATCATAAATTTTAGGTATATAACATGTTTAATAAACCTAGGCATCTTGGAGTTAGCATGGAGAGGCCATTCTTAGGAAGAAGTGAAAAATACAAGAAAATAATCCTTTTGGAGGCCTTTCTTGGACAAATGGAGTTGGTTAGGTGCCTAATTGGATGGATATAGATAAAAAAAATAGTAAAAATTTTCATTATTACCTAATAAAACTCTAAAAATATTCACTTTACCTTGGGGAAGAGGTATATACCTCACTATTTTGTCTCAGAGGTCAACCAGTCAAGAAAGATCAAGGTTTGGCAAAACAAGCAAATGAGGCCAAGGAGGGTGAGAAACTTGATATAAAACTTTAAGAACCTAAATAAACATATTTTTAGGTGTATGAAAGGTTAATAGGTGATATTAATCACTATTTTAGGCTCATAATTATTAAAATGATCAAAATACCCTTGCACATAGTCCAACTAGACAAGCTCCAATTAGGCCTAGTTGGTGAATGAGAGGAAGAAATGAAAAGGAGTGATTAAAAAAAAATTATGGTTTTTAAATATGTAATCAAGTATTAAAAATCATGATACACTAGCCCAACCATGAAAAATTAGTCCAGATAGCAAAAAACTAGCAGGGTACATGTTAAGCCCATTAGGCCTTGAAGGGACCTAGAGCCAATTGGGGGTCCAACTTCACTTATAACTCTCAATGAGATATATATTATATTGTATAATATTTATGAGATGTTTTTATACATGTATGATCTTTTTATATGCAAATAAACTTACAAGAAGGCTAATTTTAACTCAGAGATAATCCAAACATGTAGGAAAGGTGGAAACAAGCTCGATAGGGTGATTTTAAGTGCTCATGTCTCCTTTTAGAATTTGCATGGAAACCAATAGATTTTTTATGGGTTATTAGGGTATATTAACATAATTTTGGCACTTTTTGTCAATTTTAATGTCATATCTTTATGAACAAAGCTTAAGAGTGAAAATTGCATAAAACCCTTGCAAGCCCTTAGTCAAGACCCAATGAAGGAAATGAGGGTGAATAGATGATATAATGACATATTTTGACCATAAAAGTAATTTGAACTAGTAAATTACTCTCTTAATCTCCTTCCCACCCTTTTGAGTTATACGTAATTATACAAACAAGGTATAAAATAGGGTACTTTTGACTATTTTATGTGTTTTGTATGTTATAAGAGGAGTCTAAAGATAAAATAAAGTTTATTAGGAATATATGGAATTTTTATAACTCATTATAAACATATAATTCTTTAAAAAAAATTCTAAGTGTTCAAACAATAGCTCTCATCTCAGCTAGTCAAAACTAGCATAGTGAACACAATGGTGAGAAGGGTGAAAACTTCAAGTGTGAGATGTTTTAAGGTGTAATTGATAATTATAAGGCCATTTAAAGTATTTAAAAGTTTAATACACTAAATCCCATTTATTTTAATCTAAAATTGAAGCCAATTTTGAGGCTAAGTGTAAGGGGTGCCTAAAAAAGGAGTTTTTTAGACTATAGGCAATGATGGCTTCATTTTAGGAATTTCCAAATGAGTAAGACTAAAACCAATGCATGGTAAGGCATGTATGAAATAATTTAATATCATACCAATAATTATACCTTTTTCTAGTGAGTTTTGGGATGTTCAAATAGGTCCAAATCATGTAGGCAATTTTTTGAGCCAAGATAAAGAGTTTCATGCCTCTTTTCATAAGTTTCATGACTTGTGTGGACACTTGGACTTCTTGACATTGCGTGGTTAATTTCACATCTCTATATAAATAATATTTAACCTTTTTTATCATATTTATAGGTGTCCAAGTGAATTTTTTACTTCCCTTGTCTTGCCTCTCTCCCAAATGCTATAAATATTGACCTTTTTTGCTCTTTTGAGCAGCCTCCATTGGTTAATGGTGAAACATTGACCAATTTTTTACTTTAATGAATCTTGAAGAAATAAAAAAGTGAATTTCCTATGTACATTTTGTATAATTGATTTTTTTTGAAATCTTGTTGGTCCTGTCTAGTATAAGATGATCTTTTCTAGCATGTTATCCTTGATTTTTCACCAAGTGTGTAGAAGAGTAATTGTTATAGGTCTTTTTTAGTGTTATATTTTAGTGTATAAGTGTTTTAGAAGTGTTCCATTACTTTATTCTCTAAATTAATCATTCATACCCTCCTAAGCATCAAAACACCTCTTGAACCTAGCATATGAAATATGGATGTAACAATTTATCTTGTGTTGTGAGTTTTATGTGAAGAAAGCTTTTTTTTTTCTCTAAGTAGTATAATTTAAATCAATATGATGAAATTCAATGTTGGTGCATCACCTTTTAGCTTTATAATTTTTTTCTTCTTAACCCTTTTCATGCAAATTTGATAAGTGAAAGAGTGTTTCAAAGAGTGCATTAAGGGAAATACCCCTTCAAGAGATTCATCTCACCAAATTGATCTCCCATAGCAAGTGAGATGTTTCCATTATGCCACTTGGATGGGGAGATATGAGACATCTCCTCAAGGGGTGAAAATCTAGGTGACAACAATAATCATAAGGAAAAATATGATGAATAGGATGATGAAGGTCATGATAATGATAAAAAGTATTATAGGTCTAATAAGAGCAAGAAAATCTTCAAGAGCTAGGATGACAAGAAGAAAATAGTCAAGAATAAAAGAAGATTTTACACTAAGGAATATTGAAACACATTTGATGAGATTCATATAAATAATTATAAGAGTGACCATAAAGGTGATGGTCTTGATGTCAATGAAGTAATATTTATGTATGAGGAAGTAAGTTGTTCAAATCAAGAAGAGTCCATATGGGTTGGAGGTGTTGTTGGTGATTTAGATGAAAAATAAGATGAGGTGGACTTTGAAGCTGAGTTGATGAATACTCTAGAAGAACTAAATATGGTGAAGAAGAAGAATAGGGTGATGAGGTCTCTTATCAAAGACTATGAGGAGCAAATCAACTTGTTTGAATCTATATTGAGAAATAACTCCAAGGAATAAGAAGAAATAGTCAAATAGGTGGAGACTCAAATTAATATTGTGACTACAAGCCTAAAGGATAAAGAAGAAGAATGTGAAAGGTATGTAACTGAAGTGGATTCCTTGAGAGCTGAGTTAGATCAGGTATCAAATAAGGTTAAGTCCTTAGTGAAGTTTTAAAAGATTACTAGTGATCTAGACAACATCTTGAGTAGTAAAGAGACTGTTAATGACAAAATAGGTCTTGGTTTCAATGGAACCAAAAGAAGAAAACTAATTTTATCAATAAGGTTAATGGTCAATCAAGGAATGATGGTGTTGGTATAATAAATAATAATCATATTAGGAAGATAATGTTATAATGTATGTTAATCCTTTCAATGGCTATTATTATTAATGTAACCAATTTGGTCATAGAGAAAGTAATTATAGAATGCCCTCCAAAAATTAATATGCATGGAACTATGAGGTGAGTCATCAGTCAAGAGGTATGGGTCATGGTGTGTTTCCATAAAAAGAATAATCTGTTTCAATTGTCAAAAGGTTGGCCATATTGAAAAGTACTATAAGCATGGATTCTCAAGTCGAAAAATAAAGTTGAGACCCCAAGAATGTAAGAAAGAAGATAAGATTGAGTGGAAACAAAAGGTATCTAAGGTGAATGATGACCAGTCTACATGTCCAAGTGGATTATTTGCCATGGTGGAGCATAGTTAAGATGTAAATGAGTGTTAATAATTCTCCTTATCAACTCAGATTCTAGATGAAGAAGTTAAGACAAATAAACCAAGGTAGAATTTTGTTCAAATGGGGATTGAAGAATTCAATCCAAATAGGATCTTGAAGAAATATCAATCTAGTATGGACATAGAGATATGGGAATCTCCCGATTTTATGTTGTTTTAGTACTCTAGAGTAGAGGTGGCTCCATTAGGCTTCATGGAAACACTCAACTAGTGAGTAGAATCATGAAGTATGATTGGTATTAGGGGGAAATTTGTGTTATTTATTGACATTTATATCCAAGGTTTAGTTAAGTGTCAACTGGAGGTATGATCACAAGAGTTGGGTCACAAAGAGTTTGTCTCATGACTTGATCAAACCAAAGCACAATCATGATAGTGTCTGAATATCTCATGGAGATAAGGGGAGCCAATCTTAATCCAAGAGTGGGTGTGATTTTATAGGTCCAAGGATAATATATTTGACAAGAAGATAACACTTTTCCATTAATGTCAAAGGGGGAGAAAAATTTAGTTTGGGAGAAAGATCAGTTTGAAGAATATCTAGCTTGGGAAGATGTGAATGATTAGATTTGATTAAGTGTTTTCCATCAATTACAAAGGGGGATGTTGTTGAGGTATGCTCATATTATTTGTATTGAGGCATTGATAGTGTCATTGATGTCAAAGTCATGATGGATGTCATTAATGTCAAGATTAGAGTTAAGGCCATGCATGGTGAAATGATATGTGACAAGGAGTCTAATGACAAGAAAGAATTTGAAGGAAACATATTGTATCTTTGTTGAGAGATAATTTGAATGCAACCTGGTAATACCACTTTTGAGTTTGATGACATATTTCAAGATCAAGATACAAGGTAAGCATACTTTTGAGTACTAGGTGTATTTAGAAGCCTAATATAGCCTTATGAGAAGGTGTATGCATAAAGCATAGTAAATCCTAGTGAATTGTGTCATTACATGCATGAAAAAGTGTATAACATTGTGTAAGCATGTGAAAGAAGCAAATAAGCCTTTAATAGAGTTATAATTTTATTTTTGAGGCGTAGTCCTTACATGTAGAAACCTAGTGAAATGGCATAGGCCTAGTAGCATGTTAAGGTGAGCAGTATGGGACTTGTGAGAAAAATATTAGTAGTGTGTGACATGGTATGAAGTTTTGTGACATTATTATGAGGTTTTGAGATCATTACAATAGGTTTCAATGTATGTTCAAGGTCTAAGTATGGCTTATAGGTTTAGGTCTAGTGAGCAAAGAGACCTAATATGGCCTAATGAGGGGCCAAGCTTAGTTCCCAAGGTTCCAAATCTCATAACAGAATTTTCATAGGTATTATATGTTGTTCCAAGTTTTTTGACCATGTTTGAGGTCAAATCCTAAAGGATAAAGCATGAAAATTTATGTTGAGGTTTTCTATGTGCAGAGAATGAGGTGTTTCAGACCTGAGAAGGAGATTTTTATGCTCATTGGCATGTGCAACCTTTTCATAATGATCAAAGTAGTTTATTTTATTTAGGTAAGTATCCTATATTAAATATCTTGGTATTGGTTTTGTATTTGATGGGAAATCCGTTATGAATGATTAATAAGAATGGAAAGTAATCAAAACCCTCCTAAAACCCTCATATTGACCTGATAGGAAAGATCTTATTGGAAATGTATAATAATGGATTTGATGACATAGTTTTATGATTGGATCATGTAAATCACTCTCCTAGGTTTCTCTAGGTGGCATTATTCTATCAAAATAGTGAATGGAAGCTACATGAAACCCCTTATTTCTCATATTTTTGATGTAACAGGTAGGGTTGACTAGGTCAAAGAATGAAAATGATTAGAGGATGATGTGTGAGAATTATATTTTATGATAATTTAAGTTTATTAGTAGGTTTTATACCTTAAATATGATAAACTATTCATGTAATTTGACATATCGTTAAACATGCCTAATGAGGAAGACAATGAGAAAATGAGGCAAAAGTGAGAATGAGAATAGGGATGGGTTACAGTGGATTAGGTATAGATATAAATACATGAGGTTATTATTCAAGACCTATATCACTTTCACACCTTGAATATAATTTTTTGTGTTGCTCATATACAATCAAAAATTTGTTCTCAAAGTGACCTGTCTAACATAGTCAGGTTTGTGTAGGGTAAAGACATGAGATTGGTCTATAAGACCAATATTGATATTGAAACATATAATCTATCTATTTAAAAAAATTCTAAGTATTCTTAAATATAATATAAAACCATTGTAATATTCATAAATTTTTCACACAAGTGTTCGAAGTCTTGGTTTTCATGACTGTATTTTTTGAGCTACATGCATTTTTATGTGTGTGAGTGAGAATGATGTTCCAGACTCTTTTTGAATAGATTTGAAGAATAAAATGTACATGAATTTTATTAATAGGTATCATATGTTATTTTTCATTCATTTTTATGCATTGTAAATTCCTTTAAAGGTGTGAAAAGTCAAAGGTTCTTGACTAGGTTTTTGAAGCATGTGTGTAGTTCTGAGTAAGCATATGAAAATGATTGGTTTGAGGTTTAATGACCTATTTGGTGAAATAAAATGAAAATTATGATGACCCTAAGGTAATATAGGTTATATATATTTTATTTTTTTATTGAGTTATGTGGCAAAGTTTAGTGTATGATTTAGATTTTCAAGACAAACTTTCTAGTAATGAGAAGGCCTTATTGTGAGAAGACCTAATTGTGTGGTTCAATGAGTGAAATGAGATAAATGAAGTTGTAAAAATAAGGTGAGATTATTAAGGTATAATTTAATCAAGTATGAATTTTTTAATCAATTTATGAAGGTTCAATGTGTTCCAAGCTGGCCAAAGTGAAATGTGTGCTTTGAGAAGGCTTAATTGCATTAGGTCTCTATTAGGCCTAATGGTGGTTTTGGCCCTTAAGGGTAATGAACGACCTATGTAGTGGTTTTTTAACTTGTGAAATGTGTTTTTTGATATATTAAAAATGTTATAAAATTATGGATATGTTTTTCCCCAACCAAGATGGGTGAGATCAAGAGTCAAGTATAAAGAGAAGGTCTAATAGGCCTAATTGACTAGTTAGAATATTGAGTTTATGAGCGAATGATATAGAACTTTGGAAACTAGGTATAGAGATTAGATAACATTATATAGGTGTGATTAATATTTCATGAAGATATAAATATGTTTATATAGGTGAGGATCAAGTTCATTTAACCTAATTCTACCAAGCAAAGGGTTAGTTGAGCGAGAAGGCCTAATAGGTTGTTTGGAGAGATAGAAGAGTGAGAAGAGAGAAATGAGGTGGTCATAATTATTTGAGTGATAAATAGGTGTCTAAATTTAATCAAATCTTAAAGGTATCTGAGTTGGTTTTGAGTTACCTAGGGGGCTGGTGCCTCCTTACAAGTTGGTGCTTGACTAGTGAGGGGTTGGTGCTCTTTGAGGGGTTGGTGCCTCGCTAAATATTTATTAATTACTTATAGTACTATATTAAAAGATTTATTTCAATGTTTTTTATTCCCTAATAGGGTCTACCACATATCTCCTATGTTTTTATGTTGTTTGCTTTTGTATATGCTTGCTTATGCATTGGTTAATGTATGTGAATGAATGCTTCATGGATTATAAGTAAAATTGAAGGATTTTTTTAAGACAATTGATTCACCCCCCCCCACTCCATATTATTATTTGTAATTATAACATGAATCATTATGTTAAATTCATTATTTACTATTTTTGTACACCATTCTTATTATATTTATATAATCATGCTTAATAGCAACCTTAAAATATACCCCATAAAAAGTACATCAAAAATGTAATTTTATCCAACGAAAGATTACTAAACAACATGGAAAATTAGACTTTAAAAATTACCTAATTATTTTTGTGTTTCATACCAATCTAATCTATATATGAGCTTGTCTCTTATGAGATAAAGGTTTCTATCATGCTAAAATTAAGTTTAATTGAGGATATTTATAGATATGTTATAGCCTTGAATTTTCACTTAATTAAAATTACACATTAAATGTTAGTGGATGAATGTGATTTCATTTCCATGATTTTTCCATGTATCACCCATTGGTGTGGCTATGTGGCAGGACCCGAGGGTCTTCACTTGGAATGCATTTTCTCACTAAGGACTAGGTGGTAGATACAAAATAGTGAGTGGTAAATAAATTGAATCAATGGCATGGATAATTTTTCCATGGTGGGAAGTGGATATTTTTTTTCTTGCATTATAATTTAGTATCAAATCAACATAATATTTTTCCTCTAAAGGACATAAGTAATTGACTATGTATTTTTTAATAGTATATTTTGTTTTTTCTTGTTTTTGATGTGTAGTGAGTGTTAGTGTAGGCACATTATAAGGAAAACATGTGGTTGATGGTGATGTGTTATTTTCTAGAAAGGTGGAGGAAGATATGAAGGGGTGAGATGTTAAAAATTTTAATAAATGAAATTTATTTAATTTTTTAATCACTGGCAAGTTTGTTATGCAAATTCTATTAATTGTTTTTTTTTTACATATCAAAATATTCATTTTACTTATTTAGCAGTACAACAAAGGCTTATTTATTTAATTTATGTTCACCAGATATGTACATTGTTACATTATATTCCATTTATATTTTTCACTTGATGTGTTATTAACCCAAAATAATGGTAGAATTAAACAAATATTGGAAATATATAATCTATATATGAGTTTACATCTATGACACCATGGTTGATATCATACTAAGTGTACACCTTATTGATATTTTTAAGGTGGGAAAATTTTTAATATATTTTATTATTTTAAATAAGGCCTTTTCATTCTAATTAATCCCATTTTTAAGGCATTTTTGCAGTATTTTTCTTGGTTTCCATAAGGATTTGGCCATATGGTATGGCATTTGACTTTAGTCTACCTTAGTTGCGGTCATTTGATTTGAGGAATGGTTTAAATGTATCTTATTAGGGTTTATGAACTCTTATAAAACCTCAACTTGGAAAAACCTTGTGTATTAGAATATGGCAAAATGTTGGCATTTTCTATAGGCACAAAAAAAACATCATAGGCAAGGTTGACCATCAAATCTAACCTAGAATGTGTTTGATGATGATGTGTTATCTTTTGTCGAAGTGATCATAGATAAGGAAGGGTGAGAATTATATTGCATACATTAGTTTTTAATTCATAGATATATTAAAATTATTAGTGTGTGTATGTGTATGAGTGTGAGTTATAGTAACAACTCACCCCATTAGAGTAGGCTCAGTTGAGAGTTTTTAGGGATTGAGCTATTGATTGACACCTAATTTTAAAGAGTTAAAACATGTATTATAATGTCTTAGTTTTATTAATATAATTTATTTAAATGACATCTCTGATTAAAAATAATATTTGTTTTAAAGTGGGTTATCTTTGATTGCTAGATTTTTTTATTTTTGAAAGGGAAATTGTGTTGTATTGCCCTTATGGATGATAGTCATAATTTTATTTAAAAAATATTTTTAATTGGTTTTTGTGGGTGATGTAGTTATTTATAAGTTATATTCATAAAGTTTAGCTATGAGAGGCAAATATTGCATTTTTACATAGTGCAATCGTATAGTATAGTGCATCAACTAATGAGGAAAATGCAATGATAAAAAATTATTGTGGGTGGCACTCTAGAAAGAATATGAAACTATTGAATGCTAAGATTTTTTTAAAGCATATAACAACATATCCTAGATTGAGAAACTAGTTTACAAACCTATCTCCACTAAAAACAAAATATTATTTCTTATTTCTCAACAAAATTTAGATTTTCAAAATGTTGTGGAAAGCTTAGATAGAGGATTACATATCCTAGAAAGTTTTCTAAAACATTATTATATTTGAGTTAACATTTTATATAGAAAATGAAGAATTTATTTTTGAGCTATAATTACCAAGAGAATTTAAAAAATTAAAGATAGATTTGGTTTACTTGAAAGTCTATTTTGTGGGTGGTAAAATACTTGTGAAAACAAAATAAAAAATTTAGACTCTGCCTTAGCTTCAACTGTGCATCAGTGATGTTATATTTGACATCTCATATACATAAAATAAGTCATGTATTTTCAGACCATTCAATCTATTTTTCCACCTTGTAGTATGGTATTCTCCCATTTAGTTAATTAATATTGTTTTACTTATTTGATTATTTAAACTATATCATATAATTAATGTAGATACTTGAGCATGAATAACATCTACTATAAAGTGAGTGAGTAGGGTGAATAAAAGCTATAAGGTTAATAGTTAATTTAATGTTATATTCATTTTTAAATTTATTTATTAATCTTTTCATTAAAATTAGGCATTTATTAAAAATAGTTTCTAAATGTTTTTTAAGGTATAAATAAATATATTTTAATTATTATTAACTTATCTAAGTAGTGGTTTTTTATAATAAAATAGTGGTTATATATTATTTTCCTAATGATTATAGTCTATCTAAATAAATCAATGTATGTTATATTTGTCAAAGTAAGAAATGTCAAACTTCATCCTTATGGGGTGAACCCAACATCTAAAAATTATGTGTCATTTTATTTTATTTTATTTTTTAGTGAAAGTATGGAGGGGGAAGGGGGAGGGGGAAATTTTATTATAAATATGGCATTAAATTAAGATAAATAATTTTGGATGTTAGAGACAATAGATGAATGAGGTCTATCATCAACCTCAAGTTTACCACTAGATTAGAGACTACATCTTGTAGTAGTGGAAAAATAGTTACACCAAACTAACTAATGCCAAGAATATTATCCAATGATAATGTCTCTTGTTTATGATGTTCATGATTTCATGGAAGTGATTATGAATAGAGGATGAAAACATGAATTTAGTGAGAATCCCAACACTCATTGAAGACAGTGAGGACCTGATACTCAAACTTTTTTTTGTGTTTGTGTGTATGATGTGATGAAAATAAAATTGTAAAAAAAATTATGCACTCCCTATTATGTCAGTGATAATATTAATACTCAATGGAAGTGAAAGTGTGAAAATTTGTGTTTATGTATGTAGGTTATCACTAGAATCAAAGATGTAAGTGTGGAAAAATGTGTTTACATGTGTAAGTTGTCACAAAAATCATAATGTATATATGGTCATTTTTTTTCTAAAATGTGTATTTGCTGATGTACATATTTATTTCTAGTATTTATGGTGTTATTCATTTCCATATCTTTGTAATAAGAGGGGAATGTTAAGAATATTATTTTATACATCATAGATATATTTTTTTAAAAATTGTGTGTGAGGAAACTTGAGGGTTTTGGGTCTTAATTAAGATATGCCTTAGACAACGTAACCCTTAGAATACATAACAAAAAAATATAAAAAAAGAAACAAAAATAACTCAAATATTTATTTTATTTCCACCAAAGGAAATATAATAGGCATAATAACACAATCACACCATGATCTCACAATGAGATTCATTGCAACATCAAATCTGTAGATCATATGTAAGCCAACTCATAGTATTTAAAAAATAAAATATGAGATCCAATATTTGCTATCCCCATATAATAATACCCCATTTTAACTTGTGTATGGGCATACTTATATATATGAAATACCCAATTACTTAGATTAAGTTATTTTAACTCACCAAAACAATTAACACATCATTGTACATTTGATACATTAAATGACATAAATATTAAATGTCTTTATAGTTCTAAGGAACAAGAACACATTAGAAATCGGTATATCCCTTAAACATGTCACAAAAATTATTAAATTAACCTTTATTAATTTCCATGACTTTTTAAATTAAATTCCAATCAATCAGTAATAGTTACAAATACATAGAAAATCTCACAACATCATAGGTATTTAAAACTAGCAAACCTATGTACCTTGACTCATTTCTCTGCTCAAAGATAATTTAGAAATTTATCGATGTTTATTAAAATGAGTTAAAACTAAACAAATAAATTGCATAATTAATAACAAAGACCCAAATAAATATCTCCTACTATTTTGGATCTACGGTGAAGAATCCTCTCAAATAAATGTGTTACTTATAGAAGTGTCATAAATTGATAAAAACAAAGATTACATCATTTCATAGTAACATGAATTAGTATGGATATGTGGCATGGCCTAAGGGTCAACATTGGGGATGTGTTTTCTCACTATATAATAGTTAGAAGATACAAAATAATGAGTGCTCAATAAATTAAATCAATGGCATGGGTAATTTTCCATGGTGGAAAGTGGATATGGATTTTGTTATGTTAGGAGTTAGTATCAACTCAACATAGGATTTATCATCTAAATATCATGCATAATTGGCTGTGTATTTTTTTAATAGTGTTATTTTTTTATTTTCTTTTGATGTGTAGCGAGTGTTAGTATAGGTGCATCATAGGTAAAAAGTATGGTCAATGCTGACATGTTATTTTTTAGTAAGGCAATGGAAGATACAAAAGGGTTACTCAATGAAATTTATTGAATTTTCAATTCAGTAGTAGGTTTGATATGTAAATGCTATTAATTATTTTTATTTTTTCATAGCAATACATTCCTTTTACTTATTTATCAGTACAACAAAGGCTTTTTTATTTAATTTATGTTCACCAAATATTATGTTGTTACATTAGATACCATTTATATTTTTATTGATATATTTTAATGTGTATGTAAGGATACATAGGTTAAATTGATGTGTTATTAAACCAAACTAATGGTATAATGAACAAAATATTGGAAAAAAATATAATCTATATATGAGATGACATCTATGACACCATGTTTGATATCACATTGAGAGTAAGTTTGATTGAGGTTTTAAAGGTGGGGAATTTTTTGATCTATTTTATGGTTTTAGAGAAGGCCTTTGAATTCTAGTGAAGCCAATTTTTAAGGCCTTTTTTAGAATTTTATTGGTTTCCATAAGGATGTGGCTACATGGGATGGAATTTGACTATAGATGACCTTAATCATGGTAATTTTAATTTGAGTGGTAGTTTAAATGGATCTTATTAGAGTTTATGTACTCTCAACATACCCCATATATATAAAAAACATTTTGTATTAGAATATGGAAGAATGTGTAAATTTTTATATGGGCACAAAAAAATTCATCATAAGCAAGTTTGACCATCAAATTTAGCTTAAAGTATGGGTGGAAACAACGTGTTGTCTTTTGTTGAGGTGATCACAGACAATGAAGGGTGAGAGGTGTATTACAAATATTTTTTTATAATTCATAGATATATTAAAATCATGAGTGTGTGTGTGTGTGTGTGTGTGTGTGTGTGTGTGTGTGTGTGTGTGTGTGTGTGTGTGTGTGTGAGAGAGAGAGAGAGAGAGAGAGACAGAGAGAGCATGATTATACTAAAAACTCACCCCATTATAATAGGTTCAATTCTAAGTTATTAAAGATTAATATATTGCTTGACACCTAATTTTAAATAGTTAAAATATGTATAAAAATGTCTCAATTTAATTAATTTAATTTTTTTGAGTGTCATCTCTATCTAAAAATGATATTTTTCATCAATACGAGTTATCCTCAATTTCTATATGATTTAATATTTTTTGAGGGGAAACCCTGTTGGATTACCCCTATGGATAATAGTCATAGTTTGTTTTTTATAAAAACTAATTATTATTTGTCAGTGATTTAGTGATTTATAATTTTTATCATAAAGTGTATCTATGAGAGATAAATAACATAGTTTCACATATTGTAGTGGTAGATAATAGTGCATCACATTAGTCAGAAAATGTTCCAAGAATAAATTTTTGTGAGAGGCAGTCCAAGAAGAATACAAGACAAGAATTTACAACTCTTGAATGTTGAGATTTTTTTTAGGAATATAATAATATATCCTAGATTAAAAAATTATTTTACAAACATGTGTCCTCTAAAAACAAAAATAAAAAATTAGTTTACAGACTTTTGTCCACTAAAAACAGAAATGAATTTCTCAATAAATTTCAAATTTTCAAAATTTCTTGGAAATATTTGAAAGATGAGAACATAACCAAATGATGTTTTAGAATAGTATTATGATTGAGTGATTAGTTTTACATAAAAAATGATTAATATTTGAGGAATATGAGGCATTTATTTTTGAGCTCTAATTCCTTAGAGAATGAAAAAATTGTGGAGAAATTTGGTTTACTTGAAAGTCTAATTTTTTTGTGCGAAAAGATTTGTGAAAACTAAAAAATAAATAGACTATGCCTTAAATTCAATCTTGTATTAGTGTTGTTCTATTAGTAATCCCATATACATATAATAAGTTGTGGATTTTTTTGACCATACAATCTATTTTTACACCAAGTATTGTGCTATTGTCATATTTAGTTAGTCAATATTTGATGCAGAAATAATAGGCCAACCTTTCGAAGGCCATAACTTTTGACCCGTAGCTCCATTTGACCTCTTCCATACACAAAAATGATCCTCTCAAAAATTTAGTTGCTATTATAAGTAGTTATACCTACTTAGGGATGTTTTTAATATTTTTTAGAAGCCATACGTAATCATTTAGGGCTCCAAAATTGTAATTTAATTATTTTTTTAGGATTCTTCTATTTTTAGAAATTTTAGATTTTTAGGACCGAACATTAAATTTAGTTGAATTTCATACCATAGGCTAATTTTAGCATTTAGAATATTTTGGAAGATTTTTAGAGTTGTGCACGCTTACATGCAAAACTTACTATAAATAGCAACTGCTAAAAATAGATTTTAGTTTTTTTCAGATTTTAGTATTTTCAAATTTTTGCATGTCAACTCTAAATTTTGAATTGAGATTTATTTAAGCATGGTTTGGGTTTGTAATTATGAGAATTCATTCAATACAAATCAATACAATTTATTGTTAAGAATCTTGTCCTATTGGTAATTTTATTGTCTTGATAGTTTTTGGGTTTATTATTTGGTATCAGAACAAGTTCAAATCTTAGTGGAGTAAGACATGGTGAGAGGACGAGGAGGTATTACACATATGAACCAGAATATACAAGAGGTGTAGAGGCACTTAGAATAATTAATCAAGTTTATCACCAACCATATAAGAGGATAAGCTGGTGATGAGGAGGACACAGATCATGATGAAGAAGTTCAACAAGAAGAACAACAACAAGAGCATCCACCATCGATAGAAGAGAGGATGGTTTGGGCTTTAGAAGGAAGAAATGAATGAATCAAGGTTGATGTTCTAGATTATGTGGGTATTTTAAAACCATAAAATTTGGTAGATTAGATGAATAACATGGATAAATTCTTTGAATGGAAGACTATAAGAGAAGACAAGATGGTAAAGTTTGCATGCACAAAATTTAAAGGACATGCAATGATTTGGTGGGATCACCTATAGAAAGAGAGATAGAAAAAAGGTAAAGATAAGATTAATATGTGGAAAAATATGGAGAAGAAGTTGAGGGATAAATTTCTTCTTATGGATTATGCACAAACCCTATACATAAGATTTTAGAATTTGAGCCAAAAATATAATAGTATACAAGAGTATACAGATGAGTTTTATAAACTTTCCATATGAGTGGAGCATGATGAAATAGAAGAATAGATAGTTTTAAGGTATGTAAATGGTTTGAAATTTTCTATTAAAGATGAATTAAATATGCATAGAATACTTTGCATGGAGGAGGCTTATCAATTAGCTTTAAAGGTAGAAGAAAAACAAATTAGATAGAATTTGAGAAGAACGTCTCTTGGTCCAAGAAGAGGTGGATCCCCTATAATAAGGGGATGAGGTGAATTTAATGCCACTAGAGGTGGGTCTAATAATAATAGAGGTGAATCATAACATTGTGTAGAAAGGAAAAGTGACAATAGGCAAGGGTTTCAATACCAACAAAGAAGAAGAGGGTGTCAGAGAAGATGAGGTTATGGTGGTTCTTGAGGATGGTTTCTAAATTAGCACAGATCTTATGTCTATTATAGATTTGGAGAAGAAGGGCATAGAGCATTTGAGTGTCCACATTATCAAAATCAAAAAAAGAGGTAATAAGATCACACAAGAGTTAATCTAGTTGAGGTTGAGATAGAAGAGCAAAATACTAAAGTTGTACTTGTAGATGTTGGAGAGAATCTCATGATGAGAAGAACCATGATTTCTCTAAGGAATGAAAAAGTGCAAAATAAAGAAGGTGGTGATGCATGCTTGTGATCAAATATTTTTTGAACAAAGTGTACTTTGGTTGGAAAGGTATGCAAAGTAATTATAGATGGTGGTAGTTGTGAAAATATGGTTTCTAAAGAAATGATAGAAAAACTAAATTTGCAATGTGGAAAGCATCCTAATCCTTATCGGATTTTATGGTTTAAGAAAGGGAATGAAGTTACAGTAGATAAAAGGTGCTTAATCAAGTTTTCTATAAGAAAAAGTTATAATGATGAAATATCATGTGTTGTTATTCTGATGGATGCATGTCATGTGTTTTTGGGAAAACCATGTTAATTTGACAAGAAGGTAATTTTTTATGGAGCAAAGAACACATATATTTTTTGGAAAGGTGGTATAAAGGTAGTTTTGTTACCACTTAAAGAGGAAGAAAAGATAGAAATCATGTTCTCTACTAAAGAATTTATCCAAGATATGAAGGTGGAAGGTTGTTGTTATGTATTAGTAGCAAATATGAAGACAAAGAAGTGGTGAAAATACCAAAAAAAGTAGAAAGAGTGTTGAAATAATATGAAGATGTTATGCCTGATGAGTTACTAGATGGTTTACCACAGAAGATAGATATTCAGCATCACATTGATTTGATTATAAGATCAACTCTATCCAATCAAGCAAAATATAAGATGAGTCCAATAGAACATGTAAAATTAAATAAATAGGTTACTAAATTTCCAAAGAAGGTGATAAGGGAGAGTATGAGTCCATATGCAACACTAGCATTGCTAACTCCAAAGAAAGATGTACGGTGAAGAATGTGTGTAGATAGTAGGGCAATTAATAAAATTACAATCAAGTATAGGTTTCCTATACCTCATTTAGATGATATGATGGATGTACTTGTAGGAGAAAAATATTTTACCAACATTGATCTATGGAGTGGTTATTATTAGATTCAAATTTGTGAAGGAGATGAGAGGAAATTTTCATTCAAAACTAAGGATGGATTATATGAGTGGATGGTGATGCCATTCAGATTATCTAATGCACCTAGCACATTTATGAGAGTGATAAATACAATGCTACTAGAATATATTGGTAAGTTTTTGGTTATTTATTTTGATGATATTTTGATATTCAGTAAGACTAAAGAGGATCACTTACAACATTTGTGAATGGTGCTGGATTTGTTAAGAAAGGAAAAGTTATATACAAATTTGAAGAAGTGTAGGTCTATACAAAATAGTTTGGTATTTTTGAGATTTGTAGTTTTAGCACATGGTGTGAGAATGGATGAAGAAAATATAAAGGTAATTATTGAGTGGCTTATTCTAAAAATCATTATATATGTAATAATTTTTCATAGTTTAGCAACTTTTTACAAAAAAATTATTAAAAAATTTAGTAGTATTGTGGCACCAATAATAGATTTCATGAGAGGGAAGCAGTTTACATGAACTAGAGTAACCACAAAAAGCGTTGAATTTTTTAAGAAGAATATTATAGAAAGACCAATTTTAGCATTACTAGATTTTAACAAAGTGTTTGGGGTTGATTGTGATGCTTCATTTGTGGGAATTGGTGTTGTGTTGAGTTAATAAGGAAAGCTAATAGCATATTTTAGTGAGAAGTTAAATGAGGTAAGAAAAAAGTATTCTACTTATGATGTTGAACTTTATGCAATTCTACAAGTATTAAGAAATTGGAGGCATTGCCTAGTGCCTTTTATAGATCATAAGCTTTTGAAGTATGTAATACACAAAATAAGTTGAATAGTAGGATTGTAAAGTGGGTTTCTTTCATGCAGGGGTATACTTTTATGTTGAAACATAAATAAAGAAAATAGAATTAGGTAGATGATGCATTGAGAAGGATGGTAGTATTATTAACTACTATGGTAAGTGAAATGGTTGGATTTTAAGCTATCAAAGAATTATATGATACTAATCCATTTTTTGGCAAGGTAGTTGAGTAGTATAGGAATCCATTAACAAGTGGGATAGATGTTATTCATGATGAGTATCTTATATATGAAGGTTATCTCTTCAAAAGGAAACAATTATGCATTCTAGTTGGGTCTCTATGAGATAATATAATAAGAGAATTACATAGTGGTGGTTTGGATGGACATTTTGGTAAGATGAAGATAATAGTTTGGTTGAGGAAAATTATTTTTGGCCAAAGATGAAGAGAGATGTGATAAGTTATGTTTCAAAGTGAAAAATATGTCAAGTGGTTAAAGGACATACACAAAATATTGGATTATACATGCCATTACTAGTTCCAAGAGGACCATGGATAATTTTGAGTATGGATTTTGTGTTGGGATTACCAAATACATAGAGAGGTAATGATTCAATCCTTGTTGTTGTAGACATATTTTATAAAATGGTTCATTTCATTATATGTAAGAAAACTAATGATGCCATTAGAGTTGCAGATTTATTTTTTAAGGATATTTTGATATTGTAGGGTGTTCAAAAAACTATTACTTCAAATAGGGACACAAAATTTCTAAGTCATTTTTGAAGGAATTTATGGAAGAATATGGGCACTAAGCTACAATTCAGTAGTGCATATCACCCACAAACAGATGGATAGATAGAAGTTGTGAATAGGAGCTTGGAAAATTTGTTGAGATGCATAGTGGAAGAGAAGCCCAAGCAATGGGATTGGCTTTACCACAAACTAAGTTTGCATATAACATTTCAGTGAATAGATCAATAGGAAAATCACCATTTCAAATTATTTAAGTGATAAATCCTATTGTTATTTTATATTTGGTACAATTACCAATTTTAGAATGAATTAGTGATGATGCAAAAGCATTTATAGAGCATATGCAGTAGTTGCAAGGAGTAAGAAGAAAGTTGTAGGAAAGTAATGAGAAATATAAAGTAGAAGTAGATATTAGAAGAAGATCCAAGGTATTTGAAGGAGATTTGGTAATGGTTTATTTGAAGAAAGAAAGATTTCCAAAAGGCACATACAATAAGTTGAAGTACAAGAAAATTAGACCATGTAAAATTGTGAATAAAATTAATGATAATGTTTATTAGGTGAGTTTACCATAGAATTTTGATATCTCTCCAATATTTAATGTTTCAGATTTATATGAATTCTATGGAAAAGATGGTATGACAAATATTAAAAATTAAATTGGTAGAAATAAGTTCCAAAGAAGAAGAAGGAAAAAATAGTGTAGGTTTTGGATATATAGAGAGTGGGCATAAGGTAAGGGAATTATAATAGGTATTTCATATAGTGGAAATATTTGTAGAAAGAAGACAACACTTGGATTATAGAATGGGAGATGAACAAGATTGACAAGGAAAATGGTAGCAGTACAATTAGGGCAACTGGCAGGAGCTGAGTTGTTTTCAACCAAAGGATAATGATGCAAAAAAAATAGGCCAACCTTTCGGAGGCCATAACTTTTGACCCATAGCTCTATTTGACCTCTTCCATGTGCCAAAATGGCCATATCAAAAAGTTTGTTACTTTCCTAAGTAATTATTCCTACTTAGGGATGTTTTCAATATTTTTTGGAGGCCATACATGATCATATGAGGGTCCAAAATTACAATTTAATTATTTTTTTAGGATTTTTCTATTTTTAGAAATTATATATTTATAAGACTAGACATTAAATTTAGTTAAATTTTATCCTTGCAAAGGATGCATTATCAGGTGAACCCAACATCTTAAAATTGTCTTTGTCCTTTTTTGGAGGAGGGGTATTCTTATTATAAATATGACATGCAATTAATATAAATCATTTTAGTTATCATAGGTAATGGAGGAAATAGGTCCATTAACAACCTCGAGTTCACCACTAACACAAAGAGTACATCTTGTAATAGTGTAAAAATGGTTTCCCCAAACAAATTAATGTCATGAATAGTATCCAACACCAATGGATCTTCTTTATGTCGTTCATGATTAGGGGGTAGTGATTATGAACAAAGGATACTTATGAAATACTTTTAGTGAGTGTTGAGATTATCATTTAAATAATGGAGAATACATAATTATTTTACAATTTTATTTTCATCACACCATACACAAACATAAAAATAAAAAATGAGTATCAGTTCCTCACTATCTTCAATGAGTGCCAAAATTCTCACTAGACTAGTGTTTTGAATCCCTATACTCATTAGAATTGAAAGTGTGAACAATTGTGTTTATGTATGTATGTTATCACTATAAGCAAAGATGTAGTTGATTTTAAAATGAGAATTCCAACACTCACTATAAGTGAAATCATGAAAAAAAAAGTGTTTACATATGTAGTTTATCACTAGAAGTAGAGTGCATATTGGTCATTTTTTGAGAAAATGTGTATTTGTGGGCATACATATTTGTTTCAAGTATGTGTGGTGTGACTCATTTCCATATGTCTGTACTAAGGGAGAATGTTATTAATATTATTCTATACATCATAAATATATTGATATTACTAGAATGCATGTATGAATATGAGTTGTGCTAGTAACTTACCTAAATAGAATAGGTTTAGTTAATAGTTTGTAGGGATTGATATGATACTTAACTCCTAATTTTTAGTGATGAAATCATGGTTGGGGTCTCAATTAAGTTATGGATTAGGTCATGAAACACTTAGAATACTCAATAAATCAATAATAAAAAATGTAAAAAAAAACTTTTTGGGTGTGAAGCCATTATTCATGGTTATGTAACAAGTAGGTTATGTGACATGCAAGTGATGTGGCATTTGGGTGATGTGGAATGCTAAGATGGATATTGGTGATGTGGAATTGAGGTAATGTGACATGCAAGTGATGTGGCATGCATGTTATTTTTCATTAAAGTGATATGGTAGGTAGGTGATGTGGCATGGCCCATTGAGGGTCTTTGATGTGATCAGGGTGATGTGATAGGAGTGGGGTGTAACACTATTAAGGGACATATTTTTATCTTTAGTGAATCACGTGAGTTTTATCTTGAGTGTAAATGACAAGTGTTGGTAATGGGGTACATTTATTGGTGTATCCATGATTCATGTGTGTGGTGAAAGTCAAAAGGTGATTACAACACCTTTTGGACTCTTGTGTGTACATGGAAAGAAGAAGACAAGTTGATACTATTATTGATTGTCTTAACATGTGGAGTGGGGTGAAATATTTGGAGTCACATGGAGGTGGCTTGGATATTGTCTAAATTATTGGATTTCTTTTTACCCTTGGCATATGAAGATAAACTGGTATAGTTGATCACTATTTACCCCACTAGAGTGTGGCACATTTTTGGCCACCCATGAGTTTTTTTCTCCCTCTCCTCTCATTTTAATGTTATAAAATCATGATATCTCCTTTGTATTTATATCATCATTTTAATCCTTAGATGTATCACTCTTGGATCCTTACAAGTTTGAGCTTGCATGATAGGAGGTTAGAACCTAGAAGGCTATGTAAGTTTGGCTCCCATATATGCTTTATGTGTAAGCATTACATGCTTTATTGTAAGCATGGTTATCCTTGAGGTTAAAGCCTTAAAACTTATAAGCTCAGAATTTTTGATAATTTAGTGTTAATCATTGGATGATATGGATGTTATCATTAGAGAAGGAGTTTCTTGTTGTAGCTTGAATGTTAGAGCCTAGAGGCTTTATATGCTCAACTCCCCTAAGTGCTTGGTTTGTAAGAATTAAAAGGAGTTTCTTGAAGAAGTTGATTGTAGAAGATATTTGTTGATTTCTTTGAAGTCTAGAAGCTACCATTTCCCCATGGTTTTTTCCTTGATGGTTTTTCAAGGTTTCCATGTATATCTTGTGTAATGTCTTCTCTCTTATATTTGTGTTTTATAACTTGTTTTATTATTATTTTATTTACTTTCACATGTTTAAGATGGTGTTTCCTAATAAGTGGTACCATATCTTAGGCTCTAAAAATTGGGACCTAACCATGGATTTTAAAAAGTGGTATTAGAGCCATGTTTCCTTTGAAAAACTTTAGTTTGAGTGTTTTTTATTGCACGGCTATTTTGTGCAAATGGGATCTACAAGAGGAGAGACTAAGATGTAAATGGAAAAAAAATCTATTGTAGGTATTTCTCTATGTGGAAGATGAGGAATGGAGGATAATTTTAATAGTATTTTCTAGACAATCAACAACCTACACATTAGAAGTAACTATATAGATTTAAGAGAAAACTAGTCTTCATTGGTGTGTAGATAGAGGATGATGAAAAGGCAATACCTTTTTGTGTTTCTCAATGGTTAAGGGGTATAGGTTGTGGTGTCCTACTAACCACATGAATGTTAGCCAAGATGTTGAAATATCCATGGAAAGGATGAGGTAAAATTAATCCTAAAAGTGTACCTATTTAAGTTATTCAAGATGGAGGAAAAACCAAGTGAGACCTAAGGTTCCTGGAAGGAGAAGGCCAATGTTGAATCAATCAACTTAGAGATGCATTAAGAGAAGTATATGTGGATGGTTGTGGTGTAGTAGAAGTGAGTATCCATGAGGGTTGAAATGTAGTTGAAGTGAATATCTAGGTAGATTGATTCATGGATTAAATTTTCATATGAGTTGGTTTGACATGTGGTAGATCAAGATGATTTTCAATTGAAAGATCAAAAACTCAATAGGTATAATGATACACTAAGTAGTGAAAAACCTTCCTAGGATCTATTGATAAGTTCCATGTTCATCATGGTGGTATTTAAAGGCTATGTGTTAAATTTAGGTGTAAACCTCAAGGATTTATTCTCTCCTATTGTTAACTACTATTAAGAGTGTTACTTGCACTTATTTTTGTTTAGAATTAGGATCTGGAGAAGTTGAATGTGAAAACATCATTCCTGCATGGTGATATCTAAAGAAGAGATGGATTATATTGAAGGCTATTAGGATCAAGAAAAGAATTGTTGGTTTTTTTATTAAATACTATATGGGTTAAAGAAGATGTGTTGATGTGGTACACAGAATTTCATCACCTTCATGAGAGCCAAAGTTTTAGCAGATGTTGCTTCTATGAGTTGATGACATGTTGGTTGTAGGCCCCAACATGGTTAAGATCAATTTTTTGATGGCTCAATTATCTAGGAAATTTGAATGTGGTAGGAGTAGTAAAACAAGGATGAAAATACATAGGAATGGGAAAGAAGGAAGATTTTATTATTTTTGAAGACATGTCAAGAAGATTTTATAGTAGTTTAGTATGTAGAATGAAAAACTAGTCAACAACCCACTTCTTGAATATTTTTTGAGTTGTCTTCTAGAGTGTCTTAGAATAGAGGAAGAGAAGATATGGTTGTCCTATGTATTATATTCATCAAAAGTATTGATGTATGCCATGATGTGTTCTAGATCAGTTACTTTCAAGTAGTGGGATTAGTGAATGGTTCATAGCAAAATCTTGGGATGGAGGATTGGTTTGTGGTGAAGTGTTTTAGAGGAACTTCAGGAGTTACAATATCCTATGGAGGAGTAGATGTTGAAAAATCTAGTCAAGGAAGAGAATCTTTATTAGTACAACAAAACTTATACTAGGTTTATTGAGATAGGGCAGTAATGGGCATGGATGGTAGCTAGATGGAAGGATACTCATGTGTGATAAATCCTATTTATATAGAATTCAAGTGGGATATTTTTGGGTTATAATACACTATTCAAAATCATTATTTATGGTCACTATTCATGGTGATGTGGCATGTAGGTTATGTGTCATGTAGGTGATGTGACATGTAGGTGATGTGGCATACTAATATGGCATGTAGGTGATGTTACATGCAAGTGATTTGGTAGGTAGGTGATGTGGTATGTCCCACAAAGGGTCTTTGATGTGATCAAGTTAATTTGATAGGAGTGGGGAGTAGCACTCCACTAAGGGACATGTTTTTGTCTTTGGTGAGTCACATGGGTTCTATCTTGAGTTTAAATGATAGGGGTTAGTTATGGGGTGCATTTATTGGTGTCTCCATGATTCATGTGTGTGGTGAAATTCAAAATGTGATTGCAACACCTTTTGAACTCTTGTGTGCACATGGAAAGAAGAAGACAAGTTGATACTATTGTTGATTGTCCTCATATGTGGAGTGGAGTTAAATGTATGGAGTCAAATGGAGGTGGCTTGGATCTTTTCTAAATTAGTGGATCTAATTTCTTGACCTTTGACATATGAATAAAAACTTGTATACTTGATCATTGTGCACCCCACTAGAGTGTGGCACATTTTTGGCCAACTATGAGTTTATTTCTTCCTCTATCTTCTATAATTTTAATTATATAAAAGAATGAACTCTCCTTTTTTATTTTTATCCTCATTGTAATCCTTGGATGGATCAATCTTGGATCCTTGCAATCTTTATCTTTCATGATAGGAGGTTAGATACTACAAGGCTATGTAAGCTTGTTTTACCTAGATGATTAGTTTTTAAGCACTATGAGTTACTTGAGGAAGCTGATTGTAGAAGAGATTTGCTAATGTAACTAAACTCCAGAAGCTTCCATTGCCCCATGGTTTTTTCCTTGTTTGTTTTTAAGGGTTTCCATGTATATCTTGTGTAATTTGTTCTCTCTTGTCTTTATACTTTGGATCTTGTTTTATTTTTATTTTATTTACTTGCATATGTTTAGGATGGTTTTTCCTAACAATTGGTACCAAAGCTTAGACTCTAACAACTGGTACCTAAGCCATGGATCCTAACACAACTCATATATTTATTTTATTTCAACCAAAGTATATAAAATAGACATAATAACATAATTACACCACAATTTCATAATGATATTATTTACAACATTAAATCTGTAGATCTTAGCTTTGATAACTCATAATCTTTAAAAATAAACTCCCAGATGTAATATGTGTTATCCTCAATTCATAATCCTCCCTTTGCATAGTCATATGGGAATTTTTATGTAGACATAAGACCCACCTACTTACATTAAGTTATTTTACCCCACTAATAAAATTAACACACCATAATATGTCCTAAACATTAAATATCACAAATATTAAATTTATTCACATTTACAAGGAACAAGAACATGTTATAACTCAATAAACTCCTAAAATAGGTCACATAAATATTAAATAAATCCTTATTCATCTACATGAATTTTGGAATTAAAATCCAATCATTCAACAATGGATCCAAATACATATAAAGTCTCACAACATCATATGAATTTTAAATCAACAAATATCTATTCCATGACTCTTATATCTACTCAAACATGATTTATATGTTTACCATTGTTTCTTCAAATGATCTAAAACTTGACACACAACTTGAATAATAAATAACAAAGACCCTAAGAAATATCTCCTAATTTTTGGATTTGTGGTGAAGAATCATCTCAATAAAATGCCTTGCATCAATAAGTGTCACATATTGATATAAACATACATAAAATATCTGCATGATTACATGGTAACAATAAACTATGACAATATAACACATTAAGCCTCTCAAACTTAATTCAAAATTAATTAGATATAACTCTGAAATTAAGTATACATGGATCTTTACTAACATAGGTGTGCTCATAGGTAACATATAGATACACTTAAAAATGTTTAAATTAAATCTATTTATAAGGGGAGGGGTGAATTATTTTTATTAAAATATCCCTCTAATCTCACTTAATATTCAAGAAGCATTCATTCACTTAAATACATCATTTAGTGCATACACAAGCATCTAAGAAAGCAAACAACATAAGGGCATGAGATATATGGGGGAAAAAATCTAGGTAAATAAAACCCATTGATGAAAAACTTTTAATACTATCATATAAGTAATGAATCAACCTTTTAGTGAGGCACCAACCCCTCACTAGTCAAGCACCAACTCAACTAGTGCTTTTAGCAAGCTTCAACCTGCAAGGAGGCTCCAACCCCCTAGAAAACCAAGAACCAACTCAGATACCTTGAATATCTGATCAATATTGGACACATATTTATTAATAAACTAAATATTATCTCCTATGTTTTCTCTTCTCACCCTTCTTTCTCTCTCAAACAACCTATTAGGCCTTGTCATTCAATTAACCCTTTCTTTGGTGGAATTAGGTCAAATGACATTACTCAAAACCTAAAAAATCATTATTATATACTCATGTAACATTCATATTATTTATTTTATTATATTTAAAACCTTAACCTATTATCCAAAACTCCATATCCTTCGCTCAATAGCTTAATATTCTAACTAGTCAAAATAGGCTTATTAGGCCTTGGCTTTATACTTGATTCTTTCTCACACCCATATTGGTAATATAAGGAGATAAACATAATTTTATTATGATTTAAATATATAAATACAAAATTGAAAAAATTTAAACAAACATTACATATGTCATTTATTAACCTTAAGGGCTAAAACCACCATTAGGCCTAATAGAGACCTAATGCAATTCGGCATTCCTTAAGCACACGTTTCACTTAGACATCCTTTAAACACTTTAAGACTTCACCAATGGATTAAAAATTTCATATTTCACTGTAATATACCTATTCTAATCTCTCGTTATGTCCCTATCACCATTTATCTCTTTGTACTCCTTAAACCATCCAATTAGGTCTACTCACCAATAAGCCTTCTTACTGCTAAAAAGTCTATCTTGCAACTTTGAACCAAATACATAATATTGACACATAAACCACATATAAAATAATAATAATATTTTTAATTACTTAAAAAACTTCCAAAAATTATTTTTTCTTAACCATATAATCCAAAAGGCCTCAGGAACACTCCTACAGATGCCTTACTCAAAACCACTAAATAATGTCAACAAATAGTCAAAAACATTTGACTCTCTATACTTGAACAAGGAATTAAAATGAGAAAATATATATTAAAATTATCATATTATACCTTTATAACACCTTTAATATCATTTTATCCTCCAAATTAGTGCAAAATGACTCAAAAACATCATTTTCACACACACTCTGAAAGTTGCATGTGGCACTAAAAACACAGTCAAGAAAATCAATTCATAGAAAACCTATGGGAATAATTATGTGATATTATAATGGGTTTATGTGAAAATTTATAAACATTATATCATCCATTAAAATATATATTTCATGGTCATATATCAATATTGGTCTTACAGACCAATCTCACTATTTCACTCTGCATAGACTTCACTATATTAGACATCCCAGTTTGATGACAACTTTTTGATTGAGTATAGGAATAATAAAAAATTATAAACTAAGGGGGTAGGATTTATATTTATTTAATAATGGATACATGCATTATAATCCATACCTAGTCATATGCAACTAATCCCTAATCGCATTCTCATTCTCACCTAGTTTTCTTACTATTTTGCTCATTAGGCCTGTTTAGCGATAGACAAACTTTCATGATAATTTTATCAAATTTTTGGTATGAAACCTGATAAAAAAATTCATTGGTATAAAATATAATTCTTTCACATCATCTTCCATCTATTTTCATGCTTTGACCTAGTCAACCCTTCCTTCTACATCAAAATTCTTAATAATAAGGGTTTTCTTATAGCTTCTACTCACTGTCAAAAAAAAGAAAAACCATATGAGGATACCTTAAATAGTAATTAACATGTTACAAACATAAAATTATTTAATAAAAAAAAATCTTATCAATGACCAATTATATCTTTCTTATTGGGTCATTATAAGGGTTTTGTGATGGTTTTGATTGGTTTCACTTCTTAGTAATCATTCATAAAGGATTGCCCCTCATATTAAAAACCAATCATAAGAAAATAAATATAGGTACCTTACCCAAATTACATTAATTTATAAATCTTTCATCCAAATTTTTAACATGCCAATGACTACAATAATTCTCTTCTCAAGTCTGCAACACCCCATTCTATGCACATAGGGAACCTTATCACAACTTTTCATGCTTTCTCATTTAGGTATTGAATTAAAAAAAATTAAAAAAATTTAAAATGACCTCTCACACCTATTTAAATGATCACAAGATCTTTGACATCCTTATAAATGATCTTGACCCCTTATTAGGCCACTATAGGTCACTTTTTACACTAGGCCTTATACTTCAGTCATACTTAGACTATGATCATGCCTTAAAACCTGTTAAATTATCTTAAACACTCCATCCACATGTCATGTGACCTTATATACTACCCATACCTACCAACCTTGCTCACAAAGGTCTCAAATGGCTCAACTTACATGCTACTAGGCCTATGTTATCTCACTAGGTCTTTCAATTAAAGATTAATCCTTGAAACTAGACCTTGAACCTCATTAATAAGATTATTTGTCTTGTGATCATTTTTAACATAAATTAGAACACTTTATCATGCCTATAATAATCTTCAACACAAATTTTTACCATGCTTCATGCATACATATTCTTCATAGAGATAAACCATGTTACTCAAGATACCTAGTACTCAGAGTTTGGACACAAACAAAATAGCTCTCAATGATGTCATTATTTAAACATGATTTTATAAATACAAGTCCATTCTTACTATAATTTATGATTTCTATCACATTAATACTTTGTACCAAGATCTCATATAGAATACAAGGACTTGTTGACCCATGTGCTTACCTTGTATGCTCCTCAGTACTTAGAGCTCAATCAAAATGTTTCCTTTATATATTGAATATGATCTTGACATGTCATAAAACCTCAAAAATAATAATAGGTTGACTTCAAATTTTCTCTTAATAGAGAGATAAAACTTCTTTTTCACACACCACTTCACCAATCATGACATCAACTCTAAATTTTGACATGAAAAACATTAAACTTAACTTTGACATCAATGAAAACATTAATGCCTTAATACCAACACTAGGACATACCTCAACAAGAAAGGAACCCACAAAGGATAACTCAAAACAATAAAAAGATAATATATTCAACAAATAAAATGTGAAAAAACTCACAATAAAAAATATGTGCAGTAAGAAACCTTACACAACACAACTTAGATAAATTTATAGACTATTATATTTTTGGTTGATGTAATATTGTTTGTGAACTTGGATGTTCCTACATCATACACCCTGGGTGAGAAAATAAACATGGGCTAAAACATGGGCTCCTACTCATGTTACTTATAACAATTCTTCTAATGATATTACTTGTTTTTCATCTTCTTATATGGTAATACATGTTTCAAATTGTATGTTTTAGACATTATATTTTACAAGATAGTCTGCATATACCTTCTTCCGTGTAGTCTTTCTAACTTGTAGGTCAATCACCTCTTCTATTTCTTCATGCTATTTCTTAGGCATCTAAAACCTCCAATCTATTCATTTATAGTCTATATTTACATTTTTACTACTCCATCCATCATATTATGGATATAAATCATATACATCAAAAATAGGTGATATATCTATACCTTCAAGTAATTCTGTTTCATACACATTATTCCCAAAATTTCACAAAATTCTGCATGAATCAATCTTTTTCCATTTCAATTTATCATATGTACCTTTTGGAAATATTTTCCTTCTCAGGTGTGCCAAAAATTAGTATCCCACCTAATATTCAACTTCTCTTTTCCTCATATCTACATTTTGATTATACTGCATTTTATTTCTTTATAACTTTACTTGGAATCATTTATGCATTTCTTTCTTATGCTTTGAAAATATTATACTTCAACACTTATTTTTTGCTCATTTATCATGTCTCTTAATTCCAAAACTCCTTCCTCAATTTACCCATAAAAAATTATGAAATGGTGTCTTTTTGGTACTTTTATTCATAGAATTGTTATATGTAAACTCAACTTGTGCCAAAATATTGTCCTATGTCCTTGTCTTACCTTTAATTAAACATCTCAAAATATTACCCAAACTTTTGTTGACCACCTATGTCCATCCATTTGTTTACGGATGGTATTCTTAACTAAATTTTAGCTTAGTATTAAAATTCTTACACAATGTCCTCCAAAAATGTCCCACAAATTTCACATATATGTTTGATACTATACTATGTTTTAAACCATGTAGTCTTACAACTTCTCTGAAAAATAAATTATCAATATTTGTTGCATCACTAGTTTTTATACATGCCACAAAATGCCTTTTTTAAAATATATAAACTATCAAAAATAATGAATCATTTCTTTTCTATGTTATAGGAAAACCTAAAATAAAATCCATACTTATATCATCTCAAATTTATTCAAAATAGACAATTATTGACATAACCCTACATTTAGACTTTTCCATTTTGCTAGTTAGAAAAATTCTACCATCTTGAACAAATTTTTGCATGTCTACATTCATATTTGGACATAAATTATTTTATATGACTTAACTAATATTTTTTAATAATTGAAATGACCTACTAATCCTCCACTATGATTTTCTTAGTTCAAATTCTCTTGCATTGAACCTATTGGTTTGCATAATTTCATTCTTTTGAATTAAAAACCTTCCTAGATGAAATACTCTAACCATGGTGCTCTATTTTTACTCATTGGTTCTCTACATGACTTATATGATTCTTAAAAATATTCAAATTTTCATATTATTATTTCATAAGCTCAAATCCTATGATTTCTAATCTTAATTCTTAACAAAAAAAAAATCTTCAAAAACTCTGTTAAAATTTTTAGTTCTACATTTCAATAAAAATAAATAACTTCATAGGAATTCAACCCACTTCATGTTTCTATAATTTAACTTCATATAACTATTAATGAAGCGTAATGATTTATAATCTGTGTATAATAAAAATTCAATTGGAAATAAATAATGTCTCCAATTTTTTAACTCTTATATAATTTCCTATAACTCTTCATCATATACTACATATTTGTGTTTTACATCATTAAACATTTCACTCAAATATATAATAGGTCTTCCTTTTTGACTCAGTAATTCTCCTATTATGGTGACACTTGTATCACAATATACCTAAAATAATTTATTAATTTTAAAAAATCCAATTTCAGTTACTCAGTTATCTTCTTCAACTAATGGAAACTATGTTCTACTTCTATTATCCATACAAATTATCTTTTATCTTTACACATCATGTTGGTGATTAGAGCATATATCCCATTGAAATTCCTAATGAAGTTCCTGTAAAAACTTTATAGTCCATGAAAACTATGTACTTTAAATTCATTGTGTAATACAAGCAATCCAATATAGCTTATACCTTCTCTAAATCCATATTTTTCTATGGAATTAACCTATAGTGTGTCTAGGGATATGTGTGGTTGACTTGTGGCTTACATAAATTTCATATTATATTATTGCATTTTTTTATGTCATTAATATGGTTATCCCTATGCAATAACCTTGGATAAATAGAGTATATATAGGAGGTAGAGGTTATTATTTGATCATCATATAAAAAATTATGCTCTTGTTGCATTGATGTGGAGTTTCCCCCCTTGAGGTGGATTACTCATAATTATCAACTATTATATTATTTTGTCAATTATTTTTGTGGATATAATTATTTTTCTCTTAATTATGAAATTTATTATCCCATTATTGTGAAACGCTAAGTAATTTCATTACAAGTGGTATCAGATTATTGATATGGATAATTTTATGCATCATTATTTTTTAGATATGATGTTGTGATGATCAAGAGAGTTGAAGGATAAAAAAATAGATATTATGATCTAAAAATAATTATTTTTTACCTTTATAGTTTATAAAAAAAAATTCACACCCTTGTAAAAATTAACAGTCATTGGATTCATCTTGGCAAGATGATCATAATAGTATAGTATGCCAGTACACTTTTTTAAGCCCAAAACCATCCTTCTTAAAGTTTTTGCATGGTTGGTCCTAACACTTGCAGACACAAAAAAGGTCAAGACACTCTAAAAATTCCTTACAAGAATGAAATGGATTCTAAAAATTCAAATCTATAAATTTTTGAGGTGTTTAAACAATATTAGTTAGATATAAAAACATGGTGAGGAATGATGATCATGATGCTAAAAAAGGGGACATAGATTATATGTAAAATTTGAGTTGTCAACTTTGAGTTCTCAATTTACCACTATTATGGATTAGTTTTTGAAAAATAGTCCTCCATCACTCTAATCAGGTTCTCCTAATACTAACAGTCAAAAATCCAATACTAGTTTGAATAACATGATACCAAAAGTGAGAGCACACAACTTTGATGGTAAGGGTCCACTCACTTGGATCAATCAAATATAAAATGTATTTGATCCACATCAGACCCCATGTGTGTAAAAGGTGATCACAACATCTCTATATCAAGAACCTAAGAATTTAATTTAGTATAGGTGGTTGTGTGCTCAAAATAAAATATAGTGCTCTTGTTACTTGGATGATGATTACTAAGGATTTAAAGATGCACTATTACAACAATATCTTAGAAAAATACTCAGTTAGTTATCGAAGTTGTAACAAATAGGTACAGTTATGGATTATATTCAAAAATTACTCAATATACCCTTACAAATGGATGACATCAATTAGAGCAACACAACTAGCTTGTTCTTTGGGGGGGCTGAAGGATAACATCTAACTTGACATTCAAATTTCTAATCCAACATATGTTTGTGAAGTCATATGATTCACATGCAAGGTAAAGGAAAATTATTTGGTCAAATGAATGGATTTCATTAATGACTGTAAACACAATTTCACAATACCATCATTTTGTCAACCTATAATAGTGACCCCTCATCAAATTGAAGACAATAATGCCAAAGGGTTATGTTTTGGCTATGAAAACATGTGGAACAAAGGACATAAATGATCCAAAAATAAGTTTTTTTCTAAATTAAAGAGCCAATGAAGATAAATAATATGGTGATGCCTCAGGGGAGGGTATGGAAGATCCAAAGGAGGAATTTAAATATTCTCACCTACTAAATCATGGCATGCACTTTTAGGTATTAGTACCCCTCAAACTCTTAATGTGGTGGGTTTCCTCAAGAAATAGAAGGTGAGATTATTTATTGAATCAGGAAGTATACATAATTTCATCACTAGTAAAATAGTTACTCATTTGAACTAAGTTATTTATCCATCACTAGAATTTGATGTAATGATTACAGATGATGGCACAGTCAACTATTTTGGGAAATTCCATAGTATTAAGATTTCTATGGGGTAATACATGTTAAATTATCCTATGTTTGCTATTACCATTGGTGGGGATGACATTATTTTGGGAGTAAAATGGATCATGGATTTAGGCACAATAGAGATGAATTTCTAGGAATTATTCATGTGCTTTCATTCTAAAGGTAGGACATTTTAACTATATATATTACAAGCAAAGTCTCCCCAATTCATTATTTCACATTAGATGATGAAAATTATTAAAAATGGGGTTGAAGTATTTGTAAAATGATTATTTTCCATAGAATTTTAGCTAATAAATGTGTGTACACATCTTGATTTACAAATTATTATTGATGAACACCTAATAGTTTTTGGTACAATGCCAAAAGGTCTATCACCAAGTAGAAAACATGATCATGCCATTACATTGATTATAATTATTACACCACAAAACATCAAACCATATAGGTATCCATATGCATAGAAAACTGAAATTTAAAATATGTTACAAGATATGTTAGAGGGAGGTATTATCTAACATAGACAAAGTGAATATTCATCCCTAATGGTCATGGTGTGGAATAAGGATGAAAATTAAAGGATGTGCCTGAACTACAAAGAAATAAACAAGTGCACCATTAAAGATAAGGTCCCTATTCTATAAATTGATTATTTCTTAGATGAATTACATGGTGATATTTATTTTCCAAACTATATCTTCATTTTGGGTATCATCTAATTTGGATCAGAGATGAGGCTATCCCTAAAACAACTTTCAAAACTCATGAAGACCATTATGATTTTATGTTCATGATTTTTTATCTCACAAATTCACCATTTATATTTCAAAGATTTAATGAATGTTATTTTTAGGCCTTGTTAATGAAGTTTTTATTGGTGTTTTCTGATGACATCCTAATCTACAATAAAACTTGGGAAGAGTATTTAATTTATGTGAAACATGTACTTTTAGTTATAGAACAACATCATTTTTATGCTAAACATTATGTATGTTATTGTGGAGTCTGTGAGGTGGAATAATTGGGTCATATTGTTTCACATGTAGGAGTAAATTTTGACCCTAAGAATAACAAAGATATGATGGAGTGTAAAATGCCAAATGCCCTCAAGAAACTTTATGGATTTTTAGGGATAATAGGTTACTATCATAGATTTTGAAAAAATTATGGAAGAATAACACCTCTATTCAAATCCTTGTTGAATAAGTATTCGTTCCATTAGACTTAACCAACTACCAAGGCCTTTGATAATATGAAAGAGGTTATGCGCACAACTCTAGTTTTTGGGACTCCTCATTTTTCCAATACATTTGTTATTGAATATGATGCATCAGGATATGACATGGGGGTATTAATCATGATATAAGTAAGACCCATTTCATTTGAGATTCATCAAATCAAGTGGAAAAAAAATTCAAGACAATATATGAGAAAGATATGATGTTTATTCTTCATGTAATCAAAAAATGTAGACCTCATCTAATGGATTGACACTTTCAGATAATACTGATCATTATAGTCTAAAATAATTTTTGGAACAAGGATTATCATCATAATAAAAAAATGGGTGACTAAAATGTTGTGATATGAATTTAAAATACTCTATAATAAATGAATAGAGAATGTAGTACAAGATTCACTTTCTAGGAGGTATGAACCAATTGAGTCATTATTATGCCTAATGACCATTTGACAAGTAGATTGGCTAGGAGAAGATATATTCGAATAGGATAATGACATGGATACATAGGTAATAATTCATAATATTAAATAGGCTTTTGGTGTTTCTTAAAATTTTGAGTGGAAAGGGAACACATTATGATATAAATAAATATTATACATATGTAAGTATTCTTTCCTCAAACACAAGATCATTCAAGAGCTTTGTACATATCTAATAGGGGTCACTTAGTATTTTTTAATACATATCATCGAATCAAGAAATATTATTTTGGAGAGGACTAAATGGGGATGTATAAATTTATGGAAAAAAACATAGTTTTTCAATCAAATAAAGAAGAAACAATTAAGACAACAGGTCTTCTACATACTTTATCCATTCCTAGCCACTTCTAGTAGGAGGTTTACATGGATTTTTTTAAATGGTTGACAGGTTCTAAAGGTAAAAATGTCATAGTGGTATTTTTGGATAGGCTCATAAAATATTCTCAGTTTTATCCTTATCACAACCAAATTTATCTATTCCAATAGCTAATTCTTTTTTCAATAAAGTTTAAAATATATACAATACTCCCAAAATCAATTGTAAGTGATCATGATCACATCTTCACCATAAAATTTTGGACTAATTTATTTTCATGTTTGGGTTATTATTTATCTCATATCCCATCATATAACCCTAAATATTATGATAAAATAAAGGTTGTCAAAAAATTCTTAATGGGGTATCTCTGTTGTTTTGCATCAAATAAATAGGAATATTGGGTACATTGGTTTCCACTAGTAGAATGGTGGTACAACACTTCCTTCCATACCTCTTATAAAATATACTCATTTTTTAAAATTTATGGATATTATCCACCATCCATCACATCATCCTTGAAGGTGAAACCCAATGTTTGATCTGATGAGGAGGACATTAAACATCACTAGGAGGTACTAGCTAGTTTATGAGAGAATTTACCAATGACACGAAATAGAATGAAGCAACAAGTGATCAACATTGTAGTGATAAATATTTTTATATCAGTTATTTTTTATTTGTGTGTTTGTATCCATATAATCATATATATTTGAAGAAACAAAAAATGATAAATAACTTTTCTTAAGTGGTATGGCCCTTATCAAATCTTTTATAAAATGGATAGTGTGGCATACAAGATGGAACTACCCTAATACATGCATATACATCATGTATTTCATGTATCTTACTTGAATAAGTTTATTAGATATATATTTTATACCCATATTGATTTATCTAAACTAGATGAAGAAGGAAGAGTCATTCAGGAACCCAATAATATCCTTCTCACACACCAAATGGAGGATTTTAAATCATGAAGATGAAACATGGGAGGATGAAGCTTTCCAATAGTAACATCTATATTTGATTCAACATTGATGGTAACACTATTTTCAAGGAGAGGGGCATGTTATCTTAACCTATAATATGTCTATACATCTTGTGTCTTACATACCTTTCATATTATCTAATTACATATCTCTATATTCTTAGTATGGTCAACCTGTGTAATAACCATGGATAAATAGAGTATATATAGGAGGTTGTAATTATTATTTTATCATTATATTTATAATTATTCTTTTATTGATTGGTAAAGATGTTTCCCCTTCAAAGTAACTCAATCATAATTATCAATTATTCTAATATTTTGTCAATTATTGATGTGGATCTAATTATTATGATCTTAATTATGTGACATATTATCCCTTATTATGAAAAATCTAGGTAATTTAAATTAAATATCTATACCTTGTTGATAAATCACAAATTCTTAATATACCAATTATTTATACATGAAAATAAAATTCTTCAAATTTATTAGAAATTTATGACCTCTTAATATTTCTAAAACTTTGCACGGATGTCACAAATTTTCTTCATCTATTCAACTGACAACTAATATGTCAAAACTATACCCATGAGAAACTTGCCAAAAAAATGTTTAAGAACTTCATTAATCAATCTCATGAATGTAATTGATGAATTTTTTAAACCCTTATTGTGATTTAAATGTTGTCTTCCATTCATAATTTTATCTTATTTGAATTTAGTGATAGTCTCTTTTCAAATAATGTGTTTTAAATTATCTTGATCCACTAAAATAATCCATTAGATCATCCATGCATGGCAATGGAAATCTATAATTTATAGTAATCTTGTTAATGGCTCTGGAATATGTGTACATTATATACTCTCCATTATCCATTATTATTAGGAATTAATATTATTAGTACTAAACATAGGCTCAAAATTTTTACAAAATAAACTCTTATTCAAAAACTATTGAAACTTGTCTCTAAACCTTTGAATTCATTTTTAGATTCAACCTATGTGTTGCTTTGTTTGGAAAACTCAAACCAGTTATCAAATCCATATAATGATTGATACTTCTCATCGATGATAATACATTTGTAATATCATTAGATATATTATCTTCAAGCTCACTTAGTAATTAATTTAATTCATGTGGTAGTGTTTCATATTCGATGGATTCTTGCATTAGTTTTGAAATTAATGCATAACTAACACTCTACTTTACTTCATAAATTCTTTTCTCGAAATCATCAATAATTTTGGAATTTTTTCCACTTCTTCACACTTATCCTTAAAAGGCTTCAGTGTATGTTTTACTTCATTTTTATATAATTTATATGTATTAGCTATACCATCATGTTTTTCTTTGTGATCAAATTTCCAAGGCCTTATGTTAATACAGGTTTCTAGAAACCCCATTAGAACATGCTAATATAAGGATAGTTATGTAAAGTGTGAGCATAACTATAACATAGACTAAACCAATATATTATATATAATTATGGATTTATTAGGGGAGAAAATGTAATCTTAGTATTTACAAAACCTATATAAATCCTATACATAATTTAAACACATCCATACAAATAGAGAATAGATTGCATATAGAACAATGATAAAAGACATTTAGTGGAAACCATTTTAGATCTTAATATTAATCTATATCACATCAAACACTCTTTTACAATACAAATAAGTGATATATAAATATTTTAAAAGGCATTTTTACTTCATATTCCATCCTTTTTATACAAACAAAAGAGAGACTCTTTTCATTTTGAAGACTCTTGACATGCTTCTAAGTGTTGAATATATACAAAAAGAAATACAAAATATATAATAGTGTGAGTCACATAAATTTCTATCAGTTAAAGTTTAAAATTTTGTAGCCATGTTTACTACTAACACTTTATTAGACTTAAATAATTATCTTATCCAGAGACAAACTTTTAGGAAGTGTTACTTAAGCTAAAACTAAAAACTATGCCTACTGAGAGGAATTGGGCTAGAAACATACATTGTGGTAATTGCT
Source organism: Torreya grandis (assembly GCA_037957365.1). Lineage (NCBI taxonomy): Eukaryota > Viridiplantae > Streptophyta > Pinopsida > Cupressales > Taxaceae > Torreya > Torreya grandis. The sequence goes on along the minus strand of JARHVA010003725.1, from coordinate 1,665,179 downwards.
CAAGGTGTCATTTACTAATTTTCACCCCTTTCACACTAATTAGACTCCCTTTTAGGTTTTAAACTAAGTATCAGATTAATATATTTTATTCTTGGGTTTTTAATAGATTAGCATAATTAGGTGGTTATTCTTTATGGGTTTTTAACCAACCTGACCCCAATCCTAATGTTTAAGGCCTTCCTACTATAAAAATGATTTAAAATTAAAAAATTAGACTATTTGAAGTACCTATAATGATAGTGGTGGCATGGATTGTGTTGGTTAAACTAGAGGATTATGTGAAAATGGCTCTTCTTATGGCTCTAAAAAAGGTGTTATTATTACATAATCTATTAGTGAAGGTTGTAGGTGGGGCTAAGGCATAGGCTATGAAACTATAACAACCTTTATCTATCAAAATTCCTATTATAACTAATTTAGAGAAACAAATTAAGTATCATAAATATTGTATGTGATAAATCTATCCAAATGAGACATGTCCTTTTTTAACAATATCCAATTCATGATAACTTCTCTGACTATGTTGATTCTAGTTCATAGTGGCACTTGGCTCTCAACAAAACTTTGGATGTGCTCATCCTTTGAAACTAATATCATAGCTTGAGAAATAGATAATTTCACTTGAATATATTTATATAACATGCCTCCTTATTTGACTACTAACAAATATATTGTGCAGCATTTTGTTTTTCAAATTCTTCATCTTTAACATAACACTATCTCTAGGTTCAAGTGATTGCTTGATTATGGTGTCTAGTGCAACCTAAGTAGTTGAATGTCCATCATGGAATATTTGGATTTATTTTTTTTATGAAATTTGGTGTAGAATCCTTCCATGTTTTAGACAAATAATTCTTTCAATCAAGCATATTTCAAGTTATGTTTTGATCTTGGTGCATAATAATGTTAATAACTTTTTCATATTCCCCAAGGAGCTCAAATGGCCTATGTCTCAACCTTAAGATTATAGCCTTATGTGTGAAATGTATATAAATTATGTTTAGCACACCAATATTTTATTATCTAAGATAGAATGGTTGTGATATTATTTTCCTCTAACATGATTTTGTCACCTGATGCAAGGGCATCACACATAGGAACAACATGGTGGCAAGAATTTGATTAGATCAAGAAAATAGGGTTTTATAACATGTTTAAAATTATGTAAAATGTTAGGAGTCTTAGAGTGTATTTTTAATGAAATTTAAGGGACTAGGAGTGCCTAGGTGGCTTGGGAACTCAATTGGTAAGTTTTCCCACCAAATTGCATAATTTGAATATTTGAATTTATTGTCATTGAAAAGATGATGTAGGAGTTGGTCAATAGGTTATTAAGGTGTTAGATGGATAGGGAAAGTGAATAAGGACTTTTAGCTTTATAAAAATGTCCTCAAGCATCACTTGTATGTAATATCCCATCTTGATATTGATGTCATGAGTAACAACCTTGCAAGAAGTTACTTGAAGTTAATTATGATAGTTTTGGTAGATATAAAACTTGTATTTTTGGTTTTTTATTTATTTTTAGAGGTTTTAATTGAATTAAAAAGGTATCAAGACCTAAGATAATAAATATTTATATCCTCAAAGTTGATGGATGCTAAATATGATTCTATTATCAGTGTTTACACAAAAGAAAGATGATTGTGCTATGATTGTTTAATGGAAGTGGATTCACTATGATGTGATATTTATACATTGATTGGTTTTATTAAGATATGTTTGTGTTTTTAAGTGTATTTTTAATAACTCATTTTTTCAAGTTTTTTGTGATTTGGTTTAGAATACAACACTACTCTGTAGATGGGCACATGTGTAGGCAAAGTGTCCTGAAGGTGACACAAAAGAGAGTATCCAAGGTTTGATCTTGAGTGCTTATTGATTTAAATAGAAGGAATTATTATGGATATTTTTAAACCCTAAATGGTGTTAAAAACTCCATTTTGAGAACAAACTCCTACAATAAGCATTATTAGACCTTGCATTCTATAATTGTCTATGAATAAGTAGACAAACATAGAATATTGAAAGAACATAAGACCCTAAATTGTTATTAACATTTTTGAAGAGTATTTTCAAGAAATTTAGTGTGTAGAACACTTTATTTAATTTTTAAATCCTATTTGGTAACCTATACCCCTATTAAGAGAACTTTTAAGCTTTATAGGTGGTGATTGTGTTTCCTGTATATTCAAAGAATGAGTAAAAGGAATTTGTGGAGTTGTGTATAAATATGAACTTTTGTTTAATCAAGTGTGGGGAGTGGTTTAAACATGTATCAATAAATTATAAACCTAAAGGAACTTTCTTAGAGACCCTTATAGCAAGAATTCATTTTTGAACCCTACTTATATAACTGTGTATTCATACTGAACCAGAAACATGTTATAAAGGGATATTAGAGTCATTATTATGCAAATATAACACTTAGACTAGGTACACACTAATGGCATAGAGCCTTAACATTTATTATAGAAGGTTTAAATATTTTTCAAAGTGATTAAGAGTGAATTGTAAGATCTCAGGTGCAAATAGGGGAAACACATTCAAAACTAGGGTTTGAAGAGGGAATACTCATTTCTAGACATTTTACCTAGTGAAATTACCTAAAACTTGGTAATTATATGTGTTAGTGTAAATAAACATATTTTTTGTTTATTAAACTGATTCCATACTCGCACGTGCAAGGGGAGAAGACTATGTGAGATCCCTAGAAAAATAGACCTAATTAGGCCTAAAAGTGGACTAAAAGGAGGTAAAAAGGAGTCTAGAAGAGGAGTTAGATCCTGACATTTCATGAGTAAAATAATCTTGATAGAGGGTGTCTATATCCAAAAATAGTTTGTCAAATTTCATCTATACTTATTTGTACATTCAGATTTAGCCTTAAAAAGGGCTACTAGATGTGACTGTAATAAAAGGGAAGAGTGACCAAATGTATAAAATAGTTGTTGAAGTGTGCTCTAAAGTGGATTAAAATGTCTCAAAAGACCATAAGGAGAATGAGGAGGTTAATAGAATCCATCAGGAGATAAAACATTGATGAAACCTTGCATGACCATTGAACCTTGATCTTATAGAGAGAACATCAACAAAGGAGTTGGGAGTAATTTGTTCGATTATCTCTACATCATTTGGTGTTAGATCTAGTTTACTCTTGGTGGTGGGTGATTTTTAATAGGTACAAATAAGATATTCCTTGACAAGACAAAAATAAATATTGGACACCATGTGTCTAGAGGTGAATTATAGGAAAGGTAACCGAGAACAGTGTTTCATGGAGAAAAGAATGGATAGAGGCAATAGAGATTAAGAAGATTTGGTCAAGAATGTGGTAGACTAGGTGACATAGATAATTGCACCATTGGTCATGAGGATGAAATCCATTGAGAATTATCTCAAGGAAAGAGCACAAGATTTGGAGATAATACATGTGCAAGGTAATGGAGGACAACAAGGTCAAGAGGAACCTTTGTAGCCAAGGATAGTTAGAGAAGAGACTAGAGCATTAGTCTAAGAACACATGAGGACACAAAATAAAAGTATATTAGGTTAAGAAACCATTATATCATATCACCATGCACATGATTTAAGGTCATTTGCAATTGATAAAGCAAGAACTAATGATAGTTTCATAAGACATAGACAAAGACCAACATTCCAAGGATAGTGTTGGTAATGTAATAAAAAAGGACATAGAGAAATAGAATTTCCCTCACAAGTTGGTAAGGATGGTCAATATAATTCAAGAGGGTCATATAAAGAAAGAGGATAGGTGAAAAGAGAGTATTTTCTCATGAGAAGAGTTTTGTTGCAACAGAAAAGATAAGTACAATAACTAGTACAAAGGATAAGCTTGTTTAGGATAAGATATAAAGCAAAAGGAAAGTACTTTAAAGTGGTGATTGATGGAGGAAGTATATATAATATTGTGTCTTTTGAGATGGTAAAAAATCTAGGATTTAAGAGGATTCCACATCCATGTCCTTATAAGGTAACATGGTTTCAAGAAGGATATCAAATCATTGTAAGTAAGCAAAGTTTGGTTGAGTTTCATATAGGTAATTATAAGGATAGATTTTTGTGTGATATAATTCCCATATGTGTTTTCCATTTATTTCTAGGGAGGCCATGGAAATTTTATAAGAGGGTTGTTCATGATGGGTAAGCAAACTCTTACACAGTAAATAAAGATCGGGTGACACATGTTATTTTACCTTTGAAAGGTGATGCAGGAAGAGTAGAACAAAGAGTGATGTTGATGGTAACCAAGTAATATTTTGGTAAGGTATTTAAGAGTATGAGTTTGAATAATTCCCCTAAGAAGGAATAAAACACAAGTTGTCTTGAAAGGGTGAGCATGAAGAGGTATGATTCCACAAAGTTGGACATCTAAGAAAGCCAACAAGAGAATAGAATGTTGGTTAAGGTCACCAAGTTGAATAGTGGAAGTGATCTTTGTGAGAAGGCATTGGTAGATGGCATGAAGTAAAAGAGTGAAGAATATACCAAGATAAGAGGGGCAGAAATTAAATTTAAGATGGAGAAGAAGTGGTTTTTGAATAGCACCAAACAAGAGAGGAAGTTGGACAATGAAGTGTCTAAGAACGAAGCATAAGAAAGAGCCATGAGGGCTCTAAATTTTGATGGTATAAATGTGTTTTATGATGTGTATACGATTGAAACATAGGAATCCACCAAGAAAGTCATAAAAATAATGAAGATAGAGAAGCTTTTGATCAAAGAAGATAAGGTTGATCCAATACAACCCAAGATTCATCAAAAAGTGTAAAATAAAGAGGGAGAACCCTACCCAAAGATACAAAATAGTACAAAAAAAAATGAGAGAGATTAAGAAAGCATGTGTTTGGATATTTGTAACTTGAAACTAAAGACAAGAAGGAGGTGAAAATGCAAGCTCAAGAGTTTCTAAAACACCATGTGAAGAAGAAAGAATAAACATGTGACAAAGAGAATCTCAATTAAGATGAAAGTAAAAGTGATAGCTTAGTTATGACTAGGTAGTCCAAATAAGCATATAGGGGAATTATAAGTGAAGAAACATCATGTAATATCAAGGAATAATAAAAGGATGAATATAAGAAGGTATGTGATACTCAAAATAGTGTAAATCACATTGATGAAATTGAAGGCTTACGTATGTGTGAGAATGAATTAGCAATAGTGAAATGGAAATAATCTAAAATATCATTAAAAAAATTTGGAAACATGATGAAGGTCCACACAAAGTTATGAATATGGAAAGAAGCCAAGAAAAAATAGTCAAAGTACTAGACATACATATGAAATAAGAAGGGGATCAAGGCATCTTCATATAATTTTCTAAATTTCATGATTTTTGTGATAACTCTTGGTCTAATTATAGATTTTTAAAAATAGAGGTCGTATGAAGAAAAATCATAATAATGATAGGCATTTAGAATATGGTAGGGATTTTCAAGTTATTCAAGTTTTAGAGAGTGAAAAGAAAATGATGTCTAAATATGATACGTGAAGGAATTCTGACAAAGATAGGAAAGTAGAAAGAAAAAGGTATAATAATGAACTTCATATTGATCATGTTGTAAGGGGTGACAAGATAATCAAAGCCAAGAAACACATATGTGAGATTGGTGGAGAATATTCAAAATAAGTGCTTCATGAGAACTTACCAAGTCAAGACCCCAAAACAAAGGTAAGTGAAAGTTGGGAATCTCATAGATTAACAAGAGTGGTGAACATTTTACATCATGATATAAGGTTTAGGCATTAGTAAAAACAACCATTACCCATTGATTTACATAGAAACACACATTATTTATGGTTTGAAGGAGAAATAAATAGACAAGATGATAAGAGTCAAAACCAATGTAGATTGAGAAAGCCTCATATTTTGGAGGAAAAGATAAGGACAACAATTTTCAATCATGATAGAGTTCAAATGGTGGAACACTTAGCCATAGTGAAGATCAAATAATTGAAACACCTCATAGATTGGACCATAGGTATATATTTTCATTCAAAACATAAATATGAAGTTTCAAGTGATTGGAATAATCAGTTACAATAGGTGTAAGAAGGAAGGAGTGACTTAAGATTTTATGTTCTAAGCATGCCCATGAAATATAAATCACCATTTGAAGCATTGGTTAAGATATGCAAGGTTGCAGTAGTTGTATAAAGGATAAGAGGAGTAATATATATGCAAGATGAGAAATCCAAATTTCAAGAACTAGATAGAGTATAGGTGCAAGATGCCAAAACTAAATTTGACAAGGTGAATAATAACAAGGTAAAGTTGTTTAAGTTGTAGGCATGTATAAGTAGGGAATTAATGTGTCAAGAGATGAATACATACAATGAGGTGACAAAGAAAGTAATGAGACAAGTTAAAAGTGTAGCACTTAATAATTATTTTTAGAATTCAAGGAAGAGGAAGAAGCAACAAACATGGCATATCAAGCTAAGAGTTCAATTTCTCAGTTCTAGTCATGCATATGGACAAGAGTTGTACAATGGTATATGTATGACAATCATTTTCAATGTTGTATAAGAAGCAAGGGGTGTAAATAAATCAAGGAAAGAGGCTAAAATAGGTTTAGGTTGGGAAAAATAGTTGTCTCAAACCAATTCAGCTTAGGTAACATGCATTTTGGACAAGCATGAAGATAAAAGGACTTGGGAACTAGCAGCTATCAAGAGTGAGAAGTCACAGTTCAAAATAGACACTACAAAGAAGTAAGATGTTTACAATAAATATGTAAGCATCATCTATAAGGATTAATATATACACCATCTAAGTTTTTGTTTCATTTCCCCTTGGGAGTATGATGTAGGGGCATCACACATAAGAACAACATGGTGGAAAGAATTTGACTAGATCAAGAAAATAGGGGTTTATAACATGTTTAGAATGTTGTAATGATGTTAGGAGTCTTATATTATCTTTTTTAATGCAATTCAAAATACTAGGAGTGCCTAGGTGGCTTAGGAACTCAATTGGGAAGTTTTCCCACCAAATTACATAATTTGAATATTTGAATGTATTGGCATTGAAAAGATGATGTAGGAGTTGTTCAACAGGTTATTAAGGTGTTAGATGGATAAGGAAAGTGAATAAGGCCTTTTAGGTTTATAAACATGTCCTCAAGCATCACTTGTACAAAATAACCCATCTTGATATTGATGTCATGGGTAACACCCTTGGAAGAAGTTTCTTGAAAGTTAGTTATGATAGTTTTGGTAGATATAAAACTTATCCTTTTGGTTTTTTATTTAGTTTTAGAGGTGGTAATTGAATGAAAAATGGCTCAAGACCCAAGACAATAAAGATGGAGATCCTCAAAGTTGATGGATACTGAATATGATTCTATTTTTTGTGTTTACATAAAAGAAAGATGATTGTGTTATGATTGTTTAATGGAAGTGGATTCATTGTGATGTGATATTTATACATGGATTTGTTTTAGTAAGATATGTTCATGTTTTGAAGTGTATTTGTAAAAATCTTTTTTCAAGTTTTGTGTGATTTGGTTTAGAATACAACACTACTATGTAGATGTGTGCATGTGAAGGCAGAGTGTCATCAAGGTGACACAAAAGAGAGTATCCAAGATTTGATCTTGAGTGATTATTTATTTCAATAGGATAATGAATGATTTTGGATCTTGTTCAACCCTGAGTGGTTTTCAAAACTCCATTTTGAGAATAAACTCCTACATCAAGCACTATTAGATCTTGCATTATGTAATTATCTATGAACAAGTAGACAGTCATAGAATATTGAAAGGACCTAAGCCCATAAATTATTCTTAAATTTTTGAAGAGTATTACAAGAAAATTACTGTGTATAACACTTTATTGAATTGATAAATCCTGTTTGGTAATCTATACCCTTGTTAAGAGCACTTTCAAGCTTTATAGGTGACTGTGTTTACTATATATTCAAAGAACGAGTAAATGGGAGTTGTAGAGTTGTGTATAAATATGAAAATTTGTTTGATCAAGTGTGTGGAGTGGTTTAAAATTTGTATGAATTGAGTATAAACTCGAAGGACTTTTTTGGGAGATCCGTGTGGCAAGAAATCATTTCTTGAACCCTGTTTATATGACTGTGTATTCATATTGAACTAGAAACATGTTATAAAGGGAGATTAGATTATTTATTATGAAAATATGACACATAGACTAGGTGCACACTAATGCCACAGAGCCTAAACATTGATTATAGAAGGTTGAAATCCTTTATGGACTGAGTAAGAGTGAATTGTAAGCTCTCTGGTGTAGTTAGTGGCAACACACTCAGAACTAGAGTTTGAAGAGGGAACCCTCATTTTCAAACATTTTACCTAGTTAAATTACCTAAATATTGGTAATTAGATGTGTCACATTATAAATAAATATATTTTATGGCTATTAAATTTATTCCATACTCACATGTGCAAGGGGAGAAGACTGTGTGAACATCCAAGCAAAATAGACCGAATTACGCCCAATAGTGACCTAGAAGGAGGTAAAAAGGAGTCTAAAAGAGGACTTAGATCTTTAAATTTAATGAGGAGAATAATCTCGATAGAGGGTGTCTGTGTCTAGAAATAGTTTGTCAAAATTCATCTATACTTGTCTATATATTCATATTTAGCCTTAAAAGGGCTATTAGAGGTGACCATAGTAAAAGGGAAGAGTGACCAAAGGTAGAAAATTTATGGTGAAGTGTGTTCCAAAATGGATTAAAAGGTCTCAAAAGACCATATGGATAAAAAGGAGGTTACTTAAATCCATCAGGAAGAGAAAACATTGATGAAATATTGTTTGACCATTGAACCTTGGTCTTAGAGAGAGAACATTAACAAAGGAGTTGGGAGTAATTTGTTTGATCATCTCTACATCATCACCAAAAAATTGAGTGACTAAGGTAAAACATGTAGTATAAATAATATAATGATATTTTTTGAGGTAATATTTGAGATCCACATTCTCCTCCCTAAGTTTTAGAACCTCTTACTATAAGGCAGACACCTTCTACATGATTTATTCTTAAAAGGTTTTTACTCCCTTAATTTCCTTAAATAGAGGTAGCCATGACACATATAATGATGCATATTACACCATTGTAGATAATTCCAAATTTTAAGACATAGTTACTATAAGTGCTTCATTAATATGTGTCATGGGTAAATAAAATGTTGTGTGGTGTGTGGAGAAATGCAGGGATATCCCATAACCATTGGCTAGAGATATGGGGCCTATGTTATAATGCCTCTTCTTGTGCACTCCCTTTGGTATAATATAATCCCTATGATATGGATGATGTTTTTTGGGTCTCAAGAATCCCCATTGTCTTGGTAGCCTCATATGCCATTTAAACTCAACTATTTCCTTGTCTTTAGCTTCGGCCTTTATGTTAGCTTTGGAATCTACCTATGCCTTGGCTATAGCATTTACATATACCTTGGATTTGGTATATGTCTCAATCTTATTATTGGCCTCTTATTCCTTGGCCTACATATTTTCTTGCTCTATCTAAGTGCACAACACTTCTTGTGATTTCTCTTCTTTTTGGACCTTTATTATAGCCTCAACTTCATCTTTCTTATGCTCTTCCTTATTTACTTTATGTTATTGTTTCATATATTCTTCTTATTATTCTTAGTTATTCACATTTACTTTATTGGATCTTTTATTTTCTACCTTAGCTTCCTCATCATTTTTCTTGTGTTCTTCCTCTTCCACTTTCTTCTTCCATTTTTCCTCATCCTTGGTAGCCTTGTGTTTGGCCTCTTCCTTATTTTTTTTCCTTTTTACCTTCCTAACCTTCCTCTCAGTGGCGTGATATACCTATTCTAATGCTTGAGACATTATGTAACCTTGTTTTTATGATGTGATATTCGTTTGTTTAGTGGGTTGTTCTAGCTATGCTAGAATTTTCTCTTCCAACTCCTGCATATGATTTGTTGAATCAATCGATGACTATGAATTTGATGATGATGTCAATTCAATCATATACTTTTTGTGATGATGCCTCATGTATGGAAGAGGATGGATAAGTGATATTATTCTTCACTCTCTTTTAATTCTATACCATCTCTTGAGACTATTATTCAGGTCCTTGAGCCTATTATGTTTCAAACTCCACCAATGGAACTGTAAAATAAACCATTTGTTCCTTGATTATTTAAGATACTTTAAACATAGAATGTTTCCTTTACTTATGCATTATATTTGGTAGTAGGTTTTTATATAATGGAGAGTGTTACCCCAATTCATTGGAAGATCTATTGGATAATTAATATTATTTGGGTCCTTAGTATAGTTTTAGATTTATCCTATGTCTAGTTTTTGTGTGCAATTATTATAATTATAAATGCACTTATCTCATATAAATTAGGTGGATCCCACCTCTCTTGTCCAATTTTTGGATTTAGGAGTTACATTCATGTAACTCCTCTCCCCCCACATGACACACATATCATCTTCACTTGTAAGAGAATTAGTGACACTCGGCACACATGTTGAAGCTTGCACATGTATCTCCTTATTCCTCCTAACTCTATTTATTGAGCTCTTCTCCTCATTTCTTTTATCCTTTTAGTAATGGTACAATCTTGATACTTCATCCATGTGATGTTTTTTTGGCCTAAAGCTATTCTCTATCTCACTCTTATATTCTTCTTACTATGTTCATGGAGATTCATTGTTGCAAGACTTCTAATAATATTGTGGGATTTTCCTCCATTTGATAGTTTCTCTACTTGTCAAATATTTTATCTTGGAATTTTGGTTTGATCACTTTGGAAATGTAACATTATTCTATTACTTGTTTTAAACATATTTTAATTCAATCCTTGGAAAATATTATTTTATGGTATCATAACCCTATAGTTTCCAATGTTGATTCTTGATAAATTTATAGATTTGGAGGTGGAAAAAAATATTTTTTTATCTTCTAACAATTTTTTATTATTAATTACTTTTATGTAGGTTTATTTTACTTGTGGCATAACATTCTATCTTTTAACCACTTTTTCAGGTTTCTAAAAGAAGGTTTTCAAGCATTCTAGTTTTTTGGCCATTTTTGGCTTTATTATATGTGATCTTGGAATTTTGATTCACCTTTTTTTTCTTTGTGAAAGTATTCATGGCATCTCTCCATATTTTTATTTATCGTCAACATGTTCTATTTTTTCCTCAGTACAGTATTGGTTGTGTAATTTTTACATATGTCTTACTAGTGGAATGCTTCAGTTCATACCATTTTGGTTATTGCAAGCTAAATATTGGCCTATATTTTACTATGATGTGTATATTTTGGCATATTTAATTTTCCATTTATCTTGTTTAGTCTTCTTTACTCATCTCTTCTGTGTGCTTTGGGTTGTGAAATCTATTTATGTGTGCTTGATGCTTTATTCTTAGTGATGCACCTTTTTCATCATATTAAAACTTGTTTTCATTATTTCATCACTTTTAATAGATGATATATTTTTATTCCACTTACATTAGTTGTTTGGTTCCTTTACCACTCAAGTTGAGTTGTAGCTATCAAAACTATTCAATGTGTTATTTCTTTTATGTCTTCTTGTCATTTCTCTCTTTTTTTCGTGTGTGCATTCTTAACATTATTAATTCCTTGCTTATCATGGTAATTCTAATGCTTTATTCTTCTTAGTGTGATTTATTCTGTGGCATTTGTTAAATAGTGATATTTTTTTAATCTAAATCAATACTGCAAAACATAAAGGTAAATATTTTCATGCAAAGTTTCCTCGTGGATTCTTGGCATAAAGCTTAATATTTTTTTACACTTTGGATTTACATTCATCTAATACATTAGTTATATTTATAATCAATTTTTTTTAATATATGTAAATTAATCAATCTCAAAACATCAAATTCAAACTTGTTTTAGCTTTGCACAATTGAGTAAATTATTACAACCTCAAAAAAACATGTCCAAGTGGTACTTTTTGTGAGTGTGTCCTTTCAATCCTTGGCTTTATTAGACAACTTTGATCCATGTTTTTATTGTTAATCTTCCAAAAATAATTCAATATTTATTATTTTATTTAAAACTCATTTAAATCAAATTAAGGAATCTTTTTTTTCTTTTTCAAAACAAAAATATATTTCTTAAAACATGACACATTTTTGTTTTTTTTTAAACTTTGTTAATTCATTCATGTTTTAATTTCATTCTAAAAAGGATGCATTTATCAACAATTAGTTTTTCACACTTTATGTTCATAATCAATTTTTGTCCCTTGGTTATACTTGTTTTTGGTAAATTTTTATTTCTTTGAGATGTGAAGCCTTTTTTCAAAATATAAGACTAAATTCATATTTTTTAGAGATACTAAATTAATATTGTAATATACATGTTATATTTATTTGGTAGTGATTAATTTTTTATGTGAAATTTTTTTTTATTTAAATATCATTGTTCTTAGTGTTATTTATCTTTGATTTTAATTGCATTTAAATTGGTTATGTTTTTAGATTTTAAGAAGTTTATACAAATTATTGTTTTTCAAACTGATGAGATAGTTGATCTTAAACACCAATTCATTGTCAAAATGTAACAATTATTACTTTTTAAAACTCATTTAATTTACATGTAGAGAAAACGTAATCTTCTATTGACATGTTAAATGCTAAATTTGTGTCTTTTATATATGTTAATAGCTCTAATGTTTATGAAAATCATTGTGCCTCTCCAACACCTAAAATTTTTGTAAACACTTATTCTACCAACCCTGGCTTAAAAATAATGCACAATATGGGCTATTCAAGTGGTGGGATTGGAAAGTGTGAAGATGGTATTCTTGAACCTATTTGGCCTAAATTAAATACAAATTATAAAGGTCTCAATTATAATACTTTAAATGATTCTAATGATAATTTGGAATCATATTGTCCTCCTCACCAAAAGATGTATAAATCAACTTATTCTGATTATACTACTTTTAATATTTATATTATGGTTAAAATTATTAAACCTTGTATGCATTATGTAAAACACAAGCATCGTATATATAAATGTTAGAAATTGCATTCATGCAAATCTTGTGATAAATCCATGCATAACACTTTTTATTGTTAAAAAATGACTAAATCTCCTACCTCTAAAGTTAACACTATTTGGATTCCTAAAAATAACATATCTTCTAGAGATTTTAATGTGTCTTCATGTGATAATTATTTGATTGTTGCACGTAAAATATCTTTTCTAAGTGAGACATCTTCTTTGTCTTCATTTTGAAAATATCAATCTTTTATGCATTCCTTTTTTTGTTACAAAAGAACTATGTTTTATTTAGATATTTTTTGACTAACTTCTTTTCATGAATGTTTTTTCACTTTTTGATGGAATTTGACTTTTCAAATTTACCTAGTTATACATTTAATTTTTTACATTATGTATGTAGATCATGTTTTTGGCATATTGGTTACTTAACTTGAAATATTGGTGTTAGATTATTTATTTTGTAGGGTTTTGTAGATCACTTCTCTTTGTGTTGGTCTTTGTTCCATTGTGGATTGACCATATTTTCTGAAGAGGCTTCTTGGAGCTTTTTGGTGATCACACTTTCATCCTTGTGAAGTTTGGTGTAACCTTATCTTCTTATTTATTTCTCAAACTATTATAATTCCTCTTGAAAGAAGTTTTTATTAAGGGGGGTACTATATAATTTCAACTCCCTTCCTTGTTTGTAAAAGGCTTTCTCTAGTTTTGTAACCCTAAATTAAGTTTAAAGGGGTGTGTTAAAGAATTAACCTTATTTGGGTCCCTTAGTATAATTTTAGGTTTATCCTAAGTCTAGTTTATGTGTGTATTTATTATAATTATACATGTACTTATCTCAAATTTATGAGGTGGATCTCACCTCTCTTGTCCACTTGTTGGATTTAAGACTTACTTGATTATAAATCCTCTTCCCACACATGGCATACACATCATCCTCAATTGTAAGAGGATTAGGGACACTTGACACACATTCTAAAACTTTCACATGTAACTCCTTATTCCTCTTATCTCTATTTATTGAGGTCTTCTCCTCCTCTCTTCTAGAATTTTTATAGTGGTACAATCTTAATCTTACTCTTGTGATTGCTCTTGCATCTATGTTATGATATTTTAGCCAAAAGACATTCTCTCTCTCTTTCTCTTACTCTTATATTATTCATTCTATGTTCTTGAAGATTCATAGTTGTAAGACTTCGAATAATATTGTAGAGTTTTTCTCCATTATATGATTTCTCCACTTGCCAATTCTCTTATATCGGATTTGTGGTTTTATCACTTTGGAAAGGTAACATTGTTCCATTGCTTGTTTCAATGTATTTTAATTTTATCCTTGGAAAATATTATTTCAAGATCCTATAGTTGGAACCATATGTAAAACCTCAACTTGAGAGTGTTTATGTGTTGCCTTCTACCTAAAAATCTCTACTATTATAAAACAAAGATGTTGTGTGATATCAACTCACAAGTATTGTCACACCTAATTCTACAATTGGAAAGTGTGTATTGCCTTCCAAAATAAAATTTTTTTCTCCTCTTCTAGATCATAGACCTCATTGTCTATGCCTTTGAGCATTGATTTTAAAAATTATTATTCATCTACACCCAACTCTACAAGATCACATTATATATTAATTTTTGGTACATGTCTATCATCCATCCAATATTTGGCATGGAATGTCCTTTTCTATTATGGTGGAGGTAAATATCACCATGTTGGTGTCCTTTTATTTTCCTTATCATCATATGATGGAGTTTCTTATATCTACATAGATGTCCATGATTGAGCTTAGAATTATGTAGGCAAAGGCTATTTTGTGCTCAAAGGTATAGACCACAAAGGTTGCACTGATCAAGTAGCTAGGGTACCTTGGCATCCAAAATCATAATGAATAAGGATAGTAGAGTGGTTCTTTTTTTAGGAAATTTTTGGAATTTACTGTGAATCATACCTTATAACATAATAATGTTTCCATAGGTAATGTATAATGTCCATGGGTACTATAGGGTAAAATATGATAAGAGTTTGGATCTCAACCAACCAGTGGTTAAACCTAGACAACTTATTGTATTAATACTCTGTCTTGGTCTTGTTAAGGTTTTAAAAATAATAGTTAGGTCAAAAGTCTTCATCTAGTTGAGTGGATCCTCTATGACTTCCACACTCACTGCACCATTGTTAGTAGAAGTTCCCAGAAAAACCATCATAACTTTCTAATACAAGGATAGATTTGTAAAGTGTGAATAAAACTATAACATAGACAAATAAACACAGAGTAAACCAAGCTATTATAGATAATTATGGATTTATCATGAAAACTAATGCAATATTGATATTTTCAAAACCTACATACATCCTATACATATTTAAAATAAATTTGAATAAACAAAACATAGATTTCACATAAAACAAATATAAAATACAATGGATGTGAACCATTTCAGATCTTCATAGTAATCTCTATCACATCAAAACTCTTTTACAATATATATATATATATATATATATATATATATATATATATATATATATATATATATATATATATATATATATATTACAAGATGTTTCCACTTTATATTTCATCTATTTGGTATAAACAAAATAAAGACTCTTCATATTATGAAGACTCTTGGCTTGCTTCCAAATGTCAAATACATACAAAATACAAAGTAGTGTGATTCACATGCATGTCTATCAATTACAATATGTAAATTTGTATCCCTATTTACTACCAACACCTTCCATAAAAATATGACAAATATCCATCTTCATTATGTCACATGAAAATTCATCTTTATATATACCAATATGAAAACTTACTAGACATCATTCATTCACCAGAACTTGATGTCATTTTACTAGCCAAATATCGTATATAGGTTTAGCTATAAAACTCTATTAAACTCAAGTTTATCCACCATTTCTTTAAAAATAATATATGTATGATTCAACTATCAATAATCAATTTTTAATACTTACCTTCATATTTACCAACTATTCTAAAAAAATTATTTATGTGTATGACTATTTTACTCTTATATAGGCTTCAATAATCTAGGAGGATCCTTACACCAATCCAATCTTATGGTCCAAATTTTTATTCTAATTCATATACATCTTTAAGATATCATAGATATATTTATAACATAATTTTAATAAAGTCATTTTGACACTATATGCAAAAGTTATGGCCTACTGAAGCTGAAGATAAATAGGTAACAAATATGGACAAGGTAAAAAGATAACATCATCATACTAACTGGACTACATGACACTACCTAGTGGACTATTCAAGGTAAGACACATGGACCAACCATATAGTGACATGTGGTAGAGAGAAAATAAATGGGTTTTGTCTCTGGTATTTGACAACATACCTGCTAGTGTGGGCCCATGTTATTTGGTGATTGGGGGAATTTTAGTAGGTGGGGTCATTTTTTAGTAAGGATGGGGACCTTAATACCTATATTAATAATATAATGGAATCAATTTTATATATAAACCAATGCATATGCATCAATGTGATAAATGTGGGATTAAACTTCCCAATGTTTCAAAGTTTAGCACCCAAGACCATGTAGAGTGACTTCAAACCACCACATGGCATTCAAGGAAGCCTCCAAGACAACTTCAATGTATTTACTACACAAACCAAGGTTAGATCATAGCATGGATGTTCCTCATGACTGATTAATAGGTTAAGCAATTTTTTATTTAAACCTATATTTATTATCAATCCCAAGTAATATGGGATTAAAACTGATCAAATATGCCAAAAGAGAGTCAAAAGCCTTAATAAAAGGCTAATACATGGTATTGGTTATCAACCTCATCACCCCACATGTCCTAATCAAGGGAATTTACCATTTTCCCAAGGCTCCATTACATGGGGAGTGGCTAAGAGACTTATCCCTTAAGTTAAGTATTCTTACCAAATGTACTAAAGAGATATCTAAAAACATAGCATAAGGCATGGAGCTCAACCCTAAAACCTCCCATGAACCATCTTAAGGTCTTAACAAAAGATATAAGGCCTTAACCATTAGACCATGGTATTTAAAACCATAAAAATAAGAGAAATTTGTATTTGAAATTTAATTTGTATCCCCTTATAAAGGGAGAAAAAACAAGTTTTATGTATTTTATTATAAGACTAGCAAATTGAAGGCCAAGTTCCCATTGCATAGAACTCCTAAAGATAGTATAAATAATGTTTGAAACCCCCTATTGGGATTAAAATCCCATTATTGGGAGAGATAACCCCTTTTTTGGATAAAATTGATGTAAGAAAGTGTATTTTGCATGATCTTAATTGACCAGTTTATACTTTGAGTGGACTTGGAGACATAGTCCAAATTGGATGAACTCCATTATCAATTTGTTAAGGTTTATTGATATATTTTAGTTTTAAATATTGAATTTTAATTAAATAATATATTTTTTAATTACTTATGGGAAATTAAGAAAAATAAGGTTTAGTATTTAAAATTGGTAAATTATTGAACGTTTTCATAAACTACCCATTTTCAAATCAAGTTTGGTATCATAGAAATTTTACAAAGTGTCTTCTAATACCTTTTCCACTTTTTGTTAGACTCTTCCATTTCTTAAATTTACAGTTTGTAAGTGAAAGTTTCTTGGTTATAAAATTATAACCATGGGTAAAACTTTGAAGAGAGAAAGGCTTCAAGAGATTAAAAGCATAAACTGGTAGATTTAGGAGGAAATATCTGAATTAAGACAAATATTTCAGCCCTTGAAGGATGAAACACAAGTACTACAATATATAGTGATGTTCCATGGAGAATTTCTCATGATAATAATTCAAAATCTGCAACTTGAGTTACAAGCCAAGGAATAAATTTTGGTAAACTTCAAATTAGTTAAGGAGTGGAGAAGGAAGAAGAGTCTACCATGCAATGGAGACCATCCTATACCAGAAATGCATAAACCATGACTGAGGTATGCATAATAAGTAATTCACCATGTTATCTTTCTTCCCATAAAGATGTAGATGATTCTTTTAGTTAATTTGAGAAGCATACTTAGGGTATTGGATCCAATTTTATAACCAAGTTGGGTTTTGATGTAAAGGGACCTTGCATCAATGGCTAAGGAATGACTAATTCCATACAGGTTAAGGAAATACCTTGTTATGTAGGTTTGGGATATGTTAGTGGTAAAGGAGAAGTTGGAGAATTCTTAAAGACAACTAAAGTAATAAAATATTCTAAAAGAAAAGTGTCCAAGCCACTAGATCTACAAAAAATACCCATGCAAGGTAATGGCAAGATTTATTTTGTCAAAACTAATGAGAATATTGTTTCCTTAAATAATGGGTAGGCCTCTCACAAAGAATAAGGTAGTATTTAGAAACTAATAAGGGCCAAGTAAGATTTTTTAAAAATAGGACAATGACTTCAAAAAAAAGGAGATGGCACATCATCACTCCATGATGGTGAGAGTGAGCACAAGCTAGAATTAAGAAAGGGACAACCTTTAAATCATGGTAAAATCATCCATAATGAATGAAAATGATGATGAGCATCCCAAATGAGGAGGTAGCACCTTTTTACCTTATCATACTTGCATAAAGGACAACCCTAAAAGGTATGGATAGTATAAATATTTCAATGTTTAATTTGATTATGAGAAGAATGGCCCCATAATACATAAATTTTGGTATGCATATCCATGTTATTTTAATGGAATGAATAATAATTATGTGTCCATGTGTTGGAAGAGCAATTTCATCCAAAATAATTCTGTCCTTCAAGAGGAAGGTGACTCTTTGTAAATACCAATCTCCAAGTTAAAATGTGGAAAATGGAAAGAAAGGCTTATTATCCAAGAAAATGGGAAAGAATTATTGTTCTCATTATAATATGAATGGCCATTGGGTTAACAAGTGTTGGAAGCTTCATCCAAAACTTCATACAAATACTATCAAGGAACCCTTCAAGAAGGAATTTTTATAAGAACCTATAAGTAAGGAGGTTGTTCAAAACCCTAAAAATAAATAGGTAGCACACAAATGAGTTGGTAAAGCACCAATTGTCCAAGAGGCAACCCATGAATAAGCCCACCTATCTAAATAATATCCCATCAAGAGGAAGCAACCCAAAGAGGAGCATCCATTAGATTGGATCAGTGAGAAATTATTTGGTTTCATGGATAGTATATATGTATAGCTAAGTTTAGTTTAGCATGCTTATGTTACACCTCCAAATCACTTTTTGGGTTTCCATTATTGAAGAAGCATGAAGAAAATTAACCCCATTTGTATGAGAAAGTGCATAGGTAGATAATTAATTAAAGGTGAAATATGGAGTAGGCATCCACGTCAAAAAACATATTAATTTGACAAGATGGGTGAAGAAACACTCCAGTGAGAGAGAAATCCAAAAAAAGGTTCTCCAAGCTGGACAACAGTTGAGAGACATGTTGGTAGTCTGAAGTGTTCTTCTAAGAGGGAGATGAAGTGGAATGAAATCAACATGAGAAGTGATTCCATGGTGAGTATCACTCAATAAGATCACTATTATTTTATGTATGTGTGTTGGCATCCATTTTATCTCATTAAAATATTATATTTTAATGTATGTGCAATTATTTGGATACACATTTTTGTAAGACCCAAATTTTGGCAATGTTTGTAAATGGAATTACGTTTACAATCCATGTATGTTACATTTGATTGTGAGACTCAAATAAGTGAAAATTATACAAGTGGTAACCTATTATAATACCACTCATTATGCAATGTAATTTTATTCCCTTGTTGAGAATATTGAACAAAAAGGAGAATGTAAATAATATTTCTTAATGGGAGAGCTTCACTTTAGCCTGCAAGTAATGCATTGAATTGGCTAAGAGAATCTACCAAGAAGAAGGCCAAGACACCAAGAGTGAAATAAGTTAATTTGGTAGATATCAAAGGGAGTCATTAAATATCTTATCCTAGGTTTACAATATTTAGTTTTAGAAATTGATCTCCAAAAGAGAGATAAAGTGACCTCCATACATGCAGATATATTTTGTGGTAAACTTGAAACTATATGAACATCCTATGATAATAGATCAAGGTGAGAATATTTAATTTCATTATATTGATGATTTTTCTCTTGGATTAATTGATTAGTTTTAGGAATAGGTTTTTATTGATATAAAAGAGATGACTTCATGAAGGGGTACCTTCATGTGAGTTGAAAAGGGATGCATCTAAGTAAAGCATGATGCATGGAAACTAGTGAAGGATTTGCACCTTCACTTATTTTTTGAATGAAATAGATATTTGGTGGTCCAAAATATTTTTAGTTGGGAGGAGTAGTCTAGGAGGATTCCAACACCAATATCACCAAATGGTCTCAAATTTTATTTCCAATTCCTACACATTGAAGATATTATTGAGAGATTTCAAACACAATTTTAACGGAGTCATTTCAACACTGTATGTAAAATTTATGGCCTATTGAAACTAAAGACAATAGGTAAAAAATATAGACATGGTAAAAAAATGATGTCATCATGTTTAATAGGCTATATAACACAACCTAGTAGACCAATCAGGGCCTAACACATGGACCAATCTAATGGTGACACATGTTAGAGAGAGAATAAATGGGTTTGGTCTTAGTCTCTAGTCTTTGGCAATGTACTTACTAGTGTGGGTCCCACACTATTAACTAGATCAGAGCCATTCAACTAAAGGGTCCTCTTTTTTTAAGGATGGGAACCCTACTACCTATATTCAAATTATAATAGAATAAACTTTCCATCTAAACTAATGTGCATGCTTCAACATGGTGAATGTAGGATTAAACTTCCCAGTGTTTCAAAGCTTAGCACTCAAGACCATGTGGAGAGATTTCAAGCCATCACATGGCATTCTAGTAAGAATCCATGCCTAAACATAGCCTCCAAGATAAATTAAATGCATTTAACATAAAAATTAAGTTGATCTCATAGCATGTATGGTCCTCATGACCAATAAATAAGGGAAGCATGTTTATATTTAAACCCATTTTTGTTATCAATCCAAAGTAATATAGGATTAAAACTAATAAAATACACCAAAAGAGAGATAAAATAATTAATAAAAGGCTAATGTGTTGGATTTGGGATTGACCCCATGACCCCATGTATTTTAGTTAAGGGACTTTACCATTGGACCAATGCTCTACTACATGGGGAACGACTAAGAGACTTAGACCTTAAGCTAGGTATTCTAACCAAATGTGCTAAAGAGATATCCAAAATCATAGCAAAAGGTATGGGGATTGACCCTACAACATTCCATGACCCATTTTTGGGTATTACCAAGTATGCTAAGCCTATTTTTGGTGAGCATAACAAAATATATGTTAATTATGCTTGAAATTGTGGTATCTTAAGCCCAAACCAAGGAGTTTCAAGAGGGATTCAAACCCATATATTCTTCCAAAAGATATAAGGCATTAGAATTTAGACCAAAACCTTGGAAACAATAAAAATAGCACAAATTTTTATTTGAAATGTAATTTTTATCCCCTTGTAAAGGGAGAACAAATCAATTTTTATGTATTTTATTGTAGGAGTAGCAAATTCAAGGTCACAAGCCCATTGTAAAGACCTCCTAGAGACAATATAGAGAATTTTTGAATCCCCTTATCAGGATTTTTTTTAAAAACATATTAGGATATATATCCTCTTATTGGGATAAAATTGATGTAAGAAAATGTATTTAGCATCATTTTAATCGAATGGTTCGTACTTTGAGCATGCCTGAAGATGTAGTCAAAATTGGATGAACTTCATTATCAATTTGTTGAGTATTTATATCTATTCTTTCATTTTATTAATATATTTTAGTTTTAAATATTGAATCTTAATCAAATAATCCAATTTTTTACATATTTATAGGAGATTAATAAAAAAAAAGTTTAGTATCTGAAATTGGTGAATTAGTTAGCATTTGTATAAACTATCCATTTTTGGATCATTCAACAATACCCTATTCATAATGAGAGATTATTTAGTATCTGGTTTTTATATGTTTTGAATATATGCAACACTTTATTCATCTAATTTTGTGATATGAGCACTCAGATCAATTATTTTGTTTCCTTTAGAATGCATATGAGGAAACTGAAATGCTTTGTGACCAATCTCACCACATCTAAAACATGTTACATTGAATCCATGACCTCTACCTTGTCCATACATATAGAATCCTCTTCCTCTAAAATTACCTCTACCTCTCTAGATATTAACCTCATTATGTTACAAGGTAATTGCCTCATCTTCATGAATTTGTGTATAATAACCTCTATCACTTGCACATCCACGCACAAATATTCCTTTTCCTCCTATGTTCATCTTTTTGTTTGCATAAAAAATTTCCTCTACCTTAATATACATTAATAGGCTTCTTCCATCAATCACAATATGATCATACCAAATTCATCTTGAATAACCATATGTTATCCATTCACATATCTTGAGATCTTCTCAACCTCATCTTTCACATGACCCACTCTAATGGTAGGTCTATAATATTGCTTAATGTATTATTTTACACTCATATTCATTTGTCATGGTTTTTTAATATTCTTAAAAAAAATCACATTATAATCTAAAGGAATGAATTCAAATTTAGTTTTTTAACAAATCTATTCCATGTCTCAATATTTTCATTGCCTTTTCATAATGTCTTAGCTTGTACATGTTTCCACCATAAGGATGCATGAAATTTTAGCTTTGTACAAATGAACATAAATTTATTAGGATATTATATAATTTCATACTCAAATTATTTATCTAACTTAATGATCTAATCAATGAGCTTGTTAGGACTCAAAATTCTATAATAACTTTTAGGGTCCAATTTTAGCTTATTTGTCATTCTTACAATAGTTCTTAGGAATATGTCTTTAGGTTCATCAACCTATTCTTATGTATATTTATATTTCGGTGTGTGTGTGTGTGTGTGTGTGTGTGTGTGTGTGTGTGTGTGTGTGTGTGTGTGTGTGTGTGTGTGTGTGTGTGTGTGTGTGTGTGTGTGTGTGTGTGTGTGTGTGTGTGTGTGTGTGTGTGTGTGTGTGTGTGTGTGTGTGTGTGTGTGTGTGTGACTTTCATCATCTAATATTTTAACTCCATAATGATTTGTGTTTTCCATAACTTCCATTCTATCTTACATTTCTCTTATCACTTCTACCATATTTGCTAATCTAGCTACTCTAACCACTTGAGATCTTATACCACCTAATCCTCCTCTATGTGCCATTTTCTTATAAATTAAAGATATAGATACCAAATGATTATCTCATATCAATCACACCTTACACCTCATTCCAAACTATCTTACTATAAGATGTCTATAACTACTTTCTACCCACACTCATAAATGTGGAAAATAAAGACTACAACCTTACTCTAATACCGAATGATGAAGTCATGGTTAGGGGTCTCAATTAAGAGATACCTTAGACCACACAACCCTAATAATACTCATTGGGATAAGAAAAATAAATTTTAACAAATTGGATCTTTATTTTATTTCAACCAAAATAAATACAATAGGCACAATAACACAATCATACCCAAATCTCACAATGAGATTCATCACAACATCAAATTCATAGACATTAACCCTATTAACTCAAAATATTTATAAAATAAAATATTTGATCTAACAGTCATTATCCCCATCCAAGAATCACAACTTTGCATAGGTTTAGGGGCATGCCTATATAGATGCAAGACCCACCTACTTGCATTAAGTGATTTTACCCCACCAATAACATTAACACAACTTACTACATCTCAAACATTAAATGCCCCAAATATATTTATTCATATATCAAATGAATAAGAACATGTTATAACTTAATTCATCCCTAAAATAGATCATCATCATTATTAAATGAATCCTTGTCATCTTTCATGATTTTCAAAATTAAATTCCAACTAGTCATCAAATTATTCAAATACATAGAAATTCACACAACATCACATCTTTAAAATCAGCAAACCTCTATATCACGACTCTTGTTTTTTCTCAAGGATGATATATAAATTTACCATTATTTCTTCAATTTATTTTAATCTAGACATGTAACTTTCATAATTAATAAAAAATGACACCAAGAAACATCTTCTACACTTTTGGCTATGTGGTGAAGAATCCTCTCAAAAAAATACATGCTTCAAGAAGTGTCAAACTAAAAAAAACATACATAAAATCTCCACACAGTTATGTGGTGACAACATATTATTATAACAACTCACATTAGCCCTCTCAAACTCAATAAGATAATAACTGGATATAATTTTGTAACAAAATATACATGGATCATTATTGACACTTTTGTTCTCATATGCAACACAAAACTACACTAAACAAGGTGCTCATAAAGGATAAACAAAAACAAAAAAATATATAATCTATGCAACAAATAAGACTTTAAAAAAGTCAAAACAAAACTAATTTGAAGTAAGAAACCTTATGCAACACAACACCTAGACAAATTCTTAAAATAATATATTTTTGGTTGATGCAAGATTTCTCATGAACTTGGATGCTCTTGTATCATGTGGAAGTTAAATTGTGTATAGTAATATCTCAATTTGATTAAATATAATTAATTTAAGTTATCTTAGTGACATATCTGACCAAATTTAATAATTTAAATAAATTTAACCCATGAAATTTGTCCCTTTTTACCATTGATGGTAAGTCTATTGTGTAAACATTGTTAATGCCACCATTAGTTTGGGTTAATAACACACCAAGGAAACCTATACATCCTTAAACACACATTTAAATCTATAAAAAATTATTAATGGCATATAATATAGGAATGTAAATATTTTCATAATAGACTTACCATTTAAGGAAAAGGAACCTTTTTCATTAATTTAATTTTTTCACCACTCATATTTTTGTATTGTTTGAAACCTTTCATAGATTTTTAGTCGTACATTAAAGGTTCTTAGAGTTTAAATATTTATTGAAGGGGATATGGTGAAGGAAAAAATGAAGTGAAATCCATGGTTTTTAGGTTAAATTATAATATTATGTTTACTACAGCCATGACCAAGAGGCTTGATTTTTAATTGGGATAGTTTCATTTATGTTAGAATGACTAGTTTTTATTCCCATGATATCACCACAATATTAGTTTACCCTATCTACTAAAAACCATTTCTATTAGAATGTGGCATAATGTAGAGGTTTTCTATAGGCACAAGTGCTTATAGTTATTATTTATAGATTTCACTTAAAATTTGTACACACACACACACACATACATAAACACACCCTACCACACACACACACATGGTGAATTAACCCCAAAAATAATTTGGGAGTTGATAAATTACAAAGTATGAAACAACACTGCATGCATGGATCTATGTGCAATAGAGGTAAAAAATAAACATACTAATTGATTTCACACTCACATAATTTCAACCAACACCCTATTAGGTAGTAGTATATTACCAAGAAACATCCTTTGAACACACACACACATCAATATACCCCAAACTCTATAATTAGAGTAGGTACCCTTGATAGGACCATTTAGTGGTGTAAAAATGATAATTAATCATCTCAATCTCCTAAGAGAATCTAGTTGAAGGTTCATAGGATAAAACCATTCCTTCATAAATCCACCATAGTAGTGTATAGAGCAACTAGGAAAACTCAAGTATAATACCCCAGAGTCCAACTCAAGATAAACCTTAGCATAATAGACGATGGAAACAAGATCACCCAAGTGAACATAAAATCACTAGGATCCAACCATTCATGACATATAGGCATACTTTAGAGCATATCATGTATAAGAGTAGCCATTACATAGGAATAATAATCCTAGACATAACCATATCATAAGGGTATACATTGGTTTTCCTTTGAGACATTAATCAGGTCCTTTGTTTAACATCCCAAAGGTTCATTTACAACATCATTAGTGGCATTATTTAATGAACCATACTTAGCTTACCTCTATATAAATGAGGTTGTTCAATACAAAATTATTCACATTTAATGTCATCTCATTAAGAACAATTAATATTTCATATGATTGGTAAAGGGGAAATAATATCTCCATCCATATCATGTTAACCACTATTGATGTCTCTAAATACACCATAGAGTTTCTTAATGTTCAAAGAACACTTCTAATTTTAGAATTACAAGAATTTAGAGCATGAGTAGTAGGTTGTGGTAACTTGATGTCACCTATGGTGAAATAGCAATAGAGATATGTATGAATGTTCCATAAAATTTATAATAAGTGATGGTTGGAAGCCGTAATGGTCCGTCCCTTGTGAATTTTATAGAATCTATGTTAAATCATTGAATTATGATCCAAACTTAAAATAAAAATTAATCTAGATGTATATTGACAATGAAAAGTAAGCTACAGTGATATGGTGTAAAAAAAGAAGAAAAGAGAAGGGTAAGGTAGAAAAGAAAGAAAGTGATTGATTATCTTAGTCTCAAATATTATGATGAAGCATCCATTGTAATTGATTATGGATTCAAATTAATATATAATTAAAAATAGCCTAAGCTTATATTTCACTATATACCAAGCAAACTTCGAAGGATAATGTAAAGAACCACAAGTAAGAACTAGGTTTACTTTAAAGATTTACTACTGTAATCAAATAGTATTTGCACATCTGAATATAGAGCAAAGTGAAGTGAATCAAATATAAGATCCTTTAAATAATCTATCATATGCATAAATTATAAACCTTGTGATTATAAAATGCATCCTAGAATTCAAATAAGCTACTCAAATTCAAGACATAAAACTAGCAATTGATAGAAAATTTATGTTAGAAATTGACATATAAAATATGGACAATCTTTACAAAACTCCTTGATTATATTAATTTATCCAAGTGTATAAAATTTTCTCAAAATTCTCTCTCTTTACAAGATGGTGATATATGCCTTTATAGAAAGATTAGGCATTATACCAATTAGTTATAATATAAAGGTGTACAAAAGATGGGGGAAATTGTCCCTCCTTAGAAATTTCTAAAATATATTTGTCTTTCATAATTAGAATGACCTAGGGGAAATATGCTAACAAAATAGTATATGCCTTACAAAAAAATTTTCCTATTTTAGATATTACAAATATTAGTACAAAAGGAATATTATCTACTACATGGGACCATTGCCTTGGGACTCCCTTGTTGATCTCACAGTAGTTCCACAACCTTCTGATGTTGATCTTTGATGAGCTCTAGGTCCACAATTAACTTCATGAGGTAGACTTATTCTTATTTATCTAGGTCATCCAAATATCTATCATTCTTAACCATATCTTATTTTATGCTCCTAAGTTCTATAATCTTTTCTTCAACATTTAAGATCATGCCAAGAATCTTGCCATTATCACTGCATGATATGCCTGGCTCTTGATTTTTACTTCATTCATCACTAGAGTGACTCTATACATGTATTTTGCATCATCAATGATCCCCAAGGCTAAAGTTTTTGTAGGATTAACCAGCATGGTGCCTAGAAGTTTCTCAATCCTAGTGATCAATTCTTTGTCAACCATTAGGAGTCTATTTAGATACCTTGTCCATGCATTTAAACTCTAAGTTTTATCTACCATTATTCTTAATATGGAATTCAGGTG